>JACEFZ010005040.1:72500-440000 GCA_014155875.1 Cepaea nemoralis | reverse complement strand
TTCTTCTTCTTCTTCTTCTTCTTCTTCTTCTTCTTCTTCTTCTTCTTCTTCTTCTTCTTCTTCTTCTTCTTCTTCTTCTTCTTCTTCTTCTTCTTCTTCTTCTTCTTCAGCGTTCCGAGCCATTGAGGTTCTTTGCTGCAGATACAGTCCGTCTCCATTCGTCTCTCTTGTTGACCTTCTCTTGCCAGTCGTTGATTCCAAGTGCTTGTAGGTCTGTATATATATTATCTCTCCACCGTCTTCTTTTTCTACCTCGGGGTCTACGGTCATTTATTTCCTGAGTGTAAGCGAGTTTTGTTTCCCTATTATCTTCCATTCTTTCTATATGCCCCAGCCATTGTAGTCTATTAGCCTTCATGATACCAGTGATTAGCGGGGACTTAAACAGATCATAAATGTCTTTGTTACTTCTTCTTTTCCACTCTCCACTTTGTGCATCCCTAATGGGTCCAAAGATGCGTCTTAAAACTTTGTTCTCAAAGGTTTGTAGCAAGGCTTCGTCTCCTTTCTTTGTACTCCAGGTTTCAGAGCCATACAGCACAACTGGTCTGATCAGTGTTTTGTATATTGTGATCTTGATGTTACGAGATAGCGCCTTTGATTTTAGTTGATGTTGTAGTGCAAAGCATATCTTATTTCCAGAATTGATTCTAGTTTGTATTTCTTCCCTTATGATGTTGGAGCAGTTGAAGATTGTACCCAGGTATTTGTATGTTTCCGTTCTTTTAATGGTCATATTATCTATTTGTATGTGGCCAGAGTCTTTTAGCCATTCCGTCTCTTGAAATTACCATATATTCTGTCTTATCTTGGTTGATAACCAGCCCCATCTGTTGGGCTTTTTCATTTAAGCGAGTCAGCATTTCCAATGTCTTTTGTTCATTTTCCCCTATAATATCTATATCATCTGCATAACCAAGCAGCTTGGATATTCCTCCAATATCACATTCCCCCTTTACCCTCCTTACAACTTTCTCTAGAGCCAGATTGAAGAGTAGCGCGATAGTGCATCACCCTGTTTCAAGCCAGATGTTATTTGGAAAGGGTCTGATTTCCTGCCTTTATATGTTACTATATTATAAGTATCTTCCATGCATAGTCTGGTCATGTTGATTAACTTCCTTGGTATTCCAAATTCCCAGCATAGCATTCCATAGACTATTCCTATGGACTGTCGTGTCCTCCTTTAAAGTGTCGTCCTGGAGTGAGGAGAGTCAACACCCACATTATAATATTTTTCTTTCCTATCAATATCCTGGAGAATCCACCAGCTTCCGTCCAACACACTCCATCAGCCCGTGGACACCTTTTCCTATCACTCTCTCACTGTCGTACTATGCCCCCTCTCATACTTCCCCAACGCAACATACTCAACAACTCTTGCTTCTAAAAATTAATAAAGATTAATTTATTAAAAGAAAAGTGTAACGTATATGAGACGTGTATGCGAAGAAAATGTGTGTCGTGTATTATAACATAAATGTATATGTCAGCCCTCAAAGTTCAGGATCATAGTGTACACATCATGGCAAGGATTACACGACATCACACGAGTCAGTACATTAGACCTCACCGAAGTCGTATCCTTCTCTCCAGACATGTCCTCCTCCAGGAACTCTGATGACCATGAGATCTGAATCCCATGTAAATATATAATCCGTGGAAAATACTATTATTGTTCCTAACACAACGGTTCCTATTAGTTTATAGAAACTCCGGCTTCATAATTCCGGCGCGGTGAAACAAACATGGAACACTGTCCTATGAACCGGACTTTTTGTCTCTTGCTAAATGTTCTCTAGTTCTCACTATTAAACAGTTATTGTCTATACTCCAATAGAGTCCTTTATTTTTGTTCTAGTCATACGTGAACTGACTATCCACCACTACTGGTGTGTTAAAACTGGTATGATCTAAACTCATTCGGTATTTATCCTGTAGGATACATATACCATTCAGCTCCACTGAGCAATGTTGATCATCTTCCTCTAGCATAAGCTCTTTGATAAAGTTGCTGGCTAATCTTCCTGCGCCAAACTCTATCCGGGATCGGATTTTTTTTTCTCCCCGGGTTCTTCATTCCAACCAGAGGAAACCTTAGGCAACACTGCAGTTAGATCAAATTACATCCACTCTTGCCATGACAGGCACGTGTAAAATTAAATTAACTCAATTCGCACACGGTGGACATTTTCCAATCGAACCACAGTGCTGAAGCACGTCCACTAAAATCCAAGGTTTGAGTTCAACTGTCCTCTCCCATCATGGTTTTCTGGCAAAACCTAAAATTGGTCACGTGACATGGTTGATGTCCTGCAGGTGTTATTTGGACATATCATCCATTGTCAAGAATCCATTTTCCCTGGCTTAGTCACTGTCAAAGTTGTCATCACTTGTTTGGACTCCCCCAACAAACTAACGAGTTACTGTATGATCCCAACAACAGTTTTCCCCAACAAGCTGTCAATCTTCTTGCATGTCCGGAAACTATAAATTGACAGACGGACTGTTTTCTTCCGAGCTGAGTACTTCCGCTTCCAATCCGACTTGTTTATAATCTGTCAAAGCGATGCATGATTCAGCTCATTCACTTCCTCTACACATCTGCATCTGTTAATTTTGCCCGACATGTGATGGCTGACATCCGATTGCCACCATGATCCCACGGGTTCCATCTGTATTCACATGTTGACAAACTGTCAAAGCGATGCCGGGAGTTGTCTCACTCACCACCGACTGTTCCCAATCCGTCAACCAGATGTACACGTGCAGCTACAAATATTGTCCTGGGATTTTGACATCCGATTTGTTTTTTCTGTTAGTTAAAATAGTTGTCGCTGGCAGATAGTCCGTTTAATCAGAAAGCCTCTATATTAATCATTGGTTAAACGCAAGGTTTTATTTTGTGACATAGGCCCCCTCTTAAGAGAGTAGTCCATCTCACTCTTCTCCACCGTGAGTTTAATCCAGATGATTCATTCTTCTTCTTCAGGAGCTGGGTGTCTTGACAAGAAGTCCGCTCCAACATTTTCCTTCCCAGGAATGTATTCCACTGTGAAGTTATAGGGTTGAAGTAACAACGACCACCGCATCAAACGGGCGTTGAGCTTCTGAGAAGTAGCCAGGAACATCAGGGGCTGATGATCCGACTGGACCCGAAACTTAACAACATACAAATATGGCTGGAATTTTTGCACTGCCCATACGAGAGACAATCACTCTCTCTCGACAGTTGAATAATTCCTCTCCGCCTGTAGAAGTGTCTTTCTTGCGTATGCTACAGGTTTCAAAACCGAAGCATCGTCTTTTCCTTCCTGTAACAAAGCGGCTCTAATTCCAATCGCACTCGCATCCGTTCTCAACACAAATGGTTTGGAAAGGTCAGGGAGCTGTAATACAGGTTTGCTGACTAAGGCCTCCTTTAACTGACTATAGGCATTCTCACATTCTGGTGTCCAAATGATTTGATCCGGGAATCCCTTTTTCAAGGTTTCTGTCAATGGAGCTCCCAGTTCAGTGAAATGTGGGATAAATTTGTGGTAGAACCCACACAACGAGAGAAAAGATCGCACATCCTTCTTCGTTTTTGGTCTTGGTGCATTTCTGATTTTCTCCAGGTTCTTCTCTTCTGGAACAATGTGTCCTGGAGTGATGGTGTGACCTAGAAATTCCAGAGTCTGGTGACCAATCATGCACTTGGTTGGACGAATAGTAAGCCCTGCTTCCTTGAGTCTATTAAACACTCTCTCCAAGGATTGTAAGTGGTCATCCAAGCTGTCACTGGAAATCAGAATATCATCCATGAAAGAGATGATGGACGGATCCTGTAAAGGATCAAGTAAAGTCCTCATCATGCGTGTAAACACACTAGGTGCATTGCTGAGTCCAAAGGGCATGACCTTGAATTCGTAGTGTCCACTGGGTGTACTGAAAGCCAACAGCGGTCGAATCTCCGGTTTTACTGGTATCTGATAGTACCCCCGACTCAGATCCACCTTTGAAAAGTACCGAGCCTTATGGAGCCTAGCGAATAACTGAGTTGGATTCGGCAAAGGTTCCACCTGAAATTGTGTGTGACTGTTCAGAAGTCGGTAATCTATACACAGCCGGTGTTCTCCACTTGGTTTCCGTAACAAAACTACCCCTGCATTGTATGGGGATGTGGATGGTGCAATCACGTCATCCTCCAGCAGTTTTTGTATTTCCTCCTCCAGGGCCTTTTCTTTAGAGAATGGCACTGGGTAAACCTTTTGGCGAACAGGCTCCTGTGTGGTCAAAGTCATCTCGAACTCAACCAAACTCGTTCGTCCTGGTTTATCAGTCAGTATCTCCTTATGAGACTTGAGAACCTGGGTTATCCTTTCCCTCTCCTGGGAGGTCAGATCAGGGTTCACTTGCACATCCCTATAGGTTTCCTGATGTACCAAGGGATATTCCCTGCCCTCGCTGGTTCCCACTTCCGTCTCCACTGCAAACTGCCATTGCCATGAGGTGAGCTGCCTTGTCTCCGGGTCTCTCTTCGTATTTCCGCAAGAGATTGATATGGAAAATCTTCGACTTTCCCCGGATCCGGATCTGATAGTTGGTTCTGGATATCACCCTTTCCACGGGAAATGGTCCTTGCCAACCTATCTCCAGTTTGTTGTTTCCCGTTGGGAGTAGCAACAAAACTTTATCTCCCACCTCTAGAGATCTGTCTTTAGACCTACGGTTGTAGTAAGCCGCATGTCTTTTCCTGGCCTTTTTCAAGTTATCATTTGCCAGAGTCCATCCCTTGTGGAGTTTTTCTTTCAGTTCCTCCACGTATTTATAGGATGAGATCACTTCTTCTGACGTCTCCTCTTCAGTCCAACTCCTCAACATGGCTTCCAACTTTCCCTTGATTGGACGACCAAACAGCAACGTAGCGGGTGGTAGTCCGGTTGAGCCATGAGGAACTTCCCGATAGGCAAAGAGTGCTGCTGGGATATATTCATCCCACCTATCAGGTATTTCCTGCGCTAGTTTCCTGAGCATTGTCATCAACGTGCCGTTGAAACGCTCTACTTGTCCATTGGCTTGAGGATGGTAAGGGCTGGTATGTATGTGGTTAGAGTGAAACACCCTAAATACCTCCTCCATGAGTTTTCCACAAAACTGAGATCCATTGTCCGTCAGAATTTGATCCGGAAAGCCTAATCTGGTAAAGGCCTCCATCAGTGCGTCCGCCACTCGTTTCGAGTCAATCGTGGTGAACGGTATAACCTCACCCCACATTGTACAGCAATCCACCATTGTGAGTATATACATGTTCCTCTTCCTAGTCCTGGGAAGTGGACCCACGATATCGATGGCTACCCTCTCGAAAGGAGAGTTCATGATGGGCATCTCACCCAACACAACCGGTGCTGTCCAGTGTTTCGGTGCCACCCTCTGGCACTCAGGGCATGACTTCACATACCGACGCACATCATCTGTCATTCCCGGCCAATAGTAATGACAGGAAATCCGCTGCATGGTGGCGGCAATACCCATGTGTCCACTAAAGGAGATGGTATGCCCCATATGAAGAATCTGGGACCGGTGAGCTTTCGGGACGACCAACTGACCGTATAGGTTGTCTCCTCTTCCTGCTCTCCTGTAGAGTATCCTATTCTTCATGTAGTACTGCCCCCGTCCTGGTGGATCAGCACTTTTCTGCAGCTTTCTGTAGCAAGGACGTAAAGTATCATCCTCACTCTGGGCAGTTCGTAGCTCCCCCGGCATTGGGTTAGTCACAATTTTGTCTGCCTCTTCCGTTTTCGTCTGAGAGCGAGTCTGCATTGCTCCCATATGGATTGGCTCCCTGGGCATTCCCAGAAAGACATACCGGCAACATAGGATTACTGGAAAAATGGGATCGTTCAATACAGCGGCCTTGATGGTGCCGGTGACGTACCTTGACCGAATCTCCACATTAGCAATGGGCAACTTCATGACTACAGCACTCTTCTGTGCAGGCTGTATCTCCATGGTTTCACCTGTGAATTGTTCTGGATGTACCAGATCCGCAGAAATCACGGCCTCCCCGTCAAGTCCTGTGTCGTACAAACACTCCACTTGACGACCGTTAACCTCTACCAATTCCACTACAGGTGGTTTTTCCTGGTCTGGAGTCTCTTCCTCGGCCTCGACCTGTTCGGTGGGCTCCACCTTAGGTTTCCCGGGGCACCCGACGAATTGAGTGTCTCCTGATTTTCCCCTGCAGTAAATAGCATTGTGCGTATTCGACTTGCATTGGTTGCACCATTTCCCTGTCCTAGATTTTCTAGTGCCGGACTTGAGTGAGCTCTCCTGGTGGCGAGCTTCCTTGTTGACCTTGTCATTTTCCGTGACAACCTCCTTGGAAGTCACTTGACATGCTGCGAAGTGAGGGTTCTTAGCCTTCGATTTGCAGTCCCTCGTATTGTGAGAGGGTGACTTACAAATTGAACACCACTTCTCCGACCACGGTCGTTTTGGTCTAGAGCTTGAAGTGCTCTTGCTTCCCTCCTTCCTCTTCTCTGAACTATCCTCTGATTTTTGCACATAAGGTTCCCACTTGTTTGTTCCTTAGTTTTTGGCTTTCTTCTTGACATGTTTCTCTTGACTTTTGGAGTTGTTGGAAAGTATTTCCCCTGCCTCCTCATGTACCTCGACGAACCGTTCTGCTAATTTAGTCACGAGGTCAATACGTTCCGCTCCTTGTTCTCCGAGGAACGTCCTGAGAGGTTTAGACATTTGCTTCTTCAGCTGGTCGACCACCATGAGCTCTTCCAGACTCTCATAGTCATGTGCGAACCCAGCCTAATCCATCCACTTATGGAGATAAGATTTTAGACGCAAACTGTAGGCGGCAAACAACTCCCCCGGTTCTCGTTTCGCTGCTCGAAATTTTTTCCGGTAGGTATGTGATGTAACCTCGAATCGTTTCAGCAGAGCCGTCTTTAACTCGTCATAATTGTTCTCATATCCTGTTGGCAGGCGAGAATAAACCTCGTATCCGGTCCCGCGTAAACCCTGGGATAGCTTGAGATTCCATTTGTTACGCTCCAGACCCATAGCAACTGACATAGCCTCGAAGCGTTGGAGGTACTGGTCAATCTTCTCTTTGTCCTCCTCGTAGACCGCTAAAGGAAACTTCATAGCATGGTACCCATGTCCACCTACTGGTGTTGAGCCTGGGATGGAGGCACCTCCAACTGCTCCCTCAGTTTCCCCATTAGATTGACTCTTCAACTCGAGTTCCCTCATCCGGTACTCGTGCTCCTTTTTCTGAGCCTCCTGCTCCGCTTCCAGTTTCCTAGCTGCTTGCTCAGCTTCAAATTTCTTAGCTGCTTGCTCAGCTTCAAATGTCTTAGCTGCTTGCTCAGCTTCCAATTTCTTAGCTGCTTGCTCATCTTCCAATTTCTTAGCTGCTTGTTCCAACTCCATCCTTCTCAATTCCAACTCGGCCTTTCGATCTTCCCGTTCTGCTTGACGATACTCTCTCTCCACTTCCTGTATGTAATCCGTTAGAGCAGAACCCGACAGTCCCATTTCTTCCCCCTTTGCCTTTAATTCTAACGTGCTTAGTTTAGGGGTGGCCATTTTACAGAGAGGTAAGCTAGCAGGTCGAGTACAATATAACTGCAAATTACTATACAGATATATGAACAAGTAATATAAATCTAGATATTACCCCACACAGCATATTCACTCAGTGACAAGAGTAGAATCAGGACCACAGACCTATGCAGACGTGTGAAGTGTGAACAGGTAAGATATTAGTCCTAACCCCTATCCACATTCACTCTAGCTGGATTCTCCAATATGATATTTCCCTCTTATAACTAAGGATCCTGTGTCAAACGACCCCGTTGTCAGAAGATCCCACTGTCAAAGGTTCCTGCTTGCAGGAGATCTCGCTGTCCAAGGATTCCGTTTACGGGAGATCCCGCTGTCCAAAGATTCCGTTATCGAACCCCCAATAATGTCGTGTCCTGCTTTAAAGTGTCGTCCCTGGAGTGAGGAGAGTCAACACCCACATTATAATATTTTTCTTTCCTATCAATATCCTGGAGAATCCATCAGCTTCCGTCCAACACACTCCATCAGCCCGTGGACACCTTTTCCTATCACTCTCTCACTGTCGTACTATGCCCCCTCTCATACTTCCCCAACGCAACATACTCAACAACTCTTGCTTCTAAAAATTAATAAAGATTAATTTATTAAAAGAAAAGTGTAACGTATATGAGACGTGTATGCGAAGAAAAATGTGTGTCGTGTATTATAACATAAATGTATATGTCAGCCCTCAAAGTTCAGGATCATAATGTACACATCATGGCAAGGATTACACGACATCACACGAGTCAGTACATTAGACCTCACCGAAGTCGTATCCTTCTCTCCAGACATGTCCTCCTCCAGGAACTCTGATGACCATGAGATCTGAATCCCATGTAAATATATAATCCGTGGAAAATACTATTATTGTTCCTAACACAACGGTTCCTATTAGTTTATAGAAACTCCGGCTTCATAATTCCGGCGCGGTGAAACAAACATGGAACACTGTCCTATGAACCGGACTTTTTGTCTCTTGCTAAATGTTCTCTAGTTCTCATTATTAAACAGTTATTGTCTATACTCCAATAGAGTCCTTTATTTTTGTTCTAGTCATACGTGAACTGACTATCCATCACTACTGGTGTGTTAAAACTGGTATGACCTAAACTCATTCGGTATTTATCCTGTAGGATACATATACCATTCAGCTCCACTGAGCAATGTTGATCATCTTCCTCTAGCATAAGCTCTTTGATAAAGTTGCTGGCCAATCTTCCTGCGCCAAACTCTATCCGGGATCGGATTTTTTTCCCCCGGGTACTTCATTCCAACCAGAGGAAACCTTAGGCAACACTGCAGTTAGATCAAATTACATCCACTCTTGCCATGACAGGCACGTGTAAAATTAAATTAACTCAATTCGCACACGGTGGACATTTTCCAATCGAACCACAGTGCCGAAGCACGTCCACTAAAATCCAAGGTTTGAGTTCAACTGTCCTCTCCCATCATGGTTTTCTGGCAAAACCTAAAATTGGTCACGTGACATGGTTGATGTCCTGCAGGTGTTATTTGGACATATCATCCATTGTCAAGAATCCATTTTCCCTGAGTCACTGTCAAAGTTGTCATCACTTGTTTGGACTCCCCCAACAAACTAACGAGTTACTGTATGATCCCAACAACAGTTTTCCCCCAACAAGCTGTCAATCTTCTTGCTGTCAGGAAACTATAAATTGACAGACGGACTGTTTTCTTCCGAGCTGAGTACTTCCGCTTCCAATCCGACTTGTTTATAATCTGTCAAAGCGATGTATGATTCAGCTCATTCACTTCCTCTACACATCTGCAACTGTTAATTTTGCCCGACATGTGATGGCCGACATCCGATTGCCACCATGATCCCACGGGTTCCATCTGTATTCACATGTTGACAAACTGTCAAAGCGATGCCGGGAGTTGTCTCACTCACCACCGACTGTTCCCAATCCGTCAACCAGATGTACACGTGCAGCTACAAATATTGTCCTGGGATTTTGACATCCGATTTGTTTTTTCTGTTAGTTAAAATAGTTGTCGCTGGCAGATAGTCCGTTTAATCAGAAAGCCTCTATATTAATCATTGGTTAAACGCAAGGTTTTATTTTGTGACATGGACACTATCGTAAGACTTTTTAAAATCCACAAAAATGTTATGGAGATCTCTTTTATATTCCCAATTTTTCTCGGCTATTTGTCGTAAGATAAATATCTGATCTATTGTTGATATGTTTTGTCTAAAGCCCGCCTGGTAGTCACCTAATATGCCTTCTGAATATGCTTTTAGTCTGTTTAGTAGTACTGCGGATAGTATCTTATAGCTTATAGACAGTAGTGATATTCCTCTATAATTTTCACACTGGAACTTGTCTCCTTTCTTAAAGATAGGTGTCAATAATGACTCTTTCCAGTCATGGGGTAATTCTTCAGTCCTCCAGATTTTTATTATTAGTTCGTATAGCTTTAGATGTAATGCATGGCCACCAGCCTTTATAAATTCAGCAGCAATTCCATCAGCCCCAGTTGCCTTATTGTTTTTAAGTCGTGTGATTACATATAGGATTTCTTCAAATGCAGGTTCTTCAATTTGTGGTTCACACGTTAGAACCTCTTCCTGTTGGAAAGTGTTACTTGGAGCTTCACAATTTAGTAATTCAACAAAGTATTCTTTCCACGTGTTGCACATTTCCTCATTGGTATTTATCATATTCCCATTTTTGTCTTTTAAACCATATGTGTTGTGTTGGTGCCATCGTTTCATTGACTTCAGTTCTTTAAAAAACTTTCTGGATTCGTTTTTCTGGTGATTAGTTTCTATATCTTTGATTATATTACTCATATATTCTCGCTTCTGCTGTCGAACTATTTTTGTAGCCTCTTTACATTCATTTCTATATTGCTCTTCCTTTTGGATGTTGTTGATGTCATTTAGCCATAGCTGTCTGGCATTCTTTTTCCTAATGACTGCTTCTTCACATTTTGGATTGAACCATCTGTTCTTTCTATGCATGGTTAACACACCGACCGGCTCCGTGGCTAAAGGCTTGCGAACGCGGTTCGTGAGCCGCTTACCAGGCGTTCGAAGCTCAGCTGCGACCGATTTGTGCAGCAGACCGTGTCGCGTTGTGTTATAACGTGCTGGTATGGGAGCCGGTCGTTCAGAAAGCAATGGCAAACTATTGAACGTAACACTTGCCTAGTACATCAACAGCAGCTGAAAAATGCTGGTGTTGACTGCAACGTCCCGTAAGGGATACGCAGCAAATTTATTTTTTTTAACACACCGAGACATTCTTCTGCGGTAGATTGAATTGTATTCTTGATGTTCAACCAAGTTTGGTCAACGCTTTCCTCCAACGGGTTTTGTAGAATTTCAAGTTTACATTTTATTTCATCTGCAAATTTCTCTTTGACTGTAATTTCTTGTAGTTTTTCTCTGTTATATGTTGGGTGTAACTTTTGTAGTTTAGCATAGAAAGCTCTCTTAAGTTTTATTTTAAATTTTGCCCCAACGAGGAAGTGGTCGCTGTGGCACTCAGCTCCTCTATAGCTTCTAACTTGTTGTATGTTTGATGCATTTTTGTTGTTAATTGAAATGTGATCTATTTGATTATAGGTTCTCTTGTCACATTATTTCCAAGTTTGTTTATGTATATCCTTTCTTTGCAGTCTGGTACTGCTGATCTGCAGTCCTTTGGCTTCTGCTAGGTTGATGACTCTCCATCCATTATCATTTGAAGTTGTATGTAGGCTTTCCATACCGGCAACTTTTTTATGAGTTTGCTCTCTACCTATTTTTGCGTTGAAGTCTCCCAGCACAATGAGTGCCACATTTTAATTTTGTTTAGCGCGTCCTCTAGTCTCTACTTGTTTCTTCTACTTCTATAAGTGCCACATTTTAATTTTATTTAGCGCGTCCTCTAGTCTCTACTTGTTTCTTCTACTTCTATAAGTGCCACATTTTAATTTTATTTAGCGCGTCCTCTAGTCTCTATTTGTTTCTTCTACTTCTATAAGTGCCACATTTTAATTTTATTTAGCGCGTCCTTTAGTCTCTACTTGTTTCTTCTACTTCTATAAGTGCCACATTTTAATTTTATTTAGCGCGTCCTCTAGTCTCTATTTGTTTCTTCTACTTCTATAAGTGCCACATTTTAATTTTATTTAGCGCGTCTTCTAGTCTCTACTTGTTTCTTCCGCTTCTATGAGTGCAAGAAACAAATGTAGAACGACGGGGTACTCCTAGAGAGCCGGGGTTTGACATTATGTGACAGACCTCTTGTAATCTTGGTTTGGTACTGCATGACAGCGTATGAGCGCATGTGTTGTCGTGCACAATTAAAAACAAGACACCAAATAAATTAATACTACATATTTATATGTTGCATGTTCGTCTGTAGGACGTTGCGTTCAACCCCAAATTGATTCTTTAGACAATTATACATTCTGTAGTTTTCCATTGCCAGCGCTGTGGCTTTAGACAATTATACATTCTGTAGTTTTCTATTGCCGGCGCTGTGGCTTTAGACAATTATACATTCTGTAGTTTTCTATTTCCTGCGCTGTGGCTTTAGACAATTATACATTCTGTAGTTTTCCATTGCCTGCGCTGTGGTTTTAGACAATTATACATTCTGTAGTTTTCCATTGCCGGCGCTGTGGCTTTAGACAAGTATACATTCTGTAGTTTTCTATTGCCTGCGCTGTGGCCTTAGACAATTATACATTCTGTAGTTTTCTATTGCCTGCGCTGTGGCTTTAGACAATTATACATTCTGTAGTTTTCCATTGCCGGCGCTGTGGCTATAGACAATTATACATTCTGTAGTTTTCCATTGCCGGCGCTGTGGCTTTAGACAATTATACATTCTGTAGTTTTCTATTAAGAAGGTTGGCTATTAAAGACGATAAAACAAAGAAAATTGAAATATTTTGGTCACTTGAAACGTCACGAAAGTTTGGAGGGAACAATAATGGAGGGGTATATGCCTGGGAAGAGAGGAAGAGGAAGGCCAAAGAGAAGATGGGTGCAGGATGTGGCGGATGATCTCCAGATGGGTGTATCAGACGCGGGACATCTTACTTATGATCGAGAGGTTTTCCGGAAGGTTGTTATGGGAGCGAGGTTCTGCAAAGGACATGCTACTGAATGAATGAATGAGTTTTCTATTGCCGGCGCTGTGGCTTTAGACAATTATACATTCTGTAGTTTTCTATTGCCGGCGCTGTGGCTTTAGACAATTATACATTCTGTAGTTTTCTATTGCCGGCGCTGTGGCTTTAGACAATTATACATTCTGTAGTTTTCTATTGCCGGCGCTGTGGCTTTAGACAATTATACATTCTGTAGTTTTCTATTGCCGGCGCTGTGGCTTTAAACAATTATACATTCTGTAGTTTTCTATTGCCTGCGCTGTGGCTTAGAGGCAGTGATCGCCTTTCATAATTAATGGACATACCGAGTCGAGGGTTTGAAATCAGATGCAAATTATTTTCAAGCAGACCGCACATCGCTGTTTTCGATGGTATAGAGTATCGGTCATTTAGAAAGCAATGGCAGACAGCTGAACGTAAGAATTGCCTATAATTCGCAAACAACCACACAATACTGGGGTTGACTGCCACCTACCGTTAAGGATACGCAACTAACTTTAAAAAAAAAATTGCTAATGCTTCCTGAGCGGGAAATCAACGATTAAGTATTTGGAATGAACTTACTACCCGGTCTGTCATTCAGTCTGCTGTACAGTATTCACAATTTACTCTTTAAATCATAACATTATTTGTGTCTTTCACACAACTTTACGGTGTTCATGATTTGCTTGCTCCCTTACCTCTGAAGTCGGAGTGAATTCGCCTTAGGGAGAGGGTACTGGCAATAGTGAAAGCTAATCCGCACGCAGAAATTAGACAGTGCACTAGAAGTAGCAGCACGTATATGGACTACGCTTGAGTTCACAGCGAGCGAGCGAAAACAAAAATATTTGCTCCCCAAATCATAACATTGTTGTTGTCTTTCACACCATTTGTCAGTGAGGGCTGGTCTGGTTCGCAAGATCGTTGGTTTGGATGGCTGTGTGAGGTGCACCCAGTCGTGAACTTCCCAGTCGACGCAAGTTAACGAGGCAAGTGTTTCGAGTATGTAACCGCAGCGCGAAGCCGGAATCGCGGTTTGAGAGGGCGAAAGGGCAATTTGTGAAGATTGTTCGACGAAGGTCTCGATAAGCGCCCACTCTCTCTCGATGAGTAGTGGGCCTGCAGTCAGTAAGCTGGCATAGCTTTTCGGTCAATCCTGCCTTGCGTAGCTTGAAGCTCGTCGGTAGGCGTCCAGTGCTTTCGCATGTATTACCGGGTGCTGAGTCATTGCCACTCTTGGCCTGCGTGTGCATGTATAGTCCGTCTGTGCGACAGATATCTGGTTGATCCTGCCAGTAGTCATATGCTTGTCTCAAAGATTAAGCCATGCATGTTTAAGTTCACACTGTCTCACGGTGAAATCGCGAATGGCTCATTGAATCAATCGAAGTTCCTTAAATGACACAATCCTACTTGGATTAACTGTGGCAATTCTAGAGCTAATACATGCTTATCAAGCTCCGACCCGAAAGAGCGCTTTCATAATTCAAAACCAATCGTCGTTGCCCTTCTCGGGGTGCGGCGTTCCCACTGGTGACTCTGGTTAACTGTGTGCTGATAGCATAGCCTTACGTGCCGGCGACACATCTTTCAAATGTCTGTCCTATCAAATGTCGATGGTATGTGACATGCCTACCATGTTCGTGACGGGTAACGGGAAGTCAGGGTTCGATTCCGGAGAGGGAGCATGAGAAACGGCTTCCACATCCAAGGAAAGCAGTAGACGCGCAGCTGACCCACTCCTGGCACGAGGAGGTAGTGACGAAAAATAACAATACGGGACTCTATCGAGGCCCCATAACTGGAATGAGTACACTTTAAACTCTTTAACGAAGATCTGTTGGAGGACAAGTCTGGTGCCAGCAACCGCAGTAATTCCAGCCCCAATAGCGTATAATAAATCTCGTAGCTGGATCTCAGGTGCAGGCGGGCGGTCCGGCTCGAGCCGGTTCACTGTCCGTTGTTCTTGCGCTACCGTCTGCCGGCTCTCTCCCGTGGGTGCTCTTCGCTGAGCGTTCAAAGCAGGCCTCGGCTGCCTGAATAATGGTGCATGGAATAATGGAATAGGACCGGGGCTCTATTTTGTTGATTTTAGGAACTGGAGGTAATTATTAGCTAGGAGGCAATTTGGGGGGGGGGGGGGGGGGGGGGGCATTCGTATTGCGGTGTTAGAGGTGAAATTCTTGGATCGCCGCAAGACGAGCTACTGCGAAAGCATTTGTCAAGAATGTTTCCATTAATTAAGAATGAAAGTCAGAGGCCCGAAGACGATCAGATACCGTCGTAGTTCTGACGATAAGCAATTCAATTCAATTCAACTTTATTTTAAAAAGATCACAGATTGGGCACGCAGGCCCGACTTACATTCGGACCTTCCAATCACTTATCTTTCGTTCATCAATAATGCGTGATACATTCATATAGAAAAAAAAAGCATTGTCAAATGAATGTTGTAAACATAAACAATGCAAATTACCATGTTAAATACCGTATCCGTGGCCAAAGAATTGCGAACGCGGTTCGTGAGCCGCTTACCAGGCGTTCGAAACGCAGCCGCGACCGATTTGTGCAGCAGACCGTGTCGCGTTGCGTTATAATGTGTTGGTATGGGAGCCGGTCGTTCAGAAAGCAATGGCAAACTACTGAACGTAAAATTTACCTAGTATATCAACAGCAGCTGAAAGATGCTGGTGTTGACTGCAACGTCCTGCAAGGGATATGCAACATAAAAAAGCAAATCCATTGCGTATAAAGTCCGAATCAGTTGTAAGGTGACACTACATGCTTGGTCAAGACACCTGGTCTATGGCTCTCCGCTGTGCGATATGGCTGAATGCCCCTAAGTCAAAATCCCCTGGATGTGAGGGACTGGCCGTGACTCACCTTCTGCTGCATGGAGGCGTGATGCTGAGCCGGCAGCATCTGCAGCCAACCTTGTTCCTTTCGTATATAAAGATGGCAAGGTGCCACTACTGAGTTGGCATTACATGATTCAGCGTGGCATTAATAGTGAAAAAGCGCCTCAGTGGCACAACGTGGAGTATTGCTTGGCTAGAAAATCTATTACGTGGAATTTCTGCACTGAAAATTCAGTGTGGGGCTTCGTCAAAGATGGAAAAAGCGTCCCAGTGGCATGAAATAGTAAAACCATTAAGTGAAAAGTCCGAATCGAAAGATCGCTTTGTGGATGTCATCTGTAGACTAATCTTTCCTGGCTTCCGGGGGAGCAGCTTGTGGTGGACGAGAGGCCCAATATACGGAAGTGAGGTTAAGCAGCCATATGCATGACATGACGATTGAGCCCAGTACGATAGCGTTATGTGTCGGCTCTGCAATTATGGAAGCCTCCTTGGATGGCGGAGAATTCCCATGATCCCCCTTGCCTTCCCTTGAAGGCTGACGGTTACGTATCCGGCAGATCTGACCGGACCAGCTGAGATGTGGATGACACCACAACAGTGAGGCTTGACCGTACTATGAAACTCCCGGGAAGGTTAACCCGGTCAACAAATGCCGCAGAATGTCTGATGTGTCGGCCGAAAGGTGCAAATATCACAGCTCTGATGTAAACAGGCACAACGCAATTACGTCCAAAACATATTCCGGATGAACACAGAAGAAGAATAAGACACCATTTGACATTGTTTTATATTTGCTCTTCAAGTCATAACATTATTTACACATACACCGGTCAGCTGGATTAAAATGTTGGCTTCTCGTCTTCGACTTGGGGACGCAAATTATAAGTACTTCAGAATTCGGAATGGGTTCGCCTGATGGCGAGGAACAATGGTAATAGAGAAAGCTAATCCACACGCGAAAATCAGTCCAGTGTACAAGAACTAGTAGCACTGTACAGACAACGCTTGAGGTCAAAGCGATTGAACGCAAAACAAAAAACAACAACACTTTTTGTGCTTTCCACACCATTTTCCAATGTTTACAATTACCCCCGAAGCTGTAATATTAGCTGTATATTTCACACCATTTTCCAGTGCTTACAATTTACTCCTGAAGCTGTCATATTTTAGCTCTGTATTTCACACCCATAACAGTGTGAACAATTTTACAATGTACTCCTCAAGCTGTAACATTATCTCCGTCTTTCACACCACTTTACAGTGTTTACAATTTTCCAATTTATTTCTCAAGCTGTAACATTATCTGCGTCTTTCACACCACTTTACAGTGCTGCTTTGAAACGTTTTAACTCTCCTTCTGTGTCCATGCTAATCACCACAACTCCTTCAAGAAACTCCTCAGGCATATAATAAAACATTCGGCAAATGGGCGAGTCCCAAGCAAAACTTGCAAGCCTCACTGCTTCCTTTCACATCTCTTTGTCTTCTCATTTCTCCCCGTGTTGCTCCTCTCCTGCCCACTGTTTTCTTTTATACTGGTAATGTTTCTACTGATTTGATCTGAGGATTCTCAGGGACACATTTAGCGAGCCGAAAATTGATAAAAGGTGAGGAAGGATTTCTCTTTCTGTTCCACCATGTGTTCCAGCATGCAACATACCCGTGGCCAGTCAATGCGAGAAACGAAAGCTTTAGACTCAACATTCTGCACTTGACAGCAAAATGAAAGGGGTAAAAGAACTCATCTTGATCTACATATTAGATCTCTAAGTTCCATGAAACGATTTTATAAACGCCCTGAAGAGATAATGTTCGTGATATTCAGATAGCTATCTCTGTTGTAAATTCATGATATAATCAACCGCTTCGTCTGTAGTGGCTTGTCTTTCAAGAACTTCACCACTATATACTGATAAATCCATAAGTGCTCCGATCTGCTACCTCGGTTCAGGCAAGGAGGAGCCTCAGCATTATGTGTGACCTCTGGAGAGGAGGTGGGAGGGGGGGGGGGAGGGTCCCGTGGGATGTTTTTTAGCTTTCTAGCTTTTGTTTTTTCTTGTTCTAGCTTTTTTGCTCTTCTTCTGTCCGTACTCACCATTTTACCAGTTCACTCTTAAGTGCTATATTCTTACCTTTTGTTGTATTTATAATACTTCCGTCATATATTGTCTTCTATGGACCACAAGTAATGATTGATTGATTGATTGATTTAGGAACCAACATCACAGCATTCGGGGCATTCCCATAAGCGCTCCGTCCCCATCCTCAGCAGCCAGCGAAGAGTTCCAACACTAAATAGTACCAGTAGCAAATTGATTATATGTCCGTCTCGCCTTTCCTCTGGTCGTCGATCGTCGGCCAAATCCCCTCGTCACCCCTCGCTGTTGCATTCTTGCAAGACCATGGTCATTGGACCACAAGTAATTGTATTTCTAGTCCTTGTTACGTATCCCAGTGCTGCCGAGTTGTCTACCTTGCATTCTCATGAAGATGGAGGTCCTCCACAGCTCTTAAGGGAACCCTATAGCGAGCCTGATAACCTTAATACCCGTCTATCTATTAGATCCTTCAAATACTGAGCTAAAGACTCTTTCCAAAGGTCTCTGGGTTAACCCGAGGTCCGCACGACTAATCTTCCATCTGTGGTACGTTTCTAGTAGCTGCATTCTTCTTGTCCTCTATAAAGTACTGGAGACTGAAAATGCCATGCTATAATAGTTTATTTTACTTAGGGAAACTGCCAACTGCACCTTAAAGTGGGGGTGGCCGGATTACGCACAGTCATGAGAACACGAAGCTCTAGGGTTCGAGCGTTCACGAGCAAACGTGGGCAACTCTACAACCGAGCGATGCAAAAATTCACTTGTATCGAGAGTCGAAAACTGCTGTCAAAGCCAAATTTTACAGATTCTGCTGTAAGTAGGTTTTGACCAAACAAAATTGGATGCTGGAAAATAGGAAGTGTCACAGTTATAATTTAAACGTTGTTAATTTGGTAGCAGACATGTTGTATTATAATGCAATGACAACATTTTAACGATATATAAACGCGTGGCAGATACGGGAAGTCGCTTCAGACGATTAATCATCCCATGGCACTTAATCAGTTAATACACAACGCAGATGAATATGGAAGTTAACGGAAAACCACCAAATTATCTTACAAAGTCCTTATAAGTCCAAACAAATAGAATTTAGAGAACGACGTTAATACTGTCTTAGGACACCCTATACGGTAGAGACTATCATGAGCTACAGGTGACACCAGACCGAAATGCGTCCTTAACACCTTTGCCACGGAGCCGGCAAGATATAAATAAAGAAATAAAATATCGATGCATCAAAGCAAACGACAATTAGTTATAAGAACAGTGCAATAAAATTGAAACAACTTCTACCAAAGATACAAAAATATGCGCAGAAAAGTAAGAACTTGCTATAATGAAGAGGTGGAATTAACACACAAGCGAGTTGTGTGATAGAGAAAAAGCAGAATTATTAGAAGAAAGTAAATTAGAATGTCCATTTATACTAAAAGACGAAGTCACCGATGCTATCGAAAATTAAAAGAAAGGAAAACCTCCTGGGCCAGATGTAATCACGATAGAACAAGTAGTAGCAAGGGAAAAATTTGGAGATAAAAACATTACCTAAAATATTGAACGTTATTTTGAACAGTGGATACATAAGCTAGTGAAATGCGGAAATCTGTTTACAGCTTCACCAAAGAGACCTGCGGCAATTGAGTTTCGAAGAATTTCGTACAATACGCCTCATAAACCACGTTACCAAATTTCTACTCAGAATTATACTGAGCAGAACAAGAAGAGAAATAAAGTTATAAATCAGTGAAGTGCAGTATGGATTTTTGGAAGGGAAATGAACAAAGAATACAATATACACATTACAAATACTAATAGAGAACAAAGGAAAGAACGAACGAACTTTATTTTCAAAGGGTAAGAATTGGGCACGAGGGCCCGTCCAACATTCTGCCCTTCTATCACTCTCTTTCAAACATTATTTTACCCATTCATCCACTTTAGGCTTACCGAGAACAACAACAACAACAACAACAATATAAAAGATATGCATTATAAAGACATAAGAAACATGCAAAAATCAATACTACATGACTCACTAATATTAACGATTGATGTGGCAGTTGTTATTAGCTATGGGGAACATACTGTTCTACCAAAAGGGGACTGGCTGTTATACTAGGGTTTTTATTATTAGTAGTAATTTTATTATTATTATTATTATTATTATTATTATTATTATTATTATTATTATTATTATTATTATTAGTACTGAGATAGTTGGAAGTACAGTTCCCCTCACGCTCATATGAAGATATTCATCAACGTGGTCGAGTGTCTATCTGCTAAAGTGTAACAGGCAATGCAAGCAGTCATTGTTCCTTCTAAGTCGATCTAGCGTGCCATAGAGCGCATTTTAAGCCGGTAGCACACATATTTTAAGCCCTTTGCATGCATATTTACGACTAAGTACAGAAATACAATCAAAGTTATGAAATGTTAGAGATATTCAGTTGTAGGCTCACTTTCAAGAAGCAGAATTTTTACTCGCAATGCACCATTACAAGAAGGTATTAAAAGGGCGCCCATTAAAACTTATCAACTTATCTAGAGGATTCGACAATATAACAAGTTTATTAAATATGTGTTGAGATAGGAAGTTACTGTCAATCTTCTTCACTGGAGCAGTATCAGCATGCTTAGACATGGTACAATTCTCTACCTATTCTTGGCCATTGCCATGGCGTTGTCTGTTTATTCTACATTCCTTTACCTTAATCTTTACCCATCTCCCATTATCTATGTACCTTACGTTACCTGTGTGCTGTAGTACAAGAGTTATCTATGTGGGTTAGCCGTCTCCAGTTATCCCAGTGTTTTACCCATTTCTGAATGGATAAAATGGGTAAAACTTCACCGCAAGGAGGCGTTCCAAGGTTTTGGTCAGTGTATTAGGGGTTCACAAAAGCATATCGATAACGCGAGTCATGAATCAACATGTGGTGAGTTGCTTGCTGCAGAATGAGTGAACATTCTAATAATCTTTTTGTGATAGTCATATGTGTGTGTAGACACACACACACACATACACACACACACACACACACACACACACACACATATATATATATATATATATATATATATATATATATATAATATATATATATATATATATATATATATATAGAGAGAGAGAGAGAGAGAGAGAGAGACTGCTATGCACACTTTGTTTTACGATCACGAACTGTTCCACACACCCGCGCACACACATTGCTGTGAACATTTCACAAGTCCGAATGAAAACACAACATGTGACTGGGGAACTTGAAGGATGTAACAATACTCACAGATACAGGCGAATGTTGCCACCGAGATCTTTATCAATAACAACAAGACAAATTCAAGAAACTGGGATGCGATACTTCGTTGCCATTTGTGCACATTTCACCTCAGATAGGCCAGCCATAGTGTTCGCATTTCAAGTGAGCAGCTTCCAAAGAAAATAGTCTTTGGGGAATTTGACTCGGGCAAACAAGCTTGCCTTGGACTTCAACCACAATAAAGAACTGGGGTTTTTAACTTGAAAACATGGAGAACATTTCTGCTTATCCAGCAGCTTTGGATCAGTGGAGAATCGAGGAATCTACACGGAACCGAGAAATACACAGAGCTTAAAAGTCGACGGGGTCGACTTCATTGTACCCGGGTTTTTATCCCATGTGCGGAAAGCGCCGCACAGAGCACGAACTCCGTAACTCCAGCGACGTCCCCCCTCCCCAGGAGTCTGCGAAAAAATGCACCCGTGAACCGAAGGACGCAGCTCGGAATCGAACCCACAACCTTCGGAGCCCGAGTCAGATGGCTTGACCACTTCGCCGCGGAGCCTCCCAGAGCATTTGATAATAGAGGAAACTAGGTAGAGATATGTAATACAATCAAAAGTCAAGGTACTTTCGATCTATCGATAATCAACATTCCTCTACCCTCATTGTAACAAATATTTCTGGGCCCAAATTGGCCCAATCAGCCACTTCCAAACCTTTTTTGGACTGACAGATGTCAGTAGGGTTGTCGTCAGTGGCAACGGGAGAACAAATAAAATAATAATCAACACATAAAGCCGCATTAAACGTTTATATACTTCTTATTGTGTTTATCACTTAATTATCTATGTCTCTCCACGTGTCTCTTTTTCCCTCTGTGACAACCAATAGCGGGTCGTTCATATAACCGATGTGATGAAGTCGTGTCTGTTGTTTTGTTTAATCTGTGAACATTATTCGTTACTGTAAACGATTTAGATATGTAGCTTATTTTTCCCTTTTACCCACCATCTCTGTCCCTGTCTGTCTGTCTGTCTGTCTCTCTTTCTCTCTCTCTTACACACATCCTCTTTTGTTCTATGCCAACCTTAGGAATGTGGCTACTTATAATCACGGTATGGAAATCCTGTTCTTTTCATATTTCCACATTTCTGTGAACATTATTCACAGCTTCAAACACTTCCACCAGCCGTTCCCCTGCTCTCAACAATATCGGACCGCAGACTTACAGAGCCAGCTATCAGAAGAGTGCACGTAACGATTGATCGAGCCATTTTTACAACTGAGTCCACACACCGCACTTGCGCCTCTTTTAACTGGTGATGAAGATGAAGAACATTGAAATGGCCCTGGCCAGATACTTGTTGGCTACAAATTGAAATTCGGATGCAGACATCAATAAAGTTTGTGTTGCCCGAGGCTACATAGATTGTGTGACATGTTTAACAGGTCCCCAAGGGCACTTAGATAAGACTGGGCAACAGACCGACAGAGATACGGGTATTTGAATCGTGTGGTGTATTTCGCTGTTTGTACTACGGTCTGGTAAATTGTGTTATGCATGTTTGTGCTGACTTGACCACATCGAAGTCTATACAGTGTAGCAGGTTTACAGAGCTTCCTTCTGCCGTTGTATTTGTCGTAGTGACAGACCGAGCGGATTTGTAGCTCTAACCTCAGCCTGTGGAGTTAAAGCTGAAGTTCATCGTTGCTATTTGACGGACGTAGACAATGCAATCTAATCATCATCAAGTTCCCTGTCGGCTAGCGTAGGCGTCCATGTCTCTTCACAGATGTCGGTCTTTGATATTCTGGATCAACTCTGCTGATGATATTCCCCCATGCCATCGCCTCAGTCCATCCAGCATCATTTCTCTTGGTCCGCCTCTGCCTGTCTTCCCCTCGATCTTTCTAGTTGTCAGGATTTTCTCCAATGCCTCCCTTCTCATCACATGGCCAATGACAGCTGTTTGTCTCTTTCCTATAGTTGTATATAATGCTCTAGTTTCAGTAGGCTCTTACCAGGTAGTTATGACTTTAACTATTTCTTTCACAGGCAATGGTTATCACTTTGATTGTGTCCATCTGTCACTTTAACTTCTTGTATCCTTGGCAGCTGTGGTGTCACTGTCATTCTTAATTTTCCAGGCTGCTGACATTTTAATTCTTTCTTTCTCAGGCAGATGCCACTTTAATCCTTTCTTGTCCAGGTAGTTGTCACTTTAATTCTCTCTTTGCTAGGCAGTTGTTAAATTAATAAATATTTTAATAAATATTTCATTCGGAAGAAGTTAACATAATAACATCATGTGATAAAAGACATTATACATACAAGTAACAATTCGGAAGAAGTTAACATAATTACAGCATGTGATAAAAGACATTATGCAAGTAACAATTAGGAAGAAGTTAACATAATTACACCATGTGATAAAATACATTATACAAGTAACAATTCGGAAGAAGTTAACATAACTACACCATGTGATAAAAGACATTATACAAGTAACAATTCGGAAGAAGTTAACATAATTACACCATGTGATGAAAGACATTATACAAGTAACAATTCGGAAGAAGTTAACATAATTACACCATGTGATAAAAGACATTATACAAGTAACAATTCAGAAGAAGTTAACATAATTACACCATGTGATAAATGACATTATACAAGTAATAATACGGAGTCATGGGACTTTTATAACAACTGGGTGGAAAACAACGAGATAATAACATGAAGTCATTAATGGAGGGACCATTAAACATATGGCATGTTGCTGGTACAAGGAGAGCATGGAACGGGTGTCCTAGGCACGCCTCTCTGTGGTCATTATTGTGTGTGTGTGTGCAAATATTCGAGATAAAGAAAGGCATCTTTCTTAAGCAGATCTCTCTGAATGAATTTACACTCTACACCTTATACTGCATCTTGCATTTCCTTATTTTTTTTTATGTTGCATATCCCTTACAGTACGTTGCAGTCAACACCAGCATTTTTCAGCTGCTGTTGATGTACTAGGCAAGTTTTTGCGTTCAGTAGTTTGTCATTGCTTCTTAACGACCCGCTCATATACCCCCGTAAGTTACCAGCGCGGGGCGAAATGCTGCCGATTCTCGCAGCTGTTGTTTTCCCCACGTGGATATACGGAATTACGAAGAATGTCGTTAACACCTTGGCCAGGGAGACTGGCTTTCTGTTTTCCAATTCCCGTATTGGTACATTGTAATAGACGCCTGAGACAATTTGTGTTTCATGACTTATGTTTGTATATGTCGCATTATTATAATTCTTTTATTTTCCATTGGGGGGGGGGGGGGGGTGTTGGTGATATTTTTTTTTTTGGGGGGGGGGGAGTTGAGTGTCTGAGAGGTTATGGTGTTCGCATTTACCTCAGTAGGTAACTGGGTTCGAATCCCAGCACTGAGCTAGGAATTTTGTTTACAAGACCCATCGTGGTCCTTGATATCACACTCGCCTCTGATCACTTGGGTAGTGAGATCGGGTATTTAGCCTTCACTGATAATGGCTAAAACAGGATGTCCCGTGTGCAAGTTCTGCGAGGTAAACATCCCATGACAGTTGGACATCGCAATATCCGCTACCCTGGCAAAGTTGTTAGCAAAGTAAACCTAGATACGGATAGAGTGACATTATTAGCAAAGTAAACCTACATACGCGTAGATGGAAATTGTTACCTTGGATGGAAACTGTCTAAAAGAAACAAATGCATACGAAAGAAGGATACACTGACTCTGAAGTGCATAAACAGTTGTGTCACTCCCCTTGACGAAGAAGCGAAGAAGAAGAAGAAGAAGAAGAAGAAGAAGAAGAAGAAGAAGAAGAAGAAGAAGAAGAAGAAGAAGAAGAAGAAGAAGAAGAAGAAGTAGAAGAGTCGAAGCTAGAAGTCACTTTAATGTCTTCATGAATAGTCCTTGCAATAACAACAATCTGGAACGTGGGGAGAATTGACAAATGGGAGTGTGTTGGCACAGGCGGGTTTAACGGTTTGTCATTTCTTAGATCAGCCGGCGCTGCTGCGAAGTGGCTGCGAATATAAATTCGTAATCTCGTATACCGCGTTCGAAACACGACTACAGGCCAGTTTTCATATAATGGTACGAGTACCGGTCAGTTCAGAAGGCAAAGGCAACCTACTGAACGTAAACAAACAGCCAAACAAATTCCGGAGTTGATTGAAACGTTCTGTAAAGATATGTAACTTACTTTTGTTTAAAACTTAGAACATCAATTCCATCATAATATAGCACCATATACCTGTACTTGTTCTTCTGTCATTTATCATGCAGTGGAGCACAAGCCCTCAATCATCTCACACAACGTCAATCTCTCAACTATCTCAGCAACTGCCAAGCTCTCCAACCCTGTCTAACTCTACTATTTCTTCCTATGTCCTTCCCATTTTACTCATCTGCCTCCAGTTCACATTCCCGTGTGCTTATTTTAGTCCCTCTATATTTCACTTGCCTTGTGGGTCCCAGAGGAACGACTTTCTGGTATATTACTACAGCGTAACCATGCTATTTTTTTTTGTTTAAACCACCATCCTGGCAAGAGAAACCCACCAACAGTGCACTTGAACTGACAAATGGCTCAGACAATTGCTGTCTGTTAATCTGGCAACACGGGCCAGAGACAAGTGGTATCTGTCGGAAGGTGATAGAATAAGTCAATAATGGACTCGGGGCTTTGCAATCAGGCTGAAGAGTTGCCGTTTTGTCTAAATATTGTGTCTTTTTCGGATGAGATTCACGAGATATTATTGGGATAGCTGAACCGTCATCCAGATTTAATTATCTCCACAAGATATACATCCGACAGCTTATTCGTGACAGTTAGTTATTTAGTCGCGTTTCCAACTTCACAGCAACGGGTCTTCCCATTTATGCTCCGTTCCTGTACCAGTGAATATAACACAAAATGCTTCTCATTGCCCCATGTGAAAAGTGGAACAGACAGAAGTCTCGACAAACCAACAGCCCGTACAGGTACACTGTGCATAATGCCTCCGCCAGCATGTCAACACTAAAGTCCTCCACGAAAAATACAGTTCATCGTCGATGGAAGCGGCAGTCACTATTTATTCGTGGCAATTAACATTCATTCATTCATTTATTCATTCATTCATTCGTTCTTACAGTTTCCACCTTTATCCAGAGATGTAGAGACACGTAGACTTTATCCTTTTAAATGTTGATAAGATAGTGCGAACATCACGCATGCGCTTTGAGTCAATTTGCCAAGAGAATGCCAGTGAGGCACTGACGGATAGAAGGCTTTAAACAGAAAAAAGAAAGTCCCGAAGCAGAAACATCCCACGTGTCTGTGATATGATATGACCTTCACTTGTTGTAGTTCTGAATGTTCGATCTTCACGTGTTGTAGTCCTGAATGCTCGACCTTCACGTGTTGTTGTCCTCAACAAATCAACAGAAGCCATACAAGAAACCACAGATAAACCGCAATATGAAAGCCAAGAGACCGAGCCTGAACCGCAAGCTAAAGCCAGCAGCCCAACCACGACGCCCAAGAGGGAACCACTATCCCGTCGGGTCTCTGAAGGAGGCACAGAATACCCAGTTAGCAGGGAGGAACTCCAGCGCGAGGAATTCAGAAGGCGCTGGGAAGAAAAAGAAAAGAAGAAGCATAAGAAACCCGGGGGAAACCGATGGAATACCCAGTCTTACACTACGACTGTGAGAACGACTTCGAGTACTATATAGATGACGGTAAAATCGTTCCATGGCTGACGACGGAGGAAGAAACCTTAAGGCAGCAGATACTCAAACGTGACAGTGAAAACAGGCGCAAGGAGGAAAATGAAAACGTCGAAAAGCTCCTACAGAAAATACACAAAAAAGGAGACAAACAGACCAAATAAAAAGTCCTTATAAGGACTGCAACCAGAAGAACCAGAAACTGCCACTAACAAAAGAAACCACCAGGAGTCGGGCACAAAGGACAGCCGCCAATAACCCTCCAGCTGACGTCACAGACACAAACCAACATAACCAGTCCGAGAAAGGACTCACTCGTAAGAGCGCACAAGACAAGAATCAGGGTGAATGAACCCATAAAAACCACGGCTCTCAGAAATAACCACCGCCAAGGAAGCCGGTTAGACGAGACAGAATTTGGAATTTTTCTTTTCTTTCGAAAATTGGAATTGGAATTGGTTTTATCCCATATGGCTCGGTCTCTTTCTGCAGGGAGACCCGCCGAAAGATCCGCACAAAGCACGAACTCCGTAGCTCCAGCGAGGACTCCCAGGAGTCTCATGAAAAATGCACTCATGAACCGAAAAGGCAGACCAGTCAATCCAGCAACAGCCGGCCGCCATGATTCCGAACATTGCAGTTCACGCTACAAACAACCGCGGACAGATGTAAAAGCATTCCACGTGAAATGCACAGCTCACAGTGTCGCGCCACGCACTCACTCAGTGGCAGAGCGACGGAACCATGCACTACCAGTCCAACATGAGGAAATTGCGAATTCAAACCGTAGCCACAAGCGTAAACACTCCAGAAGCTCCGGTTTAAATGCCTATCCGCCATGTTGGGGACCGAAAGTTCCAATAGACTGTAGACTAAGTCTCAGCCCAAGCCTCCTTAGTCACCCCTTACGACATGCATGGAAGGCAGCAGTGTTAATATTTTTCGCTTCCCTTATGGACCCCGGAAAGACGCTCCTAGCTATTACAGTAACGCGCCTGAAAAGTAAAGATGCTAGTATAAAGGATCAAGCCAACTTTACAAATAACAACAATCAGACAACATGTTTCGCTGCATTGCTTTTTGGTTTGGTTGATTAAATAGCTTCTAACACATTTCCTCTAGTATGATCTTCTGCATGCTCATTTTTAATCTTGAACAGCGCTTTCGGCGACCAAAGACATGCTTGCTGGGTTCTCATCTTAGATTTGTTATAATTAGTCATTTGATCTGTGTTTTGTGTCAACGGCTTCGGGCGGAGGAGTGCAATTGGGAGGGTACAAACCTTTGCCTAGTGTGAAGAAATGCAACCTGCTTGCTTGCTTGCTTGTGTTCGTTGGCTTGAGCTCCAACGCAAAGTCCTGTATGTCGGATGAAGGCATCCTGTTGTCCAACATCAGTGTGATGTCATACAGGACCTGAAGTTTGAGTATCCGTTGTCCCATGTCTGGCTTATTGGTGTGCAGACTGGTGGCTCCTCGCCATACAGGCAGACACTCTCCGACTTCGGAGGAATCGGCGATCCTATTGACTTCAGCCAGGACCCCGAAGGGACCTGTTGCCCAGGACGCTCGACGAGGACGCGTCAATAGGTCTTGGCCAGTATATAACCCGGCCCTGGTGCCTTGGAAACACCTCTGCGTCCCAAATGCAACCTAAAAACTAAATGTCATTTCAGGGCAGACAAGGCTCAAAGTCATGGTCAGCAACTAGTCTAGTGTCGAAGCTCCGACAGTTAGAGCATCGCTTTGCTGATCCAACAGCTTCTGCAGTTTGTTCCAGATGTATTGGTTATCTTTTCTCTGGAGTAAACTAGGAGTAATTATACTTCATGGGCAACACATGGTCTCTACAATTCAAACTAGGCTTTGTGCTATGGAGAGGTTCAACTTCATCCTTAGTTCTCTGCATGCGTTGTAGTTATTGTGCAATTTTACGCACAATGTAACAAAATATCGTCTGTCAAAACGGCAAGGTGCCAGCGATCTGTGTTACATCTCACTATCTCTTTCAATTATCTGAAGTTGTCAGCTTTAACGTATTCTTTATTCTTTTGTTGTTACAGAATGCATTTTACAGATTTCATTTCCTCACAGTATCTCACCTTGCCCAGGCGATCATCAAAGAATGTACGCTAGAAACTCCCACCTGTTCCCATAGATTCCTGCTGACAGAGCTGCGGAAACTTTGATCATCCGTGTTCTTCTTTACAGAGATGTTTTTCATAGTGTGGTGGGAAGCAAAGTTGGCTATCAGACTGTTAACGACTTACAGATGTGGCAATAGGAAATGGACTTCTACGCTGTGATACGTGTCCTTAACGTTTTACGTTTTGAAACATGGCCATTTTAAAATGTCGTCTATTCAGAGGATATATAGTTTTCAGTATACTGCCTTTGAGTGATAACACTAACAGTTACAATGCATCACTATCATTTTGTGAACATCTCCACTTGAGCCGGTTTCAAGCCAGTTCTCTAGAAGCTGTGGAAGTCAAGTAGCGCAGTGGCTTAATTCTTACCTATCGGGTGGTGATCATAATGTTCGAATACATATCTAGGTTTGTTTTCATTGACGTGTGGTCTCAGGTTGACCCAGCCTAAAATGTGTACCAGAAAATGTTCTGGGGAGTATAGGCGGCCTGTATGATATTGACTACATCAAATATCCAGTGGCGATTGGTCTATACAACAAAGAGCTAGCACCGTGTGCCGAGTATACTAAAGTTGGGGTTCTTGACTTCATTTTCTGGGGTTGGAACCCTCAATCTCCGTTACGTAAGGTTAGGGTGTGTAATAAGTGTGTAAATTAAGTGCACACACACACACACACACACACACACACACACAATTGAAAGGCAAGTCTCAGAATTGTATAGCTGTGTCGCAAATTCACTTATGACTGTCTCAGACTGAGCGACAAGCTCTTAGTTGTACAGCAATGTCTCAAAGTTGTATAACACTATATCGAAGTGTTACGGCGCTGTATCAAACTGTGGTAAGGCTACCTGACAATGTTCCCACGTGGTGGTATTCCAAAACTTAACTGTCCATGAATGACAAGGAAAAGGTATTCATAAAAAAATGGCACGACTATATTATTTAACATTTGAGCTCTCTGTAGATTTAACATTTGATCGAGATGTATATTTAACATTTGGTCACAATTATGATTTAACATTGGGTCACGATGTAGAGCTCATGCGCTGTCGAAGAACACGGACTTTTGAAAGCACAATCCGCCATCGGCTACTCTTCAATGTATGGTAAATACTATTTGTCAAATGAATCTGCATTACAATAAATCAATTGTTCTTTCCTAACAAAAGAAAAGATCGTAGCAAAGACGTGACCAGGATATTAGCAAAAATCATAATGCAGTATAGTAAGTTGCACTTTGTCGTCCAGAGTGAGGTCTTTTTCTTCTTTCGTTCACTCATATTTTTTTTTTGTCGCATGTTTGCGTGGCAACCAGATTTTTATGGAGCATCCTGGTTGGTTGCCTCCGTCTTCAGAAACCTTCCTTGTACTAGGATAGTCTGTGCTCATACTCGAGTTTAAATATAGGTGTTTGTACACACGTTTCTGCACATGTATGTATGTATGTACATACTTATCTAGATCACGGGAGTTTTCCCCATTCATCTTCAGTACCCTTTGACAAGGGGAGTTACAGAAGCGTAGAGGCAAGACACGATGGCCGGCATGCCCAGTGGTCGTAGGTTGGAATCCACAGCGAGAAAGATTGTAACAATTGACCTGCACTCTCAGGTGGACACAATCTTAAAAGTGTACCGGGAAATGTATTGGGGTGTAAAGGAGGCCGACAGGATATAGACCACATCACCCCTGGACTGCTGATTGGTCTAGACCAGTGGTTCTCAACCGGTGGGGAATTCCCCCCCAGGGGGGAATTTCAGGGTGTCCAGGGGGGGGGGGGGAATGAAGACCATTTCAAGATCGTGTTAATACAAGAACCGATTACTTGACATAGTTTTTCCCTTCATACTTTACAGTTATGTATGTCTCATCCTTCTAAAATTAATTTTATAAAGTAAGTAGACCCACAAATCATGTTTTATGTGGATGTCTAGACTTGTTTTAGTATATGCTATTACATTTGCCTTCCACTTTTACGTATACTGTGTAGGGGTGAGGGGATTTTTAGATAGGAAATATGAAAAGGGGGGGGGGGGGATGACGTTCTGAAAATACGGTGAAGGGGGGAACGGGCCAAATTTTTGATAGGAAGGGGGGGAATGGCGTTCTGAAAATATGGTGAAGGGGGGAATGGGCAAAAAAAGGTTGAGAACCACTGGTCTAGACGAATATGGGTCTAGCAGACTATGCCAAGTACGCCTTAAGGCGCGTAAACGGGGAATTTACTTATTTACTGTAACCTTTGACTGCCCTGGTCTATCTGCAAGATATCATGGTTTATGTATCACCTAGTTTGTGATACTTCAGAGGTTGCCAGTAGTTACGCTCCAGCCGACATAGCATTTGGGTATTCACCAGCATCCCTGCCATCACAGATGGTGATCGCAAAAAAAAAGGGACGCATAGGTGTTTCCAAAGCACCAGGCCGGGTTATATACTGGCTAAGACCTATTGACGCGTCCTCGTCGAGCGTCCTGGGCAACAAGTCCCTCCGAAGTCGGAGAGTGTCTGCCTGTACGGCGAGGAACCACCAGTCTGCACACCAATAAGTCAGACATGGGACAACGGATACTCACGCAAACCTCGGGTCCTGTATGACATCACACTGATGTTGGACAACAGGATGCCTTCATCCGGCATACAGGACTTCGCGTTGGAGCTCAAGCCAACGAACGCAAGCAAGCAAGCAAAACAATGAACACATAAAAAATAACCATTGATCTTCTTTAAATGTGTTTTAAAGGGATAAAGAAAAAGTTGGAGTTTGGATGTTAGGATTTAGACAATTATAATTATATTGGTACATGTGTGCTTTATTATTTAGTCAAGCGGCTATTTATATATCCCCCACACCCCACCCACCCACCCCTTTAAAAAAATATGTATTATGTCTGTTGTCACTGTCTGCATGTTTCCCATACAGTGCCCTCGGTGATCTCATTTATAAACTCCACAAATAAGCCATGCTGTGCTCACGTTCAGCTGACTAGCTACCGGGAGAGGTTCCCCACAGGGTTCAAAGTTCAGGGCTCGAGTCATGCAGACACGACTCCCCTTGTCTGATTTCCTGGAATGAATCAGCGTCTTGATTATTTGACTACAGTTGTTTGATCAACACTGCCTACGTGTCTTTTATTTGTGAAATAGGTTTGTAAAACGTATTTGTAGTACAAGAAACAAAGGAGAAAAGACATCCCTCTGTTAGTGAACTTATTTTTCGGCAATGTGTGAACCATTAATATCACCTGTCAACATAGAACATTTCAATAATATCTATCTATCTATCTGTTTATCTGTCTGTCTATCTGCCTTTATATCTGACAGTCTGAGGTCTTTCTGTCCTTTTGTCTGACCGTCCGTGGTTCGACGTGTTTGTCTTGTCATTGTTTCCTTCACTGTGGCTTTCCAAAGAATTGCTTAATGCGTAATACTTAATTCCATCATCAGTAAGTTGCCTTGCATTGTTTGGTCAAGCCTGTGGCTCAGCACATCCGACTTCGACATGCATGTTTCTAGTTCGCTTTTCCTAGTCTTTGACTGTCCGCAGTCTGCCTACAAGTCAGCAGAGCAGACTTATGTATAGCTTCGTCTGGTGTCTGTCCCCTCTCCTATCCGACATTTGAGAACCTACCAGTAGTTGCGCTAAAACCGGCATAACTCTTGGGGTAATTGGAGTGAGCATGCCCCTCTTCCACTTCAAGACGGATACACAACGGAGGGGATACTTTATTTAAAGATCGACATCACTGCAATCGGGACAAGAATGTCTTGTCTCCCTCTTCTCAAGTCGCCGGAGCTACAGAATTAATGCTCTGGGCTTGAAACCTTATTGCTGGCGGTGACCACCTTCTTGATTCTGTCCCGATGACCAGGCGTAGTAAGATCGTGTCAGAGGAACAATTAAAGCTTTCCAAACAAATAAAATAATTATGACCAATCATTTTGGCAATTCAGCCATGTGCACCAGCAGATCACATATTCCAAGACTGCCCCAAATACGACATATCTAGGGAACACTTCTGCCCCAAATACGACATATCTAGGGAACACTTCTGGCCCAGAGAAACAACAGTGGAAGATAAACTCTATTGACCAATGAGTGAACTTAAAAAGAAAAAAAATACACTCATCAGATACTGAAAGCCACTGAAATAAAAATAAAATAAATACATTCCAAGATATTGATCGATAGTCAGAGAAGAGACAGGAGAGTAGAAGAGGACAAGTAAGACAATAGAAATATTGAAATCTTGAAGGCACACTAGGATTCGAACGTAAAGTATACGGCACAGAAATATCAAATACTGCACCTGCAGGCGACAAAAGAAAACCAAAAAAAAAAAAAAAAAGAAAGAAAGAAAGAAAGAAGAAGAAGAAGGAGAAGAGGAAGAAAACCACATTAGTTTAAAGTTTGTTGCATGTCCTATACATGGCTTCATAATCAAACCCAACATTTGTTGGCTGTTTGGATTTTCTATGCAATTTTACGTTCAGTAGTTTGCCATTGCCTTCTGAACGGTAGACGCTCACACACTGTTGTGAAAATAAACACAACGCGGTCTGTTCCCAAAGCTGCCGACTTTGAACCCGGTATGCTGCGATTATGAAACTATGTTCACTACCCTTAAGCCACAGACGCTGACAGACTAGGGAACACCACAATTTAATGCACTCAGAGACTCGAACCCCCCACCTCCAAATGACGAAAACGTCTCGTCAAAGCAACCAGGGTATTTCCACGTAATACCAGCTTGACACCCTTACGAAGATATCATCATTAGTCGGGTCTGTCATCGATTTAAACCTATAACTATCGAGTGGAGATCAATTTCTCCTCTACGGAAAGACACAGCTTGCCAATACTTCATCTACAAAGGCGATTATTATCGCTGATTCTCAGCCCAGGCTTCGGAAATTTCTCAAAGGACAGCAATGACATGAATGTCCACCACTTGTTGGGGCCCTCGGGAACTTGCGTCGATCTATTATCTGGGTCATGTTGGGGTGTGCGAAACGTGAACAGTTAGGCTAGCCGCACAAGAGCCCATAAATGGGTCACTATAGATGGACAGAAGAGATATACTGTGAGCACAATACGACAACTTGTCTGTTTGGCGACACATTTCTTAATGAATCTGCTCAATTACGGGTGTTGGAATGGGGAAATCGAGTATAAAACTTGCTGAAAGGATCACAGGTGAGGATGATTACTTGGTGTAAATGACCAGCTCGCATTAGGGATTACCTGTGTCCACGCCAAATACAGACCTCTCGTCACAATTGTTTAAAAGCATTGGCTCCAGAAACTGACCTTTTGACACAATTGTTGATACATCTTGGCCCAAGATCATGATTTCGTGTCGCAGCTGTTTAGAAATAATGACCCTGGGTATAGTATCGTCACAGTTATTTATAAATATAAACTGACTTGTCGTTACAATTGTTTAGATGCATTGGCTACACAGCCTGAAGTCCCGACTCAATTGCTTATAATTGTTGGCTCTAGATATTAATCGCCAGTCACAATTATTTGCAAATATTGGCCCAAGATACTGATCTCGTATCACAATTGTTTATACATAATTGCTACAAATACCTACCTCCCGTCACAATTATTTATAAATACTGGCTCTAAATGTTGACCTCCGTCACAAATGTTTAGAAATAATGGCTCCGATCTTGGGCTTTTGTCCTTGAAGAATTAATGTGGTGAAATTGATCTTCACGTTAATTCTGACTACGTATGATTTATGCTCCAGCCTTCTTCTAAACACTATCTCGTGTGTCTCCTATACTGGCTCTTTAAACAAAAAATACCGCCGAAGCTTAATTCTCCCTCACTTAGTAACTGAACTAAAATAGTAACCACTTTTACATCTTTCTTAAGTCTGATTTTCTTCCGCGTCTGTTGCTGGGCAGGATCGATGACATTCACTATTGTCAGACAGTTTGCCGCGTAATTAAATGAACAAACCATCCCTGATTCCCTACGTTCACCATGGAAACAACAATTGGGTTACTGTCTGTTTTCCATTAACAGTCTGTGCATTAGTCTTGAAATGTGGAACATATTTCTAAGTTTTTCAAGCGGGGGAGGATTACATTATTTGCTTCGGATTGTTTTGATTGCATTTAAATGAATAAGATATTTCTAAGTTTCTTTTCTTCTTTTTTTCTTCAAGCGGGGAGAAAATTATATTATTTGCTTCACATTGGTTTCACATTGGGACCTTCCGGTCCCCAGCATGGCGGATAGGCAGTGAAACGGTTAAGGCCTCTGGGTGTTTATGCTCGTGGCTACCGTTGCATTCGCATTTTCCTCTTGTTGGACTGGTAGTTTACGGTTCCGTCGCCTTGTTACTGAGTTGAGTGCGTGGCGCGACGCTGTGAGCTGTGAGTTTCGTGTGAAATGCTTTTACAACTGCCCGAGGTTGTGGAGCGTGATCTGATTGTTCAGGGCAATGGTGGAGGGCTATGTCCCAGAATTGACCGGTTTGTGCACCTTATGCCGAAATGTGTGGCTGCTGGTCTTCTGGTTGACTGCCGCTTCCTTTGACGATGAACTGTGCTTTCGTGGTGGACTGTTGTTTTGGCATTCTAGAGACGCATTATGCACAGTCAAATGCTTTTTACATCTGTCCGAGGTGTTGTAGTGTGATTTGCATGCTAAAAATGGCGTAGCTGGCTAGACAACACACGAACATACGAATAATTCTATAAACTTCAATGAAAAGAGGACCAACATCTTGACCGTTATGAAGGAAGCCCACTACAGAGACATTCACAGCTATATTCGTCGTGCAAAACAGGTAATCATGTTCCGTCTCAGCAGAGTAGACATTGCACCCACTCCTATACGAATCCGGATACACCGTGTGTCGTCATCTTAATTGGCGGTTAGCGAGAAATCATTATTTTTTCACAAAAACATCAAAGAAATGTCGCCGCTTTCCATCATGTAAGTTGCTTTTGGACCTATCAAAGACATATTCCTTGGGTGGGGGTAAATATAAGACGGCAGGAACAATTTCATAACGATGCAACAGACAGTTTTCAAAATAATTGATCGTGAATGCCGGCATTCATTTCTGGACAGACTACTGTAGTGACTGCCGTTTCCATCGATGATGAACTGTGTTTTCGAGGAGGACTTGTGTGTTGGTATTCTGACGACGGCATTATGTACAGTGAAATGTTTCTTTACATCTGTTAGAGGTTGTTTTGTTGCGTGAACTGCATTTCGGAGAGAAAAATGGCTTGGTGGCTAGAAAACATCTAGAAACGGAACAACAATATCTAGAGACATCGAGACTTTGTCGGTGAACATCTGGTATGGAAAGTGACTGCCAGTTCCATCAGGGGTGAACTGTACTTTTCGTAGAGGACTTTTGCGGGCCGTTGTTTGTCGAGACTCCTGTCTTTTCCACTTTTCACATGGGGCAGTGAGGACATTTTATGTGATATTACCTGGCACGGGAACGGAGCATAATGGGGACGACCCTTTGCTGTGATGTTGGAACCGCGACTAATGACTAATGACTAATGACACATTTTTGTATTTTGTTTTTCTTTTGTTCAAATAGGGAGAGGGTTGTATTATTTGCTTCACATTTATTTAATTGTTTTCAATTCTGTGGTATTGGGTTACAGTCTGGTTTCCATACATTTTCTATACATTAGAGTTGTAAATGTGAAAGATATTTCTAAGATCCTAAAATGGGGAACGGATTATCATATTTGCTTCACTCCCCCGATGTGTCTTCACCTTGACGTGGTGGGGGAGCTTGCGTGTCCCATCGACCCCATTTGCTTGCTGATGGATGAAAAACTACATATCGGACAGCTTATGGGATAGAGACCAGACTAAGAGAGACACAACCTGCTGCTCTGCAGGTGAGACTGAGGATAGCAGTCTAAAATTTAAATCAGGCGCACGAAGGCAGAAGTTCTTGGTCCGGACAAAACACTAAAGGCTCCCTGTCGAGGGCTGTGGCTGAACGCCTCTAAGCCACAAACCCTCGGACCGGAGAGCCGGGCCGATAGCCACCTTTCGAAAAATAAAGGCGTGATACTGAGCAAGCTACATGCTCAGGTCTGATAGAAGTTCGAAGGCTCTCAGCTGGGGGATATGAGAGATTCCCGGATGAGAGGGCCAGGCCATTTCTCGTTCACGTTGCACGAAGGTAAGGTGCTGAGCCGGCAGCACAAGTAGCCTACCTCGTGAGCGAATTCAAAAAGTCAAAAAAGTGCCCCAGTCGAAGAAAACGGCTGCGAAAACTGTATCTAACTCATAGAGAGTGTAGACAAAAGTGGAAGAACGTCCCAATGACGCAAAATGGAACGCACGGCGAGCGAACCTATTGCGTGGTCCGAAGTCAAAAGCAAAAGCTTACCGAGTTGGTGTCGCTTGCAGTCTGACCGTCCCTGGTGTGTGCTAGAGCGATCAGTGGCAAACGAGTTGTCTAACACATGGAAGTGAGGAACTAAAGCAGCCATGAGCAGGACGTGGCAACTCCTCGGGTGAGCCCAGTCACAGAGCAATATGTGCCGGCTCTGCAATTATGGAAGCCTCCTTGGATAGCGAGGGAATGCTCATGGTCTGCCCCTGCCTTCCCTTGAGGGCCGACCACGATGTCGTTCATCGTTCTATCTTGACCAGCTGAGATGTTAGCGACATCACAACAGTCCGTGCCTCGAAACCAGAGGAAGGCTAACCTCATTAAAAAATGCCCGCTGAAGTCGGAAGTGTCGTCCTACGGGTGGCAAACTAAAAATTGACACTACGCAATTACGTCCGAGTGAAATGTCTCGTCCGAATGTCTCCCGTGCTAGGAACAGCTCTGACTACCTAGTTTCCGAATGCCGCTCTTGTTCGGAACAGCTCTGACTGGGTAGTTTTCCGAATGTCTGTTGTGCCTGGAAAAGCTCTGATGGGCGCAACGACAAGCACATGTCCGAAAACTCGCTGAGTGGATGCCGTCTGCAAACCTGTCTGGTTTGTGCGGGAATGACCCGGGGAAACGAAATGACCAATATATTGAAGTGAGGATGTAAAGCAGCCATGAGCAGGACGTGACGATCTCCCTCGGTGAGCCCAGATCCAGGGCGTTATGTGTCGGCCCTGCAACTATGGAATCAACCTTGGATGGCGGAAAATGCTATGGACTGTCCCTGCCTTCCTTTGAGGGATGACCGTTGTCCTCGACCGTTCAACCGTGGCCAGCATGGTTGCAGATGGCACTACAAAAGTGAGAGTCTCCCAGGAATGCTACCTGGTCAAAAAAGCACGCTAAAGTCGATGTGTTGGCCTACGGGTTTCGGCCTAAGGGCGCATAACAGACACACCGCAATCACATCTGAAAAAAACACTCCGGATGAACGAAAAGAAGAAGAAGATATTTGCTTCACATTGTTTTGATTGTTTTCAGTATTGTGGTTATGTTTTACTTGGTAATACTCACTTTTATATCACGTACACAAACCAGGAAGGTTCACATATTCTGCCACCATTTAACTCTTAACAAACTTAATGCTTTATTCCGAGGTTCATGTAGAATCTGGATCCCGACACTCCCGCCTACATAAATACGAGGGGAAGTCAATAAGTAAGTCACAAATGGCTGTTGAAAAATAACTAAATATGATAACAACTTGAAACCACTTTATTTTTTATACATACATTGTCCCTTTATTTCTCAATATAATTTCCACCAACATTGATGCACTCATCCCATCGTTTTATCAGTCCTCCCAAACAGGCTGTATAGAACTGGAACTGCGTGCGTTGTTGTCGCGTGATCTACAGCCGTATAAGAAAACCCTACGGGTAAGGATGTAGATAGAAAAGCTGACCCTTGGTTAGGTCAGTCCACTGTAGGAGAAGAAGACAAAAAGGCTCGTATTGGGTCTAGATAGTATGAATCCTGGTCCCAGATGAGTCTACCTTCCTATCAGTGGCACAGGGAAATGCAAGTAAAGTTGGACACTATACACCGATAGATGATAGCTGACTTAGTTAGCAGTGACACGCTACCCTGTGATGAAGAAAAGCCCCCAGTGCCCTCAAGTATAACATACAGGAGAGACACAACTAGTTCACTCAACTTCTATCCTTACACACTACACTATTAATTATTATGAGGTGAAAAAGGCAGTAGGTAAAGTTTTGTGTGATGGTCTACAAATCAGACCGCACAGTTTAATTATAAATGAAAGAAAAGAAAAAAAAAATGTCTCCACTCGGGAGATAAAAGTCAAATGGATTAATGTTAGTTTCTGGCTAATACAGCAAACAAAGCTGTTTCATGTGCTCTTAAATCATAGAAGCACAGCAAAGCATTCGGTGGTGGGTTGAATTCAGATTGATGGTTTGTAACTCAGCTCATATCCAAAGCTCCCACGATAGTTGTCTGCAGCTTTCCTCTCCGGTCCATCAGTTCTCAATTGATGATGACGGCAAAGTGGACTGCACTACTTTGGCTCAGGCAACAAATAGTTATGGGTGAACTCGCTGATGCTGGTTGATGATGGGGGTGCCGCTTGAGGGTGCACCACAACAACTCTGCAAACTAAAGTCAAACAGGACATCTGGTAAGCTATGGTCTGGAATCACTCTTCCATCTTTATTCAACCATTCTGCTATAGCTATAGTCTTCTCATAAGGCAAAGGCAGCTGTAATTATTAGGACATATTCCTAACTGTTATTCTGACTGGACATACCGACCAGGTCGAAAGGAAAGGATGGATTTAAACTCGTACGTGACAGTGCCTATCTCTATTCATGAGGAGAGTACAGTCTGATCCTGAATTATATATATATATATATGAGTGAATGGATCCAATTCCCTTCAGCGAAAAGAAATATTCAAGACAAGTACTGATGATGTGATAGGAAAAGACATGGATCACAAACCTAACAATCACAACTGATGCTCCTAAGTGTGCAAGAGACACAAGGGTGTATTGTAAAGTAAGGAAATTGTTCCAGATACTAAGGTGTCTGAATATGCTCTCCACTGATATTCATTCCGAGAGGCCTGAGAATAGTCTCCAATGAATACTGCCTAGGTTAGTTATAATCATCCACGTATCCATCTATATATAAAGAAGAGTCTTCCTCTTGAGAAGGTATTAACTAGAGAAGAGATCTTATCCGTACTTAAGAACTGAGCTAATCTAGAAAAGAACAGTATGGGCGCCCAAGCGGCGTGGGCATGATAACTAGGTCATGCCATGGCGTGGGGCTGGTTTTAGATATAGCGAGGCCATTTTGATGAAATACCTACTATTTGATTTCAACCATTCCATTCAGTACTGTATATTCTAGTCTTAGCAGTAACAGTAATATTAACCTTATTTTAATATATTAACAAAGTATCTCAACCCGAGTATACTTTAAAACTAGCGTGGTTTTGTACTACATTGCAATGTCTCCTTTGTCTGCCAGCGATAATATTCTCTGAATGTATCCAAGATTTAGACGCCGGATTTACGAATATTGTAGAACGTGACGTGTTTCGTTCTATTAAGAACGAGTTTGTACAACTGAACTCAGTTGTAAATTGAATATTCTGTTAATTAATATATATTCTATGGGCAACCATGCCGTTAGTGGAATTGGCTGGCCATCATGTCGTAAACTCACATTCATTGCAAAACTGTTATGAACATAAAAAATTATATATAGGAATAATAATCGTTTGATCTTACCTAGTTCCAGAATCAGATTCTCACTACGGATCGGGGCCCTTGTTCAATATAAAATTTTCTCTTTCTTATTTCAGTAATCTAATATTGACTTATTACTTGTTTAAGTAATTTACTGTTTAAAAAACGTTGCTTTTTGAACACCACAAATGGGCCCCGACCGCTGTCTGCAATGGCTAGCAGAAGAGTGAGAGCGGATATGGAACTAGGATACGCAAGTGGTCGTTTCCGGGCCAGTTGTCTGTTGGTTTGAAGTTGGCCAGGATAAGTCGGCCAAACTAAATTACTCTATAAACCGTAAATATAATGTGATTGTAACATTTATATAACATTTCTAATTATTCTTTATAATACACTGAATAATAAGCAAGAGGAGAGGGTGCAGCCAGGCTTTCGCCACAGTTGTTTTCTAAACCACGATTTCACTTCATATTCAACTTCGGCGTTATTCGCCAAGGTGGGTTTTCAGTGGACCAGAAAGGTGGACATCGCTAGGGGCTAAGTCGGGGCTGTAAGGTGGATGTTCCAGAACTTCCCACTTTAGTTGGTTAATTTTCTCGTGAGTTAATCGAGCCGTATGAGGTCTGGCAGTCCTGGAAGTTTTCTTCGAATTGCGCCATGATGCATCGATAGAACTTCACAGTACGATTCAGAAGTCACATTGTCACCTGTCTTCTTGAAATTGGTTAAAAGCACTCCTTTACAATCCCAGAACACTGTCAGCATCACCTTCCCTGCTGATGGCGTAGCCTTGAATTTTTGGACACAAGGCGAAGAAGGTTGTTTCCATTGCATTGAAGCACGCTTTGATTCGGGGTGGTAGTGATGAACCCATGATTCGAGATGATGCAAGGACAGGCCAAATCTGTTCATTTTGTGTTCCTCCTTCAATTGTCTGGATACCCACCTTGAGCACACTTTTTAAAATTTCAATCGATCATGCATTATGCTGTGTGCTGAACCATGTGAGCACCCTATTTTAGATGCTACAGTGTCTATCGTTACTCGCCTGTCACCTCTAATCATCTCCTCTACCCGCTGCACGGATACTTCTGTTGCAATCTCAACAGGACGACCAGATCGGATTTCATCAACAATTTTAGAGCGTCTTTGAGAAAATTGTTCTACCCAGCTATGCACCGCTTTACGGGACAAACATTTGTCAGCATAAACAGGAAGCATTTCCTTATGAATGTCCTTTGCAGGCGGTCCTTTTGCCCACAAAAAACAAAAACGCACAACAGCACGTTGCTCTTTGGTTGTACACTCCGTAAGTACAGTCGCCATTTTGTTTATGCGCTTCGCATGCGCATGAGACACCTAGCCCCACCTGACCAACGGGAATATAAAGTTCGATGTTGCTGTCACCTAATGACACCTGTAGAAAACACCAACTGTATTTACCTGCTATCCCACAGAACTGTGTGACTTACTTATTGACTACCGTAAACCCGCACAAAGCAATCACATTCAAAAAATCTCTCCGGATGAACGCAGCAGCAGCAGCAGCAGAAGAAGAAGAAGAAGAAGAAGAAGAAGAAGAAGAAGAAGAAGAAGAAGAAGAAGAAGAAGAAGACGAAGAAGAAGAAGAAGAAGAAGAAGAAGAGAAGAAGAAGAAGAAGAAGAAGAAGAAGAAGAAGAAAGCTTGCCTGCCTGCAAAAGTTTGATATTCCTAATAAAATTGACATCAATTTTGAAGAAGGAAGTTCAGAATTCAGCAATATGAAAACTTTAACTAAGGTCTAGACAACAACACAACAGAAATGATAAATGCCTTTAACAAATATGGAATAGACCAGGTCACTAGACGGCCGAACACAATACATGCCCCTGAGATACACATATAGATTCTGACTTATGTAAATCTATGTGTATTGTAATCCCGAAGAAATCATGAGCCCTAGAATGTAGTCAACATCGAACAATTAGCATAATGTGCCACGTCACAAAGATTTTGCTAAGAATCATCATGCAACTAGTTACGAAGAAAACACAAGTAGTTATAAAGGAAGAAAAATGTGGGTTTTTAGACGACAAGGATATAACACGTGCTATATATTTCTGAGAGCATTAATAGAGCGTTCGATATCAGTTAACAAAAACCTAAATCTTTGCTCCGTTGACTACACAAGAGCTCTCGGTAAAGTAAAACATGTCGACATGATAAAGATGCTCGCAGGTCTCCAAATTGAAGGGAAAGACCTTAGGTTTATGTTGTTGTTTTTTAAATTGTATATTGGAAATACGAACTGCCATTAAAAAAAAAAAAAAATTAATAATGTCACAGTTCAACACAAACCAATCTAGAGAGACGCGCGGCATATATGTGTAATAGCTATATAGTAAACATGTTAAGTGAATTTTAAAAGACACGAGAGGAATAGCGTTCGGAGGGCATAACATTACATATAAGATACGTAAATGATGCAGCGTTGATTGTAGACAATGAACGTGAAAATGTGTGTTTTGAGGAAAATGCAAAGGATACCATGGGCGGACAGAAAAACGAACGCTGTAGTCCTTTATACTGCCAAACTATCATTTACTGCCAACATAGTACCTTGCGGTGTATGACAGAGGGGTCTTTGAGCCTGAGGAAATAAGGCCGCCTGGCTAGTGCAGTCGCCGCGAACTGTGCAGGTTAGAATTTTCTTTTTGCCCCCGACAGAAAAAAATCCCACATCTTACCGAGGAATCGAACCCGGGTCTCCCGAATGGGAGTTCGGCGTTCTAGCCACTCGGCGAGCCGTTCCTTGTAGTCTATAAAACACATTAAAACAGTAAATTTTAAAGAGAAATTAGACATGGACAGTCAAGATTTATTGACACATTATGAGAAGAAACAAACTTGAAATCTTAGTGACAACTGGCAGTCTTGATGACAAAAGAACAAGGGAAAGACAAACAGATAAATACATATACGGCGTGGTCACGTGGCATGATCGGGACACGAAACTGACCTGATCCAAGACTTTGGTGATCGGATAAGATGGCGAACCCTGACCGCCCACGCTAACCGCCAGGGATCATAATGGTGATAATGACAATGAGACGTTTTCACTCAAGCATTTAGTCTTAACCTAGTGATAATGGTCATAATGGTGATAATGACAATGAGACGTTTTCACTCAAGCATTTAGTCTTAACCCAGTGATAATGATCATAATGGTGATAATGACAATGAGACGTTTTCACTCAAGCATTTAGTCTTAACCCAGTGATAATGATCATAATGGTGATAATGACAATGAGACGTTTTCACTCAAGCATTTAGTCTTAACCCAGTGATAATGATCATAATGGTGATAATGACAATGAGACGTTTTCACTCAAGCATTTAGTCTTAACCCAGTGATAATGATCATAATGGTGATAATGACAATGAGACGTTTTCACTCAAACATTTAGTCTTAACCCGGTGATAATGATCATAATGGTGATAATGACAATGAGACGTTTTCACTCAAGCATTGATCATAAAGGTGATAATAACAATGAGACGTTTTCTCTCAAGCATGGGTCATAAAGGTGATAATGACTGTAACGTGCGTGTTTTACGCCTAAGTGGTGTTGATGTACTAGTTAAGAATCTTATAATACAATCGAGGTTACATGGGTCAGATAAGAGTGAGACGGATGTTAGATCAGAAAGGTGGAGTAAGAAAATCACAAGACAATGGCTGAACCCAACACCGTGCTTGTTAGAACACGTACGGGTCAAGTGAAAATCACTAATGAGATGCAAAAACGTGACAGTAGACGAATAGACAAAGGAAACCTAGAAATGTAATGTTGGAGGAATTTAGAATGGGGTTAAAAGGGGTTAAATGGTGTCTCTTGTGAGGTCCTGGAAAGAGGGAATAAAGAAATAAGTCTGGGAAAATTAAGGCAGTGAGTTTTGGGGTGAAGTGGGGGAAACTTCAGCCCTGGTTTTCAGTCTGGCATTCAGGGACAGTTGAGGTTGAGTTCAGTCAGGGAGACTTAGCTAGTAAAGTGAGATTCTGAGGCTAAGTGAGGAAGACAGCGAGAGCATTCATTCTGAGGCTAATCGAGGGAGCCTTAGCCAAACAGTGGAGTTCTGAGTTCTGAACCAGTGACGGGAGCTGAGTCCAGAGAGAAGAGACTCAGAGGAGGTGATTAGATTCACGGTCGGAGAAGAGTCCGTAAAAGTGTATTGTGCGAGGCCAGTAGACGGCATTAGTCTGGTCGCGGGAGCTTACTGTGTTATGTTCTAATCTGAGTAGGCTAGACATGTGCATATGCAATCTAGATATATTTCACTGTTGAATGTTCCCGGAGAGTGTTATAGCATCGAGTTTGTTTCGAATTAAAATATTGTGTGCGCAGGCTAGTATTCTATATTGATTCATCCTTATTGATCAGTCGTCTGACACAATATTCACACTAACATCCTCTAGACACAACCACAGCCACTTCTATCTGTCAATCACATTGTGACAATGACAATGAGACGTTTTCACTCAAGCATTTAGTCTTAACCCGGAGATAATGATTATAATGGTGCTAATGACAATGAGACGTTTTCACTCAAGCATTTAGTCTTAACCCGGAAATAATTATTATAATGGTGATAATGACAATGAGTCGTTTTCACTCAAGCATTTAGTCTTAACCCGGAAATAATTATTATAATGGTGATAATGACAATGAGTCGTTTTCACTCAAGCATTTAGTCTTAACCCGGAAATAATTATTATAATTGTGATAATGACAATGAGTCGTTTTCACTCAAGCATTTAGTCTTAACCCGGAAATAATTATTATAATGGTGATAATGACAATGAGTCGTTTTCACTCAAGCATTTAGTCTTAACCCGGAAATAATTATTATAATGGTGATAATGACAATGAGTCATTTTCACTCAAGCATTTAGTCTTAACCCGGAAATAATTATTATAATGGTGATAATGACAATGAGTCGTTTTCACTCAAGCATTTAGTCTTAAATCGGTGATAATGATCATAATGGGGATAATAACAATGAGACGTTTTCACTCAAGCATTTAGTCTTAACCCGGTGCTGTGGCGAAGGTGTTACGGACGCAATTCGCAATCCAGCATACCGCGTTCACAGCTGCGAGTGATTTGGAAGCAGACCGCCTTGCGCTGGTTTTCATACAATGATGTGAGTATCGATTGTTCAGAAAGTAATGGCAAACTACTGCCAAGTAATTACAAACAACCAAAAAAAGCTGGGATTGACTGCGACGTCCCGTCAAGGATATGCATCTAACCTTTTAATCAGTGTTAGCAAGTATTGTGTTGTCGAATCTTTCCCCTATGTTCTCTGACTGAATATTTGTGACGGCATTTCTCATGTTAGTATTTCTCATCGTGACGTCGCATAAATTAGATACTATTAAATATTTCTGGTTTGGCTAGATATGACAGATAGATACGCAGACAGGAAATCAGAAAGATAGACCAGATAGACAGATGGACAAACGCATGGACAGACAGACAGACAGACAGACAGACAGACAGACAGACAGACAGATAACCAGACAGATACAGATTGACTGACCTCCCGATAGATAGACAGACACATACATAGAGAAAGAGACGTGAGAGAGAGGCGTGAGAGAGAGAGCTAATGAGAGAGAGAGAGAAGAGAGAGAGAGAAGAGAGAGAGAGAGAGAGAGAGAGAGAGAGAGAGAGAGAGAGAGAGAGAGAGAGAGAGAGCACATCAATGAGAAATGAAAATACTCGCAAGCGTTTTCCAACACAGTGTTTACGGTAATGTGCATGGCGCCGTTTCCAGAATGCTCCTAAAATAATCTTTCCTTGGAAAAAGAAAATAATTTTATTTCTTGCCCCCTCCCCTCCTCCTAGAATTCACTATAGAAGGGTATATGTGGAAAGAGGATTTTTGTCAGATTTAGTTGCACTTTAATGCAATTGTTTTTGTGAAGTTTGTTGCAAGCTACCTGGTTTCTGGAACGTCATCGTCCACATAGCTGACGAGTGATACTTACACGGTAACTGCTAATCCGAATGTTTTCTTGTGCAGAGCGTCTGGTCTTCACATCAGGGCTCCTAATTCTTAGCAAATTAACAGGAATGCTGTCAGAGATTGTGAAATGTTGACTTCGCCATTAATTGTCCGCCCGGAGCGCTGGTTGGTGGCTTTCACGCCGAAGGTTATCACATTCTAACCACAGATAACAGACACGAAATTGAAAATATTTTTGTTGAAATTAAATTACAACGGGATTGTTATTGTTCGACAAAACTCCCGCTTTCGTGGTTTGTTTTTTTTTAAAACATACCTGACATATTTTGGAGAGATTGAGGAACAAGCTGACTAGATTTCAGGAACTTTCCATTTTTGGAGGATTTTGTTCGTATATTTCACATAATAGCGTGATTATCAATTAACTTTAGTTTGATTTACCTAATTTCCTTGTCTAAATATTTTTGATTAATTTATTCGAAGAGTAGATATTTTCGGCGAAATCGTACTCAGGGTACACATCCTTATGTTCCCTGTATCGCTGAACTCTCTTGGCAGTGTGTGATTGTACTGATAACGCACTGATTTTGAATGCATCTCTGATGTCCACTGATCTGATCACGCCTGATGCTGCCACAAGCAATGTCAAATGGCACAGGTCTTTTTACTGGGTTGATTCGGCAGCCACTTTATCAGCCTGGAGCAACTTGTCAAAGGTGCTGTATATTATACGCTTATGTCCATCCTCTCAGGTAGTCACTCTACTATTGGTACGGATGCCGCCAGCAAATTAGATCGCTTAATACATTGAGCCCATGCTGACGTGGGAAAAAGAACTATCTCAGGTCTCTTCTTATCCAATAGAAGGAACATGCTGTGGGTGTATGATGTGTAAAGAGAATCACGTTTTGTAGGCCTGGGTGCAAGGGGGTATATGTGGCCAGTCTTTTCCTCGCGTAGCGAACGGTGAGAGCCGGCACCAAAACCTTGCCTGCCACGGTCATACCATTATCAGTGTACCGTCCTAATATTTACACCAACGCACCAACGCACCAGCTATCTAAGGTCATGAAGAGATTCAATGTCTATTTAAATTCACTATTCACATCTTAGTCAGCCACGATGGATGTTTCAGAACATTGCCTAAAAGACACCTATGAATTCTCCTATAAATTGAATCACATAAGATCTGCAGTGCACTCTACTTAAATCGAAACATTGAATGTTGTCGTTACATATGTACCACTGAGCTCTGTAATAATCTGTTCGCTTTATTTAGCAAAGAACTCACACTGTGACAGCAATATAACCTGGCGTAGGGGCAAGCACGACCTGAGCTTTCTGATCATCAGAAGTGCCTCACTCCACCAATGTTTCAGCCTTTTAACTTCTTTACACTCCTGCGGTGAGAGTCCACATGGTTTCTGATAACCCAGGTATCTATGTCCTTACGCTAGCTTCAAGACATATGGTCACCGCTGATTGTTATCATCCCAAAAATCCGCCACTATCTTTACCTACCCTACAGCCACTCTGTCCTCGGGAAGGCGAGCTTCGTTCACCCTGAGCATCGTTCTCTTTTTCCTTCTGGAATGCCTTTAAGCTAGTCGGGAGAAAGCCCGCTTCTCTCCCTGCCGTTTACGCAGGTTTACGCTGTCTGCGCATCCAGGATTCGTTATAACACAATGGCGCCATGTTTTCTCCGTCGCAACACGTCCACAGCTGAGGGAGTTATCTGCGGGCGGAAGAGTTCTTTAGGTCGTGTTCCCCTAACCCAGTGGTTCTCAACCGGTGTGGAATTTTAGGGTTTGGGGGGGGGGGGGGAGAGGGGGTTAAGATTATTTCAAGATCGCGTTTATACAAGAACCGATTACTTGATATTGTTTTTCCCTCCATACTTTACGGGTCTGTACTTCTCACTCTTCTTAAATTTGTTTTATAACGTAAGTAGACCCGCAAATCACTTCTAGACTTGTTCTAGTATGTGTTATTAAATTTAGCTTCCACTTTTACGATACTGTGTAGGGGTGAGGTGGGGGATTTATAGGGAGGAAATACGAAGTGGGGGGGGGGGGTGTCGTTCTGAACTTATGATGAAGGGGTGCATGGGACAAAAAAGGTTGAGGACCACTGCCCTAGCCCATATTTCTGCTGTGGAACGCGCAGTAAACGAGCCACAGAAAAGAATCATGCACACACAGACAAAAGGCCGAGAACCTCTAACCTCAAATACATACAATTTATGAGCGCGTGCAAAGCTAGCACGTGAAATTCACGCGCGCTTCTAGCTTCGCTTCAGAAATAGACAATACAACAAGACGATAGGCCGAAAAAATGTGAACGTCACAGGCACAATTATCTACAGCCTTCTCATCCTCCTCAGCCATGCAAGTTAAAAGGAAACATGTTGTAGAAAACAATCCTCATACTTCATAAACAGCGCATCAATCTGCCAGTTTACTGCAGAATAACACCGCCAATTTTGCCTGACCTCATTATCGGGAGGTATGCTGGCGTGACGCGGGTCTCTCTCTCTCTCTCTCTCTCTCTCTCTCTCTCTCTCTCTCTCTCTCTCTCTCTCTCTCTCTCTCTCTCTCTCTCTCTCTCTCTCTGATATATAATAGGTGGAGGAGAATGGAGTGATAGATGAGATATGCGGGAGGAAAACAGCGAGACTTTCAAAGCTTACAAACAAACACAAAGCATTACTGGATGAAAAGAATTCCTTCACGACCCAGCACTGGTGATTATCTGTTGGAGATGGTTATGAAATCTGTTATTTACCATACACCCTGTAACAAAAATTGTAACCCGGGTGCTCCAGTAAGCATTATGTGAGGTTAAACCAAAGAAAGCAGTGCAAACTCCTGCAATTATTTATCTCTTTATGTCGCATTACGCAACAATTTTTTAGCCACAGCTTTTACTATTTTTAGCGTAGGTCAGCATGGCCGAATGGATAAGAACGCATGTTCTTAAACATCTGGTGTGCTGATGCCGAAGTAAGAAGTTCAACCCCTACACCGGACGGACAGTTAGACTAAAATGTTGACTTGACTACTCGTCCCTTACTTGGGGTGGTAAATTACAAGTACCTCTGAAGTCGGAAAGGGGTCGCCTGATGGCGAGGGACACTGGTAACAGGAAAAGCTAATCCACAAGCAAAATTCAGCCAGGTGCTACTAGAAGTAGTGTGTATGGACTACGCTTGAGTTCAAAGCGAGCGAGCGCCCCCAAAAAAACTATTTTAGCAGCGGAATGGCTTAGAGGTGTGATGTCCACCTCTGATTCAGACCGGTAACGAATCAACGCTATAAAGCTCCTATTAAAAAAAAAAAAAAACGATAGTTGCATTTCTTCTATAGGACGGAGGAATCAACCGCAGCGTGTTTGTTGATGATTTACTGTGCAATTGTTACTTCTTCTTCTTCTACTTCTTCTTCTTCTTCTTCTTCTTCTTCTTCTTCTTCTTCTTCTTCTTCTTCTTCTTCTTCTTCTTCTTCTTCTTCTTCTGCTGCGTTCATCCGGAGTTTTTTTTTCTTTTTTGGATGTGATTGCGTTGTGCCTGTTTACAGCAGAGCTGCGTTCTTGCGCCGTTAGGCCGACACATCCGACTTCTGCGGGGATTTGTTGACCGGGTTAACCTTCCCGAGTGCAATTGTTACGTTCAGTTGTTTGCCATTGCCTGCTCCGTGGCGAAGAGTTTACGGGCGCAGTTCGTAATCCCGCATACAGTGTTCGAAACACAGCTGAGAGTGATTTGGAAGCAGACCGCCTTGCGTTGGTTTTTTCAGACAATGGTATGGGTACCGGTCGTTCAGAAAGCAATGGCAAACTACTAAACGTAAACTTACCAAGATATCACAAACAGCCAAAATAATGCTGGAGTTGACTCCTACGTCCTGCAAAGAATATGCAACTAAATTCCTTGTTTGCCATTGCTTTCTGTACGATCGAAATAAATTAAAAGCACTCTGCTTCCAAATCACCCGCAGCGGATTTCGCGTTCACTGCCCCTAAGCCACAACACCCACTGAAGCTCCTATACAATTATTACAGAACAAGGAATTGGAAGATGTTATGAATGATCAGCCTCCGTGATTCCCAGGTAGTGGATCGGACGTCTAGCCTTGTTGGGTAAGGGCGGAAAAAGGGGTGACCCGTGTGAAAGTTGCCCACGTTAACATTGTTTCCCATGTTTGCAATTGAAACATGTTCGCTGAATAAACCGCTGGCCAGGCAGTCATAATATGACACATATTTTAGACTTTAGACTGCTTATCTTTATTGTCTGTCAATTAAAGTCTAGTTTGAACACGTGCTTTCTTTATTCTTGGACACCAATGCCAAAGGTGGTTTGTAGCGGTAAGTCAAGCGACGCTAACTTTAGCATAGTTTGTCTAGCAATGTTCGCCAGTACCGCTAACTATCTAACATGCTAATTTGTTTTTATTCCTGATTGTGAATCTTCTGCAACTCTGAGTTATGACTCAAGTCCGATACACTGACTTTCGTGTCCCATGAGGCCCAAAAATAGCTTGTATCTATAATTATGAGTATGGTGTGGATACTCTTTTTCCGACCTGGTACCAATATACACATCTACAAGTGTATTCTGTTGCAGAGCTTTCTGGTTCGCTCTCCGAATTCAGAAAACAGTGGGTTGGGCCAGACCGGTTCCACTTCCACGTAGAGGCATATGAAGATAAAAGCATCTCATGATTCAGTACTAGCTGAGATTGGTCCAATGTTAGTAACGTGTACTACTCAGTTTTTCGTTTTTCATGTCAACAGATTCGAACTCAATGCCTAGATGGGAATCTAATGTAATAAAACGAGCTCCCGCCTCGCGCTCCGCAAGTCGTAGGATTAGTTTCCAGGCTGTTATTCTGTTCACGAGTGCAAATGTCTCATAGAATCTTGAGGGTCGTCGCTGGAGCTACAGAGTTCCAGCTCTGTGCGACGCTTTCGGCAGACATCTGTGTGGGAAAAGACCGAGCCCTATGGGAGAAGCCCGGTGCTGTGAAAGCGATAATCTTAGAAGAATGCCCAATGTGCCGAGATGTCGAAAGTGAGGACATAACGCAACATAGTAAAGCGATCTCCTTAGCAGGAGTACAATAACGACAATAAAACACAACCAACAGAAATGGTTTCATACCCGCAGAAATGATGGTAGATTGATTGCGAATGTCATGACCTCTTGACCTCATATAATTTAGCCAATCTGTGACCAGGGCGTTTTTCAGTCTTCGCATAATTGATCTGGGTCACCAGAAGTGATTCTGGGAGACACCAGAAATTAGACCGTCCTAATTGTTCTGGTTGTAACTAAAACAAATGGCGTCGGTAGGATGACAGCAGAAGTTGGCAACATGAGATCCACGATCGAAGTCTGAGCCATGCAAGTCAGATAAATCGTGTAGTCTCTAGATCTTTGGTTCTCAACCGGTGGGGAGGAGGGAGGGTTGGGATTTCCATGGGGGGGGGGGGGGGGGGGGGGGGGGGGGGGGAAATTAAGATTATTTTAAAATCGCGTTAATACGAGAACCGATTACTTGATATTGTTTTCCCCTCCATACAGTACAGTTCTGTACTTCTCGCCCTTCTGAAATTCGTTTTATAACTAAGTACACCCGCAAATCACATTTTATGTAGGCGTCTAGACTTGTTCTAGTATGTTATTAAATTTAGCTTGTGTTTTTACATATACTGTGTGTGGGGCGGGGGGAGGGGAGTAATAGGGAGTACATACGAAAAAAAGGGGGGCGGTGACATTCTGAACATATGGTAAAGGGGTGCATGGAATAGAATAGGTCGAGAACCACTGGTGTAGACAATCTAAATCTAAACAATGATAGCGCTAGCAGACGGGGCTGACCTATCCCCAGTTAACAGCGAAGTTGGCTGTTTATCTAAAGAGACAGTTCTAAAATAGTCCACCCCTCTAATAAGTTTGAGTGGAGGTCAGCCTGGCAAAATGGACAAGAGCGCCCAATCTTAAATATCCGGTGCGCTGATACAAGGTCGTGGGTTCAACCCTACACCGTTCAGTTGGACTAAAATGTTGACTTCTCGCCCAAGACTTTGGGACATAAATGAGAAGTACCTCTGAAGTCTGAGTGACTTCGCCCGATGGCGAGTGACATTGGTAATAGGGAACGGTAACTCCACACCGCAAAAATCAGTCCCATGCACTAGAAGTTGTAACACAAGACTACGCTTGATTTAATAAAGCGGGGGGGGGGGGGGGGGGGGGAGAGGCAGAGAGACACAGAGAGAGAATAGTGGGGAAGAGAATATTGTGGGAACAAAGAGAATTGTGGGAACAAAGAAGAATGTGGGAAGAAGATACATTACCTTCAATTTAACTAAATAGATGCAAGCTCCTTTCTGGGCTCAAGGGTCTTGAACGCCAGTGCATCCGACTTAAAGAGTTAAATTCCAATCTCCCAGGGGATTCACAAACAACAACAAAAGAACAACAGTAAGCCGGCTTTTCCTTTAACCCATAACGTGTTGATTATTTTGTCCTCTACCTCTATTCTACACTGTTATTACTTGAGCCCTTTATGGTCATTACAGTTGTTACTGTGCAGCACCTGTTGTCTGAGACAGAACGTGGTAATGTCACAGAACATACGACATTCTTGATAAATCAGCAAGGCTTGTGTGTGTGTTTGTCTTTAATTACTCCTTGTCAACCATTCTATGTTGCACTAGGGATATATAGTATCTATATTATTTTTTTTATTATTCGTGTATTGTGGATAGCTATGGTATTTATATAAGGATGTCCAACTTCTTCATAGGAATGTATAGTGTTGTACTTTTTTCTATTTCCTGTTATGTAGAATATCTATTCTTCTTATTTCTGTTTTCAATTTACAACTTTTCGCTATTTGTAGTTTACTTGACTTCAGAGGTCTCCTCTACAATGTCATCTATGTTCTTATGAGATATCCAGTTCTCTTGGGCTACTTGTCGTGAACAGGTTTTCTATTGCCTTATTACTGGATGGTCTGAATCAACCAGTCCTGGGGTTGAGTATAGCCTAGAATAAAAGCAATGGTGTAGTTCATGTACATTCAACACTGTCTGCAAGTTGTTGTTTTTATTTTTCGTTCACTCGCTTTGAACTCAAGCGTAGTCCAGACACGAGCTACTACTTCCAGAGCACTGGGCTGATGTTTACTTGTGGACTAGCCTTCCCTTTTACCGGTGTCCGTCGCTATCAGGAGAACCCACTCCAGTTTTTGAGGTACTTGTAATTCACGTCCGCAAATCAAGGACGAGATGTCAACATTTTAGTCCAACTGTCCGGTGAAGGGGTTGAACCCGCACACCAAATGTTTAAGAACGAGCGTTCTTATCCATTCGGCCATGCCGACCTCCTGTCTGCAAGTTGAAACGGAAGTGATTTCCTGCACATCCCAGAAGTACTCAGTTAGTCACGGGAGATGATAGCAGGTAGGATATTGCTACCTTGGTGGTGAGCATTGTGATTCTTTACGTGTATCGAAAAGTAGATATCTCAACTTCGTCAGATAGATGAGAGAAACCGTCAGAAGGGAGGGAGAGAGAGAGAGAGAGAGAGAGAGAGAGAGAGAGAGAGAGAGAGAGAGAGAGAGAGAGAGAGAGAGAGAGAGAGAGAGGACGATGGCTTACACAATAGGTAGCACATGGAACCTTCAGTGAGCACTATGCCACCTGACGTGCTTGGGAAAGTTGTAGATACCCATTCTCTTTCAGTAGCATTAGGGAAGAAGAGGGGGAGAGAGGAGAGAGTGGGAGGAGGATGGCTTACACAACAGGCAGTATATAGATCCCTCCAGAGAGCACAATACCACCTGCCGTGCTTGGGAAAGTTGTAGATATCCATTCTCTTTCAGTGACATTAGGGAAGAGAGAGAGAGAGAGAGAGAGAGAGAGAGAGAGAGAGAGAGAGAGAGAGAGAGAGAGAGAGAGAGAGAGAGAGAGAGAGAGACGAACGTGGACGAAAAAACGAACATTCTCAGTTAAACAGAGAAAATGCTATTTGTTGTTTTTAAGGTAAAGTAACGTGTGACATCCTACCTTCTTTACACAATATACGTAGCTGCTGTGATTTCCTTGGCAGGCTTTCAGTTGGCGATTCCCTAAACTGATTGTATGCTTGGCAATTCTGCAGACTCTGTGTACCGCTACAAGTTTATTGTGTTTGTTGGTTGTGTTTTGTCTGACACAAGTGTGAGGTGACCTGCGGAAGGGAACTTGAAGCAGCTGAATGAGGCAGGCATGAAGCGGGGGTACTGACGCGGAAGTGAGGGAGAAGTAGTGGTGCGTGAAGACATAAGAGTAAAGGAGCCTTTCCATGCCTTGAGGAGTATTGAGAATTATCATCATCATCGTCACCCAGAGCCTTGAGGAGTATTGAGTATCATCATTATCCAGTGCCTTGAGAAGTACTGAGTGTCATCATCATCCAATGCCTTGAGGAATATTCAGTATCATCATCATCCAGTGCCTTGAGGAGTACTGAGTATCATCATCCTCCAGTGCCTTGAGGAGAATTGAGCATCATCATCTTCCAGTGCCTTGAGGAGCATTGAGTATCATCATTATCCAGTGCCTTGAGGAGTATTGAGTATCATCATCATCCAGTGCCTTGAGGAGTATTGAGTATCATCATCATCCAGTGCCTTGAGGAATATTGAGCATATAGAATCAAATTGCAGGAGGTTGCGACCAACCCAAACCTCTGGTTGATTTATCAGGCCAATTTACGTACACTATTTAGCCATTGCTCTCTGAACGAGAAGTCAACGTTTACATCCAACTGACCGGCGTTGGAACCGATCCTACTACCCCGCCGTCAGCTAACAGGGAGTTTAAGAGCCAGTGCCCATATCCATTCGCCCACATTGACCTCCATATAGTGCTAGCTCCATATTGGTATAGATAAATCGGCACTCAGTGGGTGATGTGGTCTGTACGTCACTCAGTGGGTGATGTGGTCTGTACGTCACTCAGTGGGTCATGTGGTATGTACGTCACTCAGTGGGTGATGTGGTCTGTATGTCACTCAGCGGGTGATGTTGTCTGTACGTCACTCAGCGGGTGATGTGGTCTGTACGTCACTCACTGGGTGATGTGGTCTGTATGTCACTCACTGGGTGATGTGGTCTGTACGTCACTCACTGGGTGATGTGGTCTGTACGTCACTCACTGGGTGATGTGGTCTGTATGTCACTCAGCGGGTGATGTGGTCTGTATGTCACTCAGTGGGTGATGTGGTATGTACGTCACTCAGTGGGTCATGTGGTCTGTATGTCACTCAGCGGGTGATGTGGTCTGTACGTCACTCACTGGGTCATGCGGTCTGTGCGTCACTCAGTGGGTCATGCGGTCTGTATGTCACTCAGTGGGTGATGTGGTATGTACGTCACTCAGCGGGTGATGTGGTCTGTATGTCACTCAGCGGGTGATGTTGTCTGTATGTCGCTCAGCGGGTGATGTGGTCTGTACGTCACTCAGTGGGTCATGTGGTCTGTATGTCACTCACTGGGTGATGTGGTCTGTACGTCACTCACTGGGTGATGTGGTCTGTACGTCACTCAGTGGGTCATGCGGTCTGTACGTCACTCAGTGGGTGATGTTGTCTGTACGTCACTCAGTGGGTGATGTGGTCTGTATGCCACTCAGTGGGTGATGTTGTCTGTATGTCACTCACTGGGTGATGTGGTCTGTATGTCACTCACTGGGTGATGTTGTCTGTATGTCACTCACTGGGTGATGTTGTCTGTATGTCACTCAGCGGGTGATGTTGTCTGTACGTCACTCACTGGGTGATGTGGTCTGTACGTCACTCAGTGGGTGATGTTGTCTGTATGTCACTCAGCGGGTGATGTGGTCTGTACGTCACTCAGTGGGTGATGTGGTCTGTACGTCACTCAGTGGGTGATGTGGTCTGTACGTCACTCAGCGGGTGATGTTGTCTGTACGTCACTCAGTGGGTGATGTGGTCTGTATGTCACTCAGCGGGTGATGTTGTCTGTATGTCACTCACTGGGTGATGTGGTCTGTACGTCACTCACTGGGTGATGTGGTCTGTATGTCACTCAGCGGGTGATGTTGTCTGTATGTCACTCAGCGGGTGATGTTGTCTGTATGTCACTCACTGGGTGATGTTGTCTGTATGTCACTCACTGGGTGATGTTGTCTGTATGTCACTCAGCGGGTGATGTTGTCTGTATGTCACTCACTGGGTGATGTTGTCTGTATGTCACTCAGCGGGTGATGTTGTCTGTATGTCACTCAGCGGGTGATGTTGTCTGTATGTCACTCACTGGGTGATGTGGTCTGTACGTCACTCACTGGGTGATGTTGTCTGTATGTCACTCAGCGGGTGATGTTGTCTGTATGTCACTCAGCGGGTGATGTTGTCTGTATGTCACTCACTGGGTGATGTTGTCTGTATGTCACTCAGCGGGTGATGTTGTCTGTACGTCACTCAGTGGGTGATGTGGTCTGTATGTCACTCAGTGGGTGATGTGGTATGTACGTCACTCAGTGGGTCATGCGGTCTGTACGTCACTCACTGGGTCATGCGGTCTGTACGTCACTCAGTGGGTCATGCGGTCTGTATGTCACTCAGTGGGTGATGTGGTATGTACGTCACTCAGTGGGTCATGCGGTCTGTACGTCACTCACTGGGTCATGCGGTCTGTACGTCACTCAGTGGGTCATGCGGTCTGTATGTCACTCAGTGGGTGATGTGGTATGTACGTCACTCAGCGGGTGATGTGGTCTGTATGTCACTCAGCGGGTGATGTTGTCTGTATGTCACTCAGCGGGTGATGTTGTCTGTATGTCACTCAGTGGGTGATGTGGTCTGTACGTCACTCAGTGGGTCATGTGGTCTGTATGTCACTCACTGGGTGATGTGGTCTGTACGTCACTCACTGGGTGATGTGGTCTGTACGTCACTCAGTGGGTCATGCGGTCTGTACGTCACTCACTGGGTGATGTGGTCTGTACGTCACTCACTGGGTGATGTGGTCTGTACGTCACTCAGTGGGTCATGCGGTCTGTATGTCGCTCACTGGGTGATGTGGTCTGTACGTCACTCACTGGGTGATGTGGTCTGTACGTCACTCAGTGGGTCATGTGGTCTGTACGTCACTCACTGGGTGATGTGGTCTGTATGTCACTCACTGGGTGATGTTGTCTGTTTGTCACTCAGCGGGTGATGTTTTCTGTACGTCACTCACTGGGTCATGTGGTCTGTATGTCACTCACTGGGTGATGTGGTCTGTATGTCACTCACTGGGTCATGTGGTCTGTATGTCACTCACTGGGTCATGTGGTCTGTATGTCACTCACTGGGTGATGTGGTCTGTACGTCACTCACTGGGTGATGTGGTCTGTACGTCACTCACTGGGTCATGTGGTCTGTATGTCACTCACTGGGTGATGTGGTCTGTATGTCACTCACTGGGTCATGTGGTCTGTATGTCACTCACTGGGTCATGTGGTCTGTATGTCACTCACTGGGTCATGTGGTCTGTATGTCACTCACTGGGTCATGTGGTCTGTATGTCACTCACTGGGTCATGTGGTCTGTATGTCACTCACTGGGTGATGTGGTCTGTATGTCACTCACTGGGTGATGTGGTCTGTATGTCACTCAGTGGGTCATGTGGTCTGTACGTCACTCAGTGGGTCATGTGGTCTGTATGTCACTCACTGGGTGATGTTGTCTGTATGTCACTCACTGGGTCATGTGGTCTGTATGTCACTCACTGGGTGATGTGGTCTGTATGTCACTCACTGGGTGATGTGGTCTGTATGTCACTCACTGGGTGATGTGGTCTGTATGTCACTCAGTGGGTCATGTTGTCTGTACGTCACTCACTGGGTGATGTGGTCTGTACGTCACTCACTGGGTGATGTGGTCTGTATGTCACTCACTGGGTGATGTTGTCTGTATGTCACTCACTGGGTGATGTGGTCTGTATGTCACTCAGTGGGTCATGTTGTCTGTACGTCACTCACTGGGTGATGTGGTCTGTACGTCACTCACTGGGTGATGTGGTCTGTATGTCACTCACTGGGTGATGTTGTCTGTATGTCACTCACTGGGTGATGTTGTCTGTATGTCACTCACTGGGTGATGTTGTCTGTATGTCACTCAGCGGGTGATGTTGTCTGTATGTCACTCAGCGGGTGATATGGTCTGTACATCACTCAGTGGGTCATGTGGTCTGTACGTCACTCAGTGGGTGATGTGGTTTGTGTTACAACGGACGCCTTTACTTTCGTGAACAATTTCTGGTACTCAGATGAGATTGGGTTGACCTGGGACACGAGTCTATTTATTTAAAAATTCCCCACTTCGATGGGGATTTGAACACATTACCCGTTGACAGACAGGCAAGAGTTCTACCCACTGCGTTACTGCGGCTCCTTGTCATGCGTGAAAATGAACAATTAGTGGTAGGACAAGGGATTACCGAGGGTTGACAGGCATAATACAGAGATATGCTGATAGTGTAATCAGGAAAATATAAAAATGTTAGTTACATAGATTAAAGATAAGGCAGAAATTAAAAAGGTGAGGTGAGGGGGGGGAGGGAGAGAGAGAGAGAGAGAGAAAGAGAGAGAGAGAGAGAGAGAGAGAGAGAGAGAGAGAGAGAGAGAGAGAGAGAGGAGAGAAAATAAGTTAACACAGTGCACCCGGTCAAAAACTGCCTGAAGAAGTCGAATGCGTCGGCCGAAAGGTGCGAATATCGCAGCTCTGCTGTAAACAGGCACAACACAATTACTTCTAAAACAAACAACATACCGGACGTACGCAGAAGAAGAAGAAGAAGAAGAAGAAGAAGAAGAAGAAGAAGAAGAAGAAGAAGAAGAAGAAGAAGAAGAACGCAATGCAAAAAGAAAGAAACAATTACAGAATGAAAGAGATTACACATTTTAGACAATATAAAGAAAAACAAAGTATGTGCAACTATGAGAGAAATAAGTACTACAACAGGGGTTATATAATGAGGAGGGGATGAGGATGGGCATGATAAGGTAAACCAAAGCAGAATACGGATCTTATATTACTCACCAACGGTAGGTGACTTGCTTTATAGGATCGTACCTGACACAATGAAAAGAAACTGAGCATGTTTTTCGCTGGGAAAAACTATATGATCGTTCCACTAAATAAAGTAGATTGCTAGAAATAGGAACAACAAAGGATGCCACTAAATGAAATATGTGAACCGAAGTGATGAACCTAAGAAGACAAAGAAGCTAGATAAATGCAAAGCAGGTTTAAGCAATATATCACTAATATGATTACATAGAAGGAATAACTCTTGTGCAGAACAACATCAACGATGTTCAATGACTCAAGGTACAACTGCAGGGAGCCGCTGTAGCCTAGTGGCTACGCTCAGTCTGCCGGCCCGATAGTCATGGTCTGGTCATGGTCATGGTTCGAATTAACATCGGCATAAATTTACATATTGATGTGGGTTATTAGTGATAACCTTAACGTTTCGAAGAATATGCCGCCCGTTTTAATTGACAAAAAAGTGTATACGGGATTTTTCAATTGGATAATCGCAAACAATGAAAATAAAAATTCTTCGTGTGTGTCAATCTGAAGAAGATGATATGAAAGTCCTGAAAATGTTATCATTAGTTGACTTAATTGTGGCTTTACGAGCCAGAAATGTTCCCAATCGTATTCGAAAGTACTTGCAGCGATTTATTCATTATCCGATTCATAGTTAACATCTAAAGGTCATGTCATTCTCCGGAGCAATAATCTATTAATTTGTCCTTGAAATATATTGTTATGAGAGAGTACACTTGCCCTCGAGAAAAGTATGGAACAGCAAACGCGGCCATACTTTAGCAAATAACGGAGATTGTCAAAAATTCCGAGATTGTCTTGTTCTCACACAGAACTCCGGAAACCTTATCACTCCCGAGGGTTTGAGTATAACTAAGTATGTTGTCACTGAGTAATGGGTTAACGCGCGCTACTAACGTTATTGATAAGTACTCTGAACGCTCGCTAATTACTTCCTGCCACGTCGATAATTGATGGAGTCTTACCGAGCGAGGTTATACACTTGGCGCCGTGTGGTATACAAATAACCCGTAAGGTTACACGCGACACCTGGACACCAAACGAAGACTGGTGAAGGTTAGGGCAGGCATATTGTCATTTATATCCAACACCTCATCTAGTGGGGGACGCAATAGTGCAGTGGCTAGCAAGCTAGTCTGTTGACTCGGTGGTCGTGTGTTCCAATCCCAGAAGAGGTGGATATGTTTTGGGAAGTAAAGTCGGCCGACGTCATACTGACCACATGACTCCTGGGGTGTCCATTGACCTATAACAATCTGGGTTTAGAACCTTATACCCGAGGTGCCTTAAGGCGCGTGACAGGGTCTTTTACTGACGTAGCAACTTACTAGGCTCTCAGGTCGACAGTTTCAAGTTGATTCCAGGAATTGCTCTAAGACGTACGAGAGTAAGTTAATAAGTAAGTCACAAATGGCTGTAGAAAGATAACTAAATATAATAACAACCTGAAACCAGTCTATTTTTATACATACGTTGTCCCTTTATTTCTCAACATAATTTCCACCAACATTGATGCACTTATCCCATCGTTTTATCAGTTCTCCCACACCGGCGGCATAGAACTGCGTGCTCTGTTTCTAAACCACATTTTCACTTCACATTCAACTTCGGCGTCATTCGCGAAATGTCTTCCGCCAAGGTGGGCTGTCAGTGTTTATGCTGACAAATGTTTGTCCCGTAAAGCGGTGCAAAGCTGGATAGAAAAAGTTACGAGGGCGAGTCAATAAGTAAGTCACACAGTTCTGTGGGATGGCCGGTAAATGAAAACAAAGCACGCAGTTCTATGCAGCCGGTTTGGGAGGACTGATAAAACGATGAGATAAGTGCATCAATGTTGGTGGAAATTATGTTGAGAAATAAAGGGACAATGTATGTATAAAAATAAACTGGTTTCAAGTTGTTATCATGTGTAGTTATTTTTCTACAGCCATTTGTGACTTACTTATTGACTTCGCCTCGTATGTATGTTGGCGGAGGTGTCGGGGTCCAGATGCTACATGAACGCCGGACTTCCGCTCGTAAAAGTGGTCAGTGTTGTATTGACCGCGTCACTTATCGAGTGCCGATTGGTCTATATAAATATGGGACTTGCACCTAATACGCCTCTGGGCATATAGAAAGACTCTTTACGTTTTTTTTTTTCTTAAACCCTCATATGGCACTGTTGATCGATGGTTAAGTTCTGAAACAAATAAGATAAGAAGAATGGTGTTGATTCAAGGTTAACTAGTCCTTCCTGTGATGAAACTGATGTAGTTGTACCCGGTAACTGTGTTTTGGCAACGTCTGCATGGCTGTGAAATCTCTCGGCGTTCGTGGCTAGGATAATTTGGCTTACACTAATAGAAAATACGCCGGCGTTCTTTGTTTCTAACCAGGTTATCACTATCATCAGGTATCACTATGTATGTGAGCCGCGTTATTATAGCGACTTAACTTTCATCTGCTCTACCGGTGGTCTTGGGTTCGATCCGCATGAGGGCGGTTTCGAAGATATAAATGTACTTGGGCTCCCAGATCGACCATGTCTAAACTTTGCGCCAAGAAATGTACCGGGAAGTGAAGGCGGCCGGCGTGATACCGACCACATACCCGCGTGATACCGACCACATACCCCATGTGATACCGACCACATACCCCATGTGATACCGACCACATACCCCATGTGATACCGACCACATACCCCATGTGATACCGACCACATACCCCATGTGATACCGACCACATACCCCATGTGATACCGACCACATACCCCATGTGATACCGACCACATACCCCATGTGATACCGACCACATACCCATGTGATACCGACCACATACCCCATGTGATACCGATCACATACCCCATGTGATACCGACCACATACCCCATGTGATACCGACCACATACCCCATGTGATACCGACCACATACCATACCGACCAACCCATGTGATACCGACCACATACCCCATGTGATACCGACCACATACCCCATGTGATACCGACCACATACCCCATGTGATACCGACCACATACCCCATGTGATACCGACCACATACCCCATGTGATACCGACCACATACCCCATGTGATACCGACCACATACCCCATGTGATACCGACCACATACCCCATGTGTGCCGTTTGCTCTATGAAAATATGGCCTAGCTCCATATTCCCAATGCGTCTTATACGTGTAACAGGGACGTGTGCTTTACTTCCCATCATCTACATGCCGGTCATCCTGGTAGGTCATGGCTGGCCATCTCACACGATCATGGTTCAATTCTGCTCTCACTCACTCTCTCTCTCTTTCTCTCTCGCTCTCGCTTTCTCTCTCTCTCTCTCTCTCTCTCTCTCTCTCTCTCTCTCTTTCTCTCTCTCTCGTGAGTGAGTGAGTGGGTGGAGGATGTGTGGATGGGTAGAGGATATGTGGGTGAATGAGTGTGTGTAGGTTAGGAGATGATGGGGGATGTTTGTGTGGGTGGGCTCGGGATCTGTGAGTGGGCTGGGGGAGATGGGAGATTATGTGGGTGGGTGCGGAATTTGTATTTGGGTAGGTGCGGGATATGTGGGATGGCGGGGAGATGTGTGTGTGCGTGGGGGATGTGTGGTTGAGGGATGTGTGTTTGGCTGGGTGGTTGGATGTGTGTGGGTGGAGGAGGATATGTGGGTGGGTGATTGTTGGTGGGTAATGGGACGGGTGGAGGATATGTGAGTGGGTGGGGAGATGTGTGTGGGTGGGGATGTGTGGGTTGGGAAATGTATGTATGCTTGGGGTGTGGGTGGATGGGATGTGTGGTTGGTGGGAATGTGTGTGGGTGGGGAGATGTGTAGGTGTGGGGATGTGGTTGATGGGTGTGGGAATGTATGTGTGCCTGGAGTTTGTGTGTGTGTGGTTGGGTGGGGGATATGTGGGTGAATGGGGGATATGTGGGTGAATGGGGAATGTGTGGGTGGGTGGTGGATGTGTCTCATAACATGGTAAAATGCATTGTTTATGTTTATAAAATTCATTTGACAATGTTTTTCCTATGCACAATTGATGAACGAAAGATGAGTGATTGGAAGGGCGAAATGTAAGACGGGCCTGCGTGATTTGTTACCCTTTGAAAATAAAGTCCTTCCGTTCGTTCATTCTCTCTCTCTGTGTCTCTCTCTCTCTCTCTCTCTCTCTCTCTCTCTCTCTCTCTCTCTCTCTCTCTCTCTCTCTCTCTCTCTCTCTCTTTCTCTCTCGCTCGCTCTCTCAGCTCTTCACCGCCTCCTAATTTATATCGTGTCTTTAATCTACGTAACACATATAAAATACGTTTTCATTACATTATCTGCATATATATATATGTAGTTTAATGTTGACTTTGTATGTAGTTGTATCAGAATATGCTTGTGGCTTATGTGCTGACATAGGCTTAAACCATTATATGGAGGTCAGCATGGCCGAATGGATAAGAACGCGTGTTCTTAAACATATGTTGTGCTAATGCTTAGGTAAGCGGTTCAACCACTACACCGGACGAACAATTAGACTAAGCTGTTGACTTTAGTACTCGTCCTTTACTTGGGGTCGTAAATTACAAGTACTTCTGAAGTCGGAATGAGGTGGCCTGATGGCGAGGAATACTGGTAATAGGGAAAGCTAATCCACAACGCAAAATTCAGCCCAGTGCTACTAAACGTAGTGTGTATGGACTACGCTTGAGTTCAAAGCGAGCGAGGGGCCCCCCCCCCCCCCCCCCAAAAAAAAAAAAAAAACAACCTTATATCCATTTTGCCCCACGTGATTGCTTTCTAGTCAAGTTTACAATTCCACTTCTCGTTTTCGTTGATTCGCTCAGTGTTTAACAATTTCACATAGTAAAATAACTGCTTCTAGAATTCTACATTGTGTGGTAAAAATTCAACATACGGAACAGGTGTTCCAAATGAGACTCATTAACTCATTCATCCAAGTATGGGAGTTAATAAACACACCAGCAAGCCCCATTTCACTTCCTGAAGCTGGGTACTAAGAATCTCCAGCCGTACCAGATTTCCTAGAAGAAGGTCAAGAGGTCACGATATTCCCCGGGCATATGTGTGGTACTGTTTTCTGTGTATTTTTCTTTACAGTATCGTGCTGTACATTTTGTTCCGGTTGCTCTTAAAGACATCATTGTCAGCTGAATGGTAAGTTCGCGGGAAAAAGAAAACGGGGGTTAACTCTGTGTTGATTTAACATCATATTTGTGATTCCTGGTTGTGGAAATGTGGCCGAAAGATAAAACAGTTGTTGTGAATAAACAATAGCACGTTGTGCGAATTTACCCTAGGCTGCCAACAAATCTGGCAGTTACCAAGCCACTCAGTGTTCGGATTCCACACAGGAAACTGTCTTGGTGTTGGCCCAACCGTACTACGATAGCGTGTTAGTTTATTTGTTTGTGTTCGTTATATTAATGTATACTTGGACTCTTTCTATTTCAAACAATTGCTGCTTTAAAGCACTCTATCCTAATCGTTATTTTACAGTTTCCTGTCACAAGTGGTTTGACTCATTACTGTTGATTCATTCATTCTGACCGTACCAGATTAGTGTGTTATTTTAACCCACTAATTCACAGTTATTAATATAATTCCTTGTCCTGTAAGGTTGTATCGTCGCCTCCTGTTGTCTTAGATAATTACTATTTTTGCGCCTTCTGTTTCACATTCGGACATTAAAGACACATTGAAAATGAAAATCATGCGGCAGGGGAACTGGTGAAAGAGCTAGAGTCATTCTAGGAGCTATGGTGAGAGCGGCATTCTACACAAGGACATATGATGATGGGGCTGATTATGATTACACGAGACACTGAGACCTAATATTGGGAATGCTGGAGGGCAGAAGTCAGGGTAAATGGAAACATGGCACAACCAAGAAATAATATCACACAGACACGCAGGAACAACATAAGTAAGTACAGGACCCGTGTATGCGCCTAAAGCTAGATCCAATATTTGTATAGAGCAATTAGCAGTCGGTGAGTGGTGTGGTTATTGCCACACTGGTCGCCTTTACTTCCCAAGATATTTCATGGTTTTTATTTTAAGCTGAATCAACCTGGGAACTTCGGTTAATTACCCTGTGTGGATGGAACCTAAGAGCACGGGACCGGCAGACGGGCGTCTAGCCACTACGCTACTGCGGCCCACGAGAACAATGTGCTTCAGACTTGTCAAACTGACGAGAACTGCTGAACACAGGCGCCAGTGGAATAAGTCTCACTTCTGACTAAACATGTGATTGTATTCTGTGAATTTAGTCAGATTTTACTAAGGAAATCTGACCAGTTCTATTTGTATTTATTATGTAAGCGATTGGTTTCTGCGATAAGAGGACATTTTTTCTCACAGCCATAAAAAGGCACAGGTTCGTTCTATACAATAAGCTGGTATAGGTAAGCCAGCACAATTATTTCCCAGTTAGCATTACCGGCACATCGCCTAGAGGTAACCTCACTATCGACTGCATAACCCCTCCCCCAACCGATGCCTGGTTCTGGTACTATCAGATGTATTTCCACTCAATATCATCAGCACTTGCTCTGGTCGAGGTTAACGTATACCTAAGATATCAGGTTGCCCATGACTAGATTGTGTGTCTTCACTTGAAAAGTTCGACACGACGTCCCTGGGGATGTTTGGCGCGACTCAACAATGCAACGATAGTTTCACTGCGTGAATTGTAGCTGGGTTGCAACGATCGCGACTGAATTCGCCAGACAAGGATGTCACTTTGTGATCATGCCTAAGGAGGACATTTTCCTATAATGTATACTTTGGCACCTTGCCGTCCTGACAGACGATAGTTTGTTACATTATGCTTCAAAAAAGCATAATAATAACTATACCTCATGGCGGTAGTGAATGTGAATGAACAGACCTATTCGCACTGTAAATGTTCGTCCACAGTGGATGCATGTGACCACATGGTCATTTCTAGGATTCGCCATTAATGTGTGCCCCTGTACATTACAGTTATAACTTTCACGTTTTAAAATGTTCGTCCACAGTGGATGCATGTGACCACATGGTCATTTCTAGGATTCGCCATTAATGTGTGCCCCTGTACATTACAGTTATAATTTCACGTTTTAACACATCTTAATCCTTTATTTACTCCAAAAGACATCAAGCGTGATTGACTATCTTCTGTAAATTTAATGGGCTTAATTGCGGTAACCAAAAAACACGAATTGTAGGTTAGCTTTGCAAAGTTGAAATGACAACATAAGTGGACGTTGCGGTGACAATCTTATCAGCATGCATTAGCAAGAAACAAAACACTACATACGCACATATGCACAACGCTTGTTTGTGTGTTGCTGGTTTGGTCGTGGTAAGCTGACGAAGACCTGAAACTAACACGTTCTTTTTATTTTTGAAATTTCATTGTGTAAATCTGATCTACACTTCGTGTTTTTCAGTTTGGTGACTGCTCTTTCGTCTGTAGCAATAAAAATGTCGTGTGGTCTTGTATTGTTTATGTTTAGTCAGAGCATACTATAAACATCTAGCAAGGTGTGTATATCTGGTCAAAGTGAATATAGGATACTTGTTATTTTGATATCGTTGTTTCCACTATTAGCCGATAGCTGTGACCTTCTGCGGCAAAAATAATTAAGAACAGTGACATTAATGTGTTGCCTGTTTGGTGTGAAGAATAGTTGTCAGAATGTGCTTGTTTGTAAGTCACTCTTATACTCGTTATTTCTGCACACGATTGTTGTGTTAGACATGGCTAGCCTGCTCTTGCCAGAGCCCCTAATTTGCCCTAAAAGAGCACGCTTATGTGCATCTGTTCTTGCATGAGTGCAACAAAGATGGTGCTCTATCTACAGCAGCAGTTTTCCCCCTAGGTCTCAATTATTTTCTCCGTCTTCTCTCTTCCTGTATTCCCCCCAGCTACAGGCTATGGAGGGAGATCTGGTGAGTTATCATATGTGCCTCATACCCACTAGTGTTCATTATCTCTGGTATGGCAGTTGTCCTATATTGCGGCGTGGATTTTTCTGTTGTACCTGAGTGGGGCAATTATAACATGAGATGGAAGATGCATGACAGACATTAAGAGCAGAACATGTCAAGCAAACGCGGCATTTCAAATAATGAAAAGTATCTCACGCTGTAAGTCACTGTAATTGAATGTAAGAGAGTACAGGAATGCTGTATAGAGACAGTTTTGCTGTATGGAAATTAATGGTGGAACGTGAAAGAACAAATTAGAAAGAGCTTAGAAGCAACAGAGATGTGGTTCCTGAGAATATCTTAATAACCAACAACGATTGCCCGGAAGAAGCTAATGAAGCTAGAATATTATATACACATATAAGAAAGAAACAATACCATTCTTTGGTCATGCGTTGAGAAGTTGGCATTGAAGAACATCATGACAACTGGAAATATCAGTGGGAAGCGAGACAGGCGCAGACTGAGATAAATGATGCTGTATGGAGAAATACCATCAGCAGAGTTAATCCAGAACACCAAGGTCAGCGATCTGTGGAGAGACATGAACGCCTGCACCAGTTGACAGGGCATGTAACAGTAATGGAGTACTGGGGTATAATTAGGATCTAGTGGGAAACAGCTACAGCACGATTGAGCATTGAGACTGAAAGCGGTGAGAGATGCTCAATCGTGACGTAGTGGGTTGGCAAGGGCAGTTAAGATCCGGCCTTTGATGGAAGAAGAGGCTGACTTGTCATCAGAATGAATTAAACTTTGTATATATTAGATCAACCAGTCTTGTTGAGTTCCTGCTCTGTTATAGGACTCGAAATGTTGCCTAAGACCGAGGATTGAACCTGATATAGTCCGGTTGATATAAAAAAAAACAACGCGAAGTAATGCCGAATAACATCGCGGAGAAGATGTTCCATGCTCCAGTTCTATAAGTAACCAGAAACACTTGCGGCACGTTGAGAAACAACTAGTGAACGTAATAAGGCGCACTCAAAAGATGGCCAGTAAATTGTAAAATTCAGTAATCTGTGAATACAGAGGCCAAAAGCCCGCCCAGGGGTGGTCCTCTGTAAGTCTTTTTCAAGACTTGAGATAACAAATAAATTAGCGTCAAGAGGCTTAGTATAACCGTCACTTTTCAGAGTTCACAAATCAAGAGGCTTGTCATAGCCGCCGTTCTGCAGTTTTTTACCGCAAGAGGCTTAACATGGACGGTGCCTGAATTTTAACGTTTTCAAGAGGCTTACCATAGCCGTTGTCTAGAATTATCACTTCCGAAGAGCCACCAAAGCCGCTGCCATACATCGTTCTGATCGTGTCTGATCGATTTGAAACTTGCTGTCTAGACTTCACGGAACTTTGGAAAAAGGGGCAGTCCAGCAGTCCGGTTGTCTGATCGTTGTGAAAAGCCGACCCAGAGTGATCCTGTCTTGAGAGAGCAAGAGTTTGGCAATCCAGCAATTCAGTCTGAACATTTTTTCTTGCAGGTGAGCGAGAAATTTCCAATAGCTCCCTCAAATTGACCCCTTGCCTCCAATTAAAGTTTCAAGGTTAAATTAAAGACTGTGAGAATTTCTCACCTACAATCAGAACTCTTCCAAGGTTCGTGTAATCAGGTCAAAGTAATGGAGGTGATCATGAAATATCAGGACAGCATATAAATACCTCGGTTTTCCGTTGATTGGGCCATATTTTGTTTGAAGCAATCAAACTATCACTAGGCCGTTGGCTGATCCTGATCCCTTTGGGCTTTGTTACTTCTGAGTCCCTCTCAAAACGTCGATGATGTACCCCACCCGGGGTGAAAGCAAAGGCTAGAAATCTCAGAAGGGACCCAACCAGGGGTTGAAGATTATCCAGGCATCCCAAGAGAAGTGACGAAATTACCTGGGGGAAGAGACAGACTGCCTGAACTCTGCTACCTGAACTCCGCGACTGATTTTCAGCTGACGCAGGCTCCTGGTGTTCGAACTTAATCTGACGGCGAGTCGAAGAAAGCACGTGCTTGGATCAGGAAACAGAATCAGGGTAAATTTGTGTGATTCATAAACATAGTAACTGACTGAACTGTTTTACGAAACAAGTGAATTGTGTTCCTTAAATTAGGAAATTGCAATTGTGTGGTTGTTTGCTTGCTCTGTTTAAGTATATTTCAGCATGGCGGAACAGGACACCTTAGCCCAAGTTTTGACAGGGGTAGGAACAGCAGTAGGCAGACTTAATATGGTTATTAAACAACAAGGAATGGCAACAGAAATTGTGAAGTTTAGTGGACAGGCCAGAGACTTTAAGAAATGGGTCACTTCCATAGAAAAATATGCCTATTTAATCTCAGCAACAGATGAAGAAAGAATGAGACTGGCTTATCAGACGGCAACGGAACCGGTTTCGGATCATATAAGAAGAAAGTTAGAGGCTAGAGTAGATGAGACATGGGAACAATTCAAAGAAGACCTAGCAAGGAAATATGCAGAAATAACGGATCCACAACATGCATTTTCGGTGTTGAGGCAGGCTAAACAAAATAACGGAGAGACGGTACAATTGTTCAGCGATAGATTGATTAACCTGGCTGAAGAGGCATTCTTAGGACAGAATGTACGAGGAGAGGAGGTGGAAAGGATGTTAGTAGGGATTTTTGTAGATGGCATAAAATCCGATGGTTTGAAACTTAAGCTGATGAGGGAAAACCCTGAGAGGTTATCACAAGCGGTAGATATCGCGGTACAAGAGGAAAATTTGAGACGTAGATTTAGATTGAGAACAGGACGAGAAGTAGGAAGTAATCGAGAAGACAGAGTTGAGGAACCCATGGAAATAGGACAAACAAGATTCGGATGGAATAGGAGAGGAGGAATACAGACGTTACAAGGTAGAAATAGATATGATAACGAGGAAAGAAGAAATATGAGATACCCTACAAGAGAGACAGTAGTCAACACAAATAGTACAAATATTGTCTGTTGGGTTTGTGGTCAACGGGGACATGTTTCTCGTTTTTGTAATAACAGGCGTGTCCAGTCGAATACACAGGGTAGACATGACAATAACAGGGTGAGTAGGAATGTTGTAGATGGACACAGGAATTTTACAGGTACAAGAACGCAGGAAAACCGGCGCCCTACCTATTAAAGGGGACCTATAGTAGGAAGGGAAATAATAAGGTCCCAAGGTTTAAAGAGTATGTTAATAATAGATATAGTAGGACGAACAGAGAATATTTTCAATTAGATGAAGTCAAGCAATTTATAGAAAATAAAACAGATTATAGCTCTTGTATAATAGAAATAGGAAAGTATAGAGTTCGTACATTAATTGATTCGGGAGCTCAGGTTAGTGTAGTAAAAGAAAGTTTTCTATACAAAATAGTAAGAAATTGTAGAGTATTTAAGAGTCATAATAATTTACACTCTGTTACTGGACAGAATTTACAAGTAATTGGACAAACAATGATAAATTTTAAGTTAGGAGGGATCAACATAAGACATCTTTTTCATGTAGTGAAGGATTTAAATAGAAACATGTTGATAGGAAGAGATTTTTTAATAAAAAATGGAGTAAGACTTTTCTATGATTTACATAAATTAAAATTCAGAGACGTCTATATAGATATGGAAGAAGACATGCATATATCAGCACTGGTTAGAGTTAAAATGTCAACGACGTTAAAACCACAGTCGGTTAATTTGATACAGGCGAAGCTGAAGAGAAACCCATATTATGTGGAAGGAGACACAGTCAGAATCACTGAGTTACAAGAGGAAATAATTGATGAGCCTGGTTTGGAAGTTCCGGATGGAATAATAGCGTTGGATAAACACTTAACCTTTCCAGTGATGGTTATCAACAACACAGGTAGAGAAATCAAATTATACAGAGGATGTGTGATAGCCAAACTAGATCATAACATTAGTGACATATTGGCAACGGATAGAGCAGAAATGTCGGGATCAAGTTATTCAGAAACTTCTAGTGAACGAGTTAATAACAGACGCGGACGCGGAAGAAGAGGGAACGTCCGAATGGATGAATTGATCCATCCATCCAGAGGAAATAAAGCCCAAATACATTCACTAGACAAAATAACAAGGGAACAAGAATTGTTGTCACAATTAAAAGCTCCGCCAGAAAATAAGGAAGTGTTAGAACAACTTATAAAGCAAAATCAGGATGTGTTTGCGGTTAATGATTTGGAATTGGGAAAGACGCAAACAGTTACAATGGAAATAGATACGGGAGATCATCCACCAATAAGTTTGAAACCATATAGAACTCCATTAAGAAATAGAGAAATCGTAGAAAAGGCGATAGAAGAGATGTTGAAAGCAGGAATAATAACAAGGTCGAAGTCAGAATGGTCATCTCCGGTCGTCATCGTGGCCAAACCTGATGGTTCGAGTCGCTTTTGTTGCGATTATAGGGCGTTGAACAAAATCACCAAGAATGTAGCGTACCCACTGCCGGTAATTGATGATATTTTGGGGCTGCTTAATGGCTCTACATATTTCACAACGCTGGACGCAAGGTCAGGATTTTGGTGTATTCCGATGTCGAAGGACGCGCAAAAGAAAAGTGCCTTCTGTACCCATATGGGCTCTTACGAATTCTTACGAATGCCTTTTGGCGTCAAAACTGCACCCTCTCACTATATGCTCTTAATAAATGAAGTTTTAGAAGGTATGCAAAAGTTCGCTCTTGCCTATATTGATGATATTCTGATTTTTACTACTGGAGATGTGGAGGATCATTTGAAACATATTAGACTAGTATTTGACAGGTTAAGAAAGCATGATGTAAAGTTAAAGCTTAGTAAATGCCAATTTTTAAAGACAGAAACAAAATATTTGGGGTATATTATAAATAGAGAAGATATAAAACCAGACCAGGACAAGATAAAGGTTATTAAAGAGTTACCTACTCCAACTAACGTTAAAGAAGTACGCGCTTTTATAGGAACGTGTGCATATTATAGGAGGTTTGTCCCAGCGTTTTCAAAGATAGCTGAACCTATTACAAACTTAACAGGCAAATACGCTAGGTTTAAGTGGGATGATGACTGTCAAAAAGCGTTCGAGCATTTAAAAAACAGCTTAACACTGGTACCACTGTTGACGCATCCAGACTTAAACAAACAGTTAATATTGTACACAGATGCTTCGGACAATGCAGTAGGAGCATGTTTGGTGCAACCATATGAAGGAAAAGAGTCTGGAATACCAGGGGTTAAAAATGAAAGGCCTATCTACTTCTTGTCGCATAAACTTAGCAGATCACAAAGAAAATGGACGACTATTGAGAAGGAGGCTTATGCAATTCATTACGCTCTTCAGAAACTAAATTACTACTTACATAACGCAAATTTTGTTATTAGAACTGACCATATGCCTTTAAAGTCTTTTTTAGAAGCTCCAGTGCAGAACAGGAAAATACAGACCTGGGCATTGAATCTACAGGGGTACAACACGAAAATTGAGTACATTCCAGGTAGGATTAACACATGCGCTGATTTATTGTCTAGGATTCCGTACCCACAGTCATCAGGAGACACCGAAGATGAAGCTGAACCAGAGATAGATGACCGAAACTGGCAAGTAAATATTTTAGATTCTGCCATAATAAATAGGGAAGAATTTGAGAGTTTACCATCGGATCAAGAGTCTGAACATAGGGAGGAAGACCTACAGTTAGCACAATTTAATATGAAAGAAGAGCAAGAGTTGGACCCAAAAGTCATACAAATAAAAGAAAAATTAAGAGAAACAGAAGATAACAAATATAAAAGGAATTATTTGGTTTTACAAGAGGGTGGACAGTTATACTATATGTGTGAAAGGAACGAACAGATAAGGAAATATATTCCAAAACATTTAGAAAATGAACTTTTAAGAGCATATCACGATGAAAATGGACATCTCGGTAGAGACAAATTGGTGAAAGCACTTACAAGCAAATATTATTGGCCAAACTTGTTTAAATCTGCATGCAAATATGTAGATACGTGTGAAAAATGCAGATTAAGGAACATGAAAACAATAAAGTGTCCCTTACAAGATACAGATATTCCTCAGTTCCCAATGCAAAAGATTAGTTTAGATATATCAGGTCCACACCCTAGAACATTGTCAGGAAACGTTTATTTGATTCACATAGTAGACGTCTACAGTCTTTGGCCGGAAATTTACGCAATTCCAGACAAGAGCGCAGATACAGTCATTAATATTTTTTTACAGGAGTTCGTACCAAGGTTTAGTTGCCCACAAAGTATACTTACAGATAATGGTAGAGAGTTTGTAAATAAAAAATTCGAAAAGTTATTAAAAGATTTAAATATAAAACATATAAAGACCTCATATTATAGACCTTCTTCAAATGCTAGAAACGAACGTCAACATCGGACGTTATACGACGTTATAGCAAAGATTATTGATGAACATGAAAAAGATTGGGATCTATTCTTGGGACCTGCCCTTAGCGCTATTCGTACAAATCAAAATGAGAGCACGGGTTTTTCACCATTTTATTTAATACACGGGAGAGAACCAATACTACCTATAGATAATCTATTAAAACCTAGACGGAAATATATGGGTGAAGAATTCCAAGAGACCATAATACAGGAAATGCATAAAGCACACGTAAGATTAAGGAATAATATAATTAAAGCTAGGGAAAGACAGAAAAAGTACAAAAATGTAAATACAAAATTACAGGAGTTTAAGGTAGGTGATAGAGTTTATTACAAGAAGCATAGAAGAGACTCTAAGTTTGATGCTCGTTGGATTCCAGGGTATTACGTTTTGGAAAAACTAGGTAAGGTATCGTATATTATAAAGAACCAGGTCACAGCACATATAGCAAGGGCACACGTTGAACACTTAAGAAGAGATGAAGATGAGATAGAAAATAATAATTATAATAATAATTATTATTCAGACACAAAATATTTAGATGAACAAGTTGTCAGAGGAGCTACAGTAACCCCAGGTTTTAGAAAAGAACCAGCACAAAATCAATTGCTAGCAACTCCAAGTTACGAAGATACTCAAGAACAGACAATTCCGAAAACAATGGAAGAGGAAAAGGTGAATGAAACTCATTATGATAGTATGGAAGAGGAAATAAGTGCTCCATTTAAGAATACTAGACAAGCAACGAAAAGAAGAATGGATAATCAAAGAGATAAAGAAGTGAAAAGACAGAGGAGAATTAGGGATTATTCAACAAGCGGAGAAGATATGCCTCTACTAGAAAGATCCTTAAGAAATAATGATCGACAAATTAGATGGGATATTGAACAGAAGAGATTAGCGGCAGCTAAAGAGAGACATACAGACGAAGAAGAAGAAATGGATGAAAAGTCTGAGTCAAGTAGTAGTATGGAAGAAACTAATAGGTTGTACGAAGAAGAAGATATTGATGTAGAATTAGCACTTATTCAAAGAAACTTGGAGTTGTTGAAGAAGTGGAAACGTAGGAGATAGATAAATTGAAAGTACTGCAGATGGCAAGTTATAAGTTTCAGGATTTAGAAGTGAAAGGGATGCTTGAAGAAGTATACGAAACGGTGGAAGTGGAAAAGGACTCTATGGATGTTTTTTTTTAAAAAGTGGTCTTGAGGTATTGGTACAATGGGTGAATGTACTTTTTATTGGTGCTAGAAATGCCGTGTTTAACGATAAGGATTAACATGTTATAGTGATGATTGGTCCAAGGGAAATAATAGGCAGGCCAGATCACAAGTTCGTTGATAAGTAGAGGATGGCTACTACATTGAGTTAATATTGGATTAGTGGCCACATTACAAATAGAAAAAAGGATTCAACATGTAGTTTACAGTGCTTACTTAAGTGGATATTCCGGATGTTATGTTGTGTTAGGAGGTAAGATAGAAAATGATAGAAAGTTAGGAGGGGAGATAATAAATGGTATGGTAAATGTTGATTACTGATTTGTTTATGTAGATAGAACAGATGTGGTTCTAATTAGTCTGTAGTTAACAGATATACAGATGGACAATGAAATGTTTGGTTTTCTCGGTCATAGAAATACTGGAATGACCTGTATAAATAGATATGCGTTATTTTACTTAGTATGAGAGGCCAATGTTGGTGGGCCACTATACGTAGTAATTTTAAGAGAGTTATAATTGTTTTGAAAACTGTGTTTTATGGAATCTAAGTTTTATGACTCATGAGTCATATATAATATGTTTTTATGCTTGAGTTGGTACTGGAAAATGATGGCTATTGTTTGGTTGTTTTATTGAGCCTAAGTTTCAATGCCTCATATATAATAAGTTTTTTTTTCTTGATTTGGTCTTGAAAAATGATTGTTGTTGTTTGATTAATTGATTTAGAATAGGGTGATTGTGTTCCTAGCAATTAGAGTTGATAAAAACTATTGGTCCGTAAAAGTGTCCAATAGTGATAGGTAGAAATAGAATGTTTTATTCTGATTTGATAACATGCATGTTATGTCATTTTAAAAATGTTTTTTTTTCTTTAGATTAATTTGGGGGTTGTGTTGATTTTATTTTGATTACATGAATGGTTTGGTATATTGAGTTACATGGTTATAAAGTTAGTTAAGTAAGTTTAAGTTTCAAATAGATGAGGTTTTGCTTAAGGTTTTTCGTTCAGAAAAGAGTTGATAAAAAACTACTTTGTTCCACTGATATAAAGTAGGGGGAAGACTGTAAATGGCAGTATATGAGTATGGGAGGTACGGGGGCAAGATATAGGTGCTGTGAAATACCAGCGTTAATTATATTAAAAGTGTTCATAAATTATGAACATGGGCTCATGGTTAAAGGTGAGATAACGAAATAGGAACAGAATTGTGGTTGGCAATGTAAATGTGGAATATATAAGGTTTGTGAAAACTTATGTCAAATTGTTTTATAATGAACAAAGATATATTTCATAAGGTGTTTTTATTTAAAAAAAAATTTATTATTTTACAAAATTTTTTTATTGGCAAGGGAGGTAAAGGGTGAGTGTCTTAAATGTTCATTGCTGTATGTACATGTGGTCATGTTGTGTATTCATTCTTTATACTTCTTACTAGGTGCGCACCGCTTCTTTGCTTTTTCTAACTACATTGTTTTTGTACGTCCTGGGTTTTGGAAGAGTGAGAAATTTTATAAGGTCAAAAATTTCGATAACGATTTTATGAGCTGTTCTTATGATATGTGTATTTGATACAGGAACAGGAGGAGCCAAGAAAGAACCAGAAAAATATAAATATATAGTGGATAGCTATATAGTTTGAGGAAATGGAAAGGGGAGAAGGACTGTTTAGCTTAACAGAGTTACCATACGTGGTACGAGGTATTATACAAAAGAGAATCGAAGAAGAAGTATGTAGGGGGTTACTAGCTGACAATATAACTGGGAGAAGGGTTAAAAGATATATTATTTACTCAAACTTGAGCTGGTTTGGGGAAGGTTAGAGGAACTATAAAAAGTAAGGAAAAAGAGGGAATAGAGTAAGAGGAGTAGGAGTAAAGAGTTTTCCTTTATAAGGAAAATTCTTTAACAAACATGGGGAGGTGTAACAGTAATGGAGTACTGGGGTATAATTAGGATCTAGTGGGAAACAGCTACAGCACGATTGAGCATTGAGACTGAAAGCGGTGAGAGATGCTCAATCGTGACGTAGTGGGTTGGCAAGGGCAGTTAAGATCCGGCCTTTGATGGAAGAAGAGGCTGACTTGTCATCAGAATGAATTAAACTTTGTATATATTAGATCAACCAGTCTTGTTGAGTTCCTGCTCTGTTATAGGCACATGATGATGATGATGATGATGATGATGATGATGATGATGATGATGATGATGAACGGTGTTGGTGTTTGTGAAACCTAGTGGCCTTCTCGTTATTTTCTGTCTCATGATGAAGTCTAAAGCTGGCGCGCTGGTGTAATGGTCAGTACGTAACCCTGGCAATGGCAGGAACGCGATGCCCGCACTCGTCGTTCTCTGCGAAAGGGAAAGGCCAGGCACCCATTTCTCCGTGCACTCTGATCTAAACATGTGATGGTTCTAGGAGATCTCATACCTACAGCATGTCCCCGGCTACGGGGCCTGTCTTTACATTTACGTTGGATGTCTTGGTTGTGTTGTCATTTACGTTGATTATGTCTTGACTGTGTTGTCATTTACGTTGATTATGTCTTGACTGTGTTGTCATTTACATTGGATGTGTCTTGATTGTGTTTTCATTTAAGTTGAATGTGTCTTGATTGTGTTTTCAGTTACGATGGATGTGTCTTGATTGTGTTGTCATTTACGCTGAATGTGTCTTGATTGTGTTTTCACTTGTTTCTGCCACTTACAACCACTTCCCCTTGCCATGGTACTTCCCATTGTAATCTTACCTAAATTACATTTTTTGGTGGGGGGGGGGGGATATACGCACATCAAAACAGCACTAACAGATGTCACTAGAGATGGACATTCTCAATTCGTCCTTGCTTGTTATATCTGTTTGCCCTAGCTAACACAAGCACAGGAAAATGCAGCTGTTTTTCTTTTTTAAATCCAAAATAGAATTTGAAAGCAACTGATATTTTAATGATTGCAGTATCCGCTTTAGAGATTGGATCACCCCCTTTCTCAAGAAATCGATACGAACTCGGACGATCGCAAAAAATTCCAGCTTTCTTAGCCAATGATTCGGGATCAGATCTTGAGGAGGTTTCACAAGCTACAAGTAATCACAGACACACGGCTTGGGTATGTTTGCGAATGTGTCTGCAGGCACGGAATGTCTGTCAGACGATCTTTGTACACTCGGGCCGTTTACGTGAAGCTCTGACAATAGGAGTTCTTCTTGCGCTGCTGGTCTGTTCACGTGTTTCTGTTAATGTTGAAATGGAAGGGGATCTTAAGTATGGTAACCAGCAGATTTTCGGGGGAGTCAACTGTTTTACTGTGTTGCATCCAATTTGAAAGCTGGGTAGATGTCTAACGACAGGGGTTGTTTCTGGTTTAGAAAATAGAGCCAGTTTCTTTGTTTGTCTGTTTGTTTGTTTGTTTCTTTCTTTCTTTCTTTCTTTCTTTTAGCTAGTTACTTAGTACATGAAGCGGCGAAGTTACTTGGAGTTGGTTGGTTGGGTGGTTGGGTGGTTGTTTGGCTGACCAGTTAGCTGACTGGTTGATTGGTGGGTTGATACCTTGGCTGGTTGGTTGTTTCAATGATTGGATATTTGGCAGGTTCATTGTTTGATTGGTTGGTTGTCCAGTAGGCTGCTTGTCTGGTTAGCTGGCTGGTTAGTTAGTTAGTTAGTTAGTTCGATAGTTGATTGTTTGTCTGACTGCCTGTTAGTTGTTATGTTGATTGATTGTGAATCTTCTGGAAGACTGAGCTTTTACACTCAAGTCCATTGCATTCAAGCTCAGGTAGCCTGTGCCCTGAAAAGAATTTGCATCTATCGAATAACGTTGTTGTAGTCACCATTCTCTAGACCAGTGGTTCTCAACCGATGGGGAATTCCCCCCCCCCCCCCCCCCCCCCCCTCCGTGAAGACATTGTCAAATTGGCTTCAGGACCACACAAAACATGATCGGGATATTAAGCGAACTCGTGTCGTTAAATCCCCCGATTATTTCAAGATCGCTTTAATACAAGAACCGATTACTTGATATTGTTTTCCCTCCATAATATACAGTTCTTTTCCTTCTACCTAGCCTCTATGATTTAGGTTGCCTTATTTTTATCAGAGATTTTATTTGCGGTAACTTACTTTTTTGTTGTTATTGCTTCTCCGTTTTAATGAGGTTTAGAGTACTCATCATGTTAAATTTCCCGATTATTTCAAGATCGCATTAAAACAGAAACCGATTACCGAGATCCCTCCATTGTTTACGAAATCTACACGTCTCAGCTTTTCAAATTATTATTTTTGCAGAGGTAAGGAGACTGTCTTTTTAAGACGTAAGTTGACTCGTGGATATATATATATATATATATATATATATATATATATATATATATATATATATATATATATATATATATATATATATATATATATATTGCATATCCTATTTACAGGGCATTGCAGTCAACACCAGCATTTTACAGCTGCTGTTGATGTCTTGGCAAGTTTTATGTTCAGTGGTTTGCTATTGCTTTCTGAACGTCCGGCTCACATACTTTTCCATAAGAAACTGATGCAATGCGATCCACTGGCGAATCTCACGCAGCTGTGTTTCGTACCTGGGTATACGGGATTACGAACACAGTCCTTAACTCCTTCATCAGGGAGACTGGCATATATATATATATATACCACCGTCTCCGTGGCATAAAGCCTTGCCAGCGGTGACCGATTTAACAGCAGACCACATCGTGCTGGGGTTTTAGCGTGTTGGTATTGGAGCCGGTCGTTCAGAAATCAATGACAAACTACTGAACGTAAAACTTGCCCAGACATCAACAACAGCAGTAAAATGCTGGTGTTGACAGCGATGTACTGTAAATAGGATATGCAATATAATTGTGTGTGGGGGGGGGGGGGGGTGTATACACGTCTGTGGGTGTTTATGTGTGTTGATCTTGACTTTATCGTTTTATATTTATAGAATCTGAAGCCCATGATGAGTGTCAAGAAACGAAAGTATGACCTGTCTTATTTGAATATGGATTCACACATATCGTCATCAACGGAGAAGAACGACCTCAGTGTGTTATTTGTAGTAAAAGTTTGTCAAATGATTCTATGAAACCGACACAGTTGAGGAATCATTTGTTGAATGTTCATCCTCAATACAAGGACAAGGATAAAACCTATTTTGAACGTCTTGGGAATGCTGTCAAAAGGATGTGACTGGATTTAACAGGGGTATTCCAAGAAAGAAACCAAAAGGTTACTGAAGCTTCCTATGTCGTGGCACTGGAGATAGCGAAGCAGAAAAAACCACATACAATTGGGGAATCTTTGATCAAACCTTGTTGTCTCAAGATGATGGAAATTGTGTTGGGAAATGAATCAGATAAAAAAAAACTTGCAGCGGTTTTACTATCAAACGACACTGTTCAAAGGAGGATCAGCGATATGGCCAATGACATCAAGGATCAAGTTGTGCAAGAGATCAAGTCTGCAGCATTTGGGCTCTATTCAATTCAAATTGATGAATCGACTGATGTGGCATCGTGTTCTCAGTTGATAGTGTTTGCAAGGTATGTGCATTCAGGATCATTTAAAGAAGAACTTCGTTTTTATTCTCCTCTTGAAACAACTACCATGGCCTCTGATATTTTGGAAAAGGTTTCATCTTTCCTTGTATCAGAAAATCTTTTATGGGATAATATGTGTGGGTGCTGTACAGATGGAGCACCAGCTATGTTGGGGACCAAATCAGGATTTCAAGTTAGTGTGAAGAAACGTGCCCCAAAAGTGAAAGGCATTCATTGCATGATCCATCGTCAAGCACTTGCATCCAAAACACTTCCAGCTCCTTTGGGGAAGGTTTTCGATCAAACCGTTCAGATAGTGAATTTTATCAAAGGAGGAGCTCTCAACTCACGGCTTTTTAAGCAGTTATGCGTTGACATGGATGCAGGCCACCATTTGCTTCTTTTCCACACAAATGTTCGATGGCTGCCAAGAGGAAATGTAACTGCGCGAGTATATGAGCTGAGAGACTAGCTCAAATTATTTTTTGAAGTTCAGGGTAAGATGGACTTTTTCGCCTGGCTGGATGATGAGGAATGGATCATGCGCCTTGTTTATTTAGTTGATATTTGTGAGCAGTTGAATAAACTCAATCTTCAGATGCAAGAAAGAAATACAAATATCATACAATTTGTGGATGCCTTGAGAGCTTTTATGAGCAAGCTGGAAAAGAAAGGTCAATATTACAAATGTTGCGATGTTTGAGAAGCTGTCATCCGTTCTCGTTGTTGATGGTAAAGACCAAGTATTTCCACAATTTGCAAAAAATGAAATTGTGCAGCATTTGACAGTGCTAGAAAATGAATTTGAGCGATATTTTCCTGAACTTAGTGATGATGAGCTGGATTTGGTGCGAAACCCATTCAAATTATCAGTTGAAAAAGTTTCTGATGATTGTTAAAATGAATTTCTGGAGCTGAAAAATGATTCGGGGGCAAGGGATGTGTTCAGTGAGAAACCAATCACGGAATTTTGGCCTTTAATGTGCGGTTCATACCCAAACATGGCAGACAAAGCAATCCGTGCATTTCATTTGCGTCAACATATCTTTGTGAGTCAGGCTTTTCAGCTTTGCTAGAAATTAAAACGAAACGACGCAACAGATTAGATGTTGAAAACGTTCTCCGTTGTGCTCTTTCAAGCACTCCTCCGCGTATTTCAGAATTGCTGTGGGAAAAACAATCACAGTGTTCTCATTGATTAAAATTTTCATTTAAATTACGAATCTACAATATCCAGGTTTTGTAATGAGCGTTTTGTTTGATGAAGCACAATTTTATGGAATCCTGGTGTCGTATATTAAGCTACAATTCTTTGACGTTTTAACTGTTTGTTTATTGTAGTATGATTAATGTGGTGTTTTAATAAAATATTGCGAATGTAAAAATGCTTCTATTTACGTTTTAATATCCATCAGCATATTAATTTGCTATTAACTGTAGAAAACGACACTATAAAATGTATCTTTACATGTGAAGGTTATGTACAACTATGGAAGAAAATAAGTATTTTCATTATTATAGGCGTTATTTTTAATGCACCTTTTGAGGCTGACAATTTTGGAAAGTTGGAAAGGGAGGGGGGGGGGGGGGGGGGGGGGGGAGGGAATGACGTTCTGAAAATATGGTGAAGGGGCAACGGGCCAAAAAAGGTTGAGAACCACTGCTCTAGACCCTTATCACATTCACGGGGGAAAGCTCCCCCTCCCCTCTCCAAGCCGAGAAACCAGCGAGATGTGGGAGAATCGGAACTGGAACTTCACAGCTGCGGAGAAGTATAATATCATGCAACCAGGTCATGATTTAGAGCAACACACACGGACTGGCTGAGATTAGGTCTAGACTGGTCTTATTCCATCCACGGGTTTAAGGCATTTCATTGTCAACAACTCAGTATCCAAGTGACTCCAACTCAGAATCCAGGTGACTCCAACTCAGTATCCAGCTGACTCCAGCTCAGTATCCAGGTGACTCCAACTCAGTATCCAGGTGACCCCAACTCAGTGCCCGAGTAATATTCAGGTAACCCCAAACTTAGTATCCAGGTGACTCCAATTTAGTATCAATGTGACTCCAACTCAGTATTCAGGTGATATCTAGGTGACCCCAACTCATTATCTAGGTGATATCCAGGTGACTCCAACTTAGTATCCAGGTGATATCCAGGTGACTACAACTCAGTATCCAGGTGACTCCAACTCAGTATCCAGATGATATCCACGTGACTCCAAATTAGTATCCAGGTGACTATAACTCAGTATCCAGGTGATATCCAGGTGACTACAACTCAGTATCCAGGTGATATCCAGATGACTCCAAACTTAGTATTCAGGTGACTCCAACTCAGTATTCAGGTGGAGTGGCTTGGAGATAGAGCTCCGCTTTTGGTTTGATCGGTACTAGATTTATATAAAGATGAATGAACAATTTTTACAACAAATCCAAGGGTCTCACACACCCCTCTGTACTTAGGATTATGAGTATGACTTCAAACATTATCATTTGAGGGCAAAAATAGGATGACCAGTATGTTAGAAAATCCTTGACAGTTGTAAATTGTAAAGATTAGGTCAAATAGACAACTACCATGGCAATTATTACAACCCTCAAAATTTATTTATAGTCTACTTGAGAGATGGAATGTTGGACTTAATTGGGGTCTCATAGAAGTGCTGTATTTAATGTGATCTCACATAAATGTTGTCTTTAATATGGTTTTTTATGTGATGTCATAGAAATATGAAAATTACTGTTGTGCCTAGAAAAACGTCACTTAATGTGGTCTCATAGAAATGTTAAACTTAATGTGGTCTCATAGATATGTTGAACTCAATGTGGTCTCATCGATATGTCTATTTAATGTGGTCTTAAGTAAATGTTGTATTTAATGTGGTCTCATAGACATGTTGCATTTAATGTTGTCTCATAGAAAAAAAAATATGACATTCACTGTAAATAAAACACACAAATGACCACTGTATACGTCTTGAGGTTTTATATGGTTAAAATGATGAAGATCGCCTTTACTTTCCAGTACATTTTCAGGTATTCGGTTTAGACTGGGTTGATTTGTGAGCACGTGTTAAATTTAAGAATCCGACTTGATGGGGATTCGACCACATGACCATCTGCCAGGCAGGCAAGAGTGTTAACCAATTTAATAATTAAATAATGGGAATACTAATTAAATAACCAATGCACTACCGTGTCTCCTCGGACACTTGCTGTGGTCACCTAGAAAATAACACTTATTGTCGTTCCCTGGAATTATGGCACTTAACTGGGTCCCCTAGAAATATAACACTTATTGTAGTTCCCTGGAATTATGGTGCTTAACTGGATCCCCTAGAAATTTGACACTTACTGTCGTCCCCAGGAAATATGGCACCTAATGGGATCCTATAGAAATGTGACACTTACTGTGGTCCCCGATGAATATGGCTCTTGCTGTGGCCTCAAGGAATATGACACTTTCTGTGGTCCCCTAGAAATGTAGCGCTTGCTCTGGTCCCCAAGAAATATGTCGCTTGATATGGTCCCCTGGAAATATGGCGCTTGATGTGGTCCCCTAGAAATACGACACTTGATATGGTCTCCTAGAAATATGGTACTTGATGTGGTCCCCTAGAAATGTGGCGGTTGCTATGGTCCCCTAGAAATATGGCGCTTGCTATGGTCCCCTGGAAATATGGCGCTTGATGTAGTCCCCTAGAAATATGACGCTTGCTATGGTCGCCTAGAAATGTGGCAATTGATGTGGTCCCCTAGAAATATGGCGCTTGCTATGGTCCCCTAGAGATATGTCGTTTGCTATGGTGCCCTGGAAATATGGCGCTTGCTATGAGCCCCTAGAAATATGGCGCTTGCTATGGTACCCTTGAAATACAGCATTTTCTCGTGTCAACGTTGAGAATTGTTGAAGTAGAATGACACGATTGTTTCCACGTCACAAGATGGGAGAACGATTTGACGCCTCCCATCACAACACGTTGCCCATTAAACACCACTGCAGAGAAGTCGACAACACTTCCCCACCCTCTCCCCAACAGTGTCAGATGTGTTCACACTACTCTGAAATTGCTGGTGACCGCCCCATTGACCGCTCGTCATTTGATAACCTTAGGAAATGTCCGTAGGGAACACTTTCAACGGAAGAAAATATATAAACGAATGTATTCACACAGAGCAAATAACATCACAAAGGTTCTTTTCTGGTGTAGTTTTTAAACTTACATGCCATCTAGCAGAGGGACGAGGATTTACAGCCGTTGTGTCTGAATTAACGACTGGACATCTGGCGCGGTGTCCGTATTTACTGCAGCTGTAAAATAAAATGTCTGGACATCTCTAGCGTGAAAGATGTCGCATTTATAACCGATTGCTTCTATGTGGTTACCTGCTGTCTTGCGGATACAGTCTTCAATCCAGGAAATTGTGGATATAGGGACGATCAAATAGCTGAAATAATATTAAATATAGGAAATGTTCCTGACTTCACAAAATATACAATCTGATCTACGGAATAGAATGATGTTCATGTACATCTGGCCATTCGCATTACAATTGTTTCTGAATTATGGATAACAAATAAACGTAATAAAAAACAAAAACGTATAGTGACATTCAAATGTGGTATTATAAAATTAATTACAAGAACCTGACTGAAACACTAAAAAATTAATACGTTCTGGAAATATAACACAACAAAGAAGACTTCTTAAAGTAATCAGCAGACGGAGAAAGACTTATATGGCTTGCTTCATATCCTAAGACTACAAAGAAACACCAAAGAGAGTACTAGAGGGCTACTACTGGGGAATAGTGGAGGGGATAGACTATGAGCAAAATAATAAAACAGGCAAGCACAGATCTATCGATGCAGGCATAAATGGTATTAAAGAAAGTGGCATAAGATAGGCAACAATGGAATGGAATGAATGGAAGAAGAGGTAGAAGATAGTGATGGGAAATTGTAAAGATAGTGACGATGAAGATATAGTTGTATAGTTGCTTAATACTTTAATGTAGATACTTTAGTCTCATTACGGTTTGTGTGTGTGTGTGTGTGTGTGTGTGTGTATGTGTGTGTGATTGTGTGTTTGTTTGGTTTTGTTACTTGTTTATTGTTTCCTGATAAAGGCTTATTGAAGCAACGTCCTGTTTATTTTATAGTAATTTTGTTAAACCTAGCCGACACTTCGTGGTTTAAAGTCTATAAACGAAATTGTTATAATATAATGAACTCACGGGATAACTGAAGCAGGGGGAATTCACTATCAATATAAGATGGAAGAAGTATAGAGGCTCTACCAACTCTTGACCACCTGGACACACTTCCCACCATAACAGAAGTTAAGTGTGCTATAAATGAACTTGCATCTGGCAAGGCTCCAGGTAAGGATGGGATTCCAATAGAGGTGATCAGGAGTGGGCAAGACACAATCACTCTACAGATCCACCAGCTAATACAGCTATGCTGGCGAGAAGGACACGTCCCATAGGATTTCAAAGATTCAAGCATCATAACACTGTACAAGAACAAGGGCGATCGGAGCGACTGCAACAACTATAGTGGTATCTCGCTTCTGTGTATTGTTGGAAAAGTATTTGCCAGAATTGTTCTGCGCAGACTTCAAGTCCTAGGAGATCAAGTATACCCCGAATCACAGTGTGGCTTTTGACAGAACCGGTCTACCATTGATATGATAGTCTCATTGCGACAAATGCAAGAAAACTGCCGTGAACAGAATCAACCACTGTTTATTTCCTTCATCGACCTCACAAAGTCATTTTATTTGGTCAGTGGTGAGGGTCTGTTCAAGGCACTAAAGAAGATTGGCTGCCCACCAACTCTTCTGTCCATTGTGAAATCGTTCCACACAGGCATGAAGGGTATAATCAAGTTTGATGGTGCAACTTCTGAAGAGTTTGAAATCAAGAGTGGAGTTAAGCAAGGTTGTGTACTAGCTCCCACCCTCTTTGGAATATACTTTTCACGTCTACTGAAATATGCCTTTCGTGATCAGGATGGTGGTATATACATTCACTCACGCTCAGATGGCGGCCTCTACAATGCTCAGAGATTGAAGGCCAAGACCAAAATTAGGAGGGTACTGATCAGAGAGTTGCTTTTTGCAGATGATGCTGCAGTTACGACCCACTCTGAGGAAGAATTGCAATGTCTACTATCTGCATTCTCCAATGCTTGTTCTGAATTTGGTTTAACAATTAGCAAACAGAAGACACAGATTATGTCACAAGGTGCACATGGGGTACCATCAATCTTTATTGACGACGACTAGAGATGGTAGACCATTTTACATATCTAGGATCAGTGGTAAATAGCAAATTATCCCTAGATCAGGAAATCAACATCCGGATTGGTAAGGCAGCAACAACAATGAACAGGTTAAGAAAAAGAGTCTGGGAGAACAGGAAGCTTACTGCCAAAACAAAAGTCCTTGTCTATCAAGCCTGTGTCCTTAGTACTCTTCTTTATGGCAGTGAAGCCTGAACAACTTACGCCAAGAGAAACGTTTAAACAGCCTTCACATGCGGTGTCTGCGAAGAATTCTTTGTATTAAGTGGCAAGACAAAATCACAAATACTTAAGTATTGGAAAGATCAGGTTGTTTGACGGTTTATTCCATGCTCAGTCTTCGTAGACTTAGATGGATAGAACATCTTAGGAGGATGGATGATGGTAAATACCAAAGGACATCTTTTTTGGTAAATTACAGATGGGTAAGAGATCTCAGTGTCGGCCTCTACTACGATACAAAGATGTGTGTAAAGCGGGACATGATTGAAACAGGCACAGATAATGCACATTGGGAGCAAGTCGCCGCTGAACGTGTTGCATGGAGGGCAAACATCAGAAATGGAATAAAGACAAAGGAGAAAATTATTGCAGATAAGTCACACACAGAGCGTGTGAGACGTAAGATGGTGCATGATGGTGGAAATGACCACGTGTTCACATGCACCCACTGTGATCGAACATTTACAGCGCGAATTGGCATTATCAGTCACATTCGCTACCGCCATAGGTAAAAGTTATTATGCCTTTTTAAAGCACAAACTATCGTCTGTCGAAGCGGCAAAGTGCCAATGATGATGAAGGCTTTTTGCCGCAATGTCCTACAGCTCTTCACCGCTGCCAGTCTATTAGTCGTGCCGAGGCTCTCTCTTCCAGGCCGAAACCACGCAATAGTAGACCTATTCTCTCACTTACCTACCATCCTCATAATATTGCTGCCAAGAATATTCTCATGAGGCATCTACCCATCCTCAAGGCAGACTCGACCACTCGCGGTGTCTTCTCAGAAGCCCCACTTGTGGCATACAGGCGTGATCGTAACCTGAGGGATGTGCTGGTTCATAGCACTCTATCACAATCCCATCAGTCTCTTCCTGGCACAACTGCATGTCTTCGATCTCGTTGTAAAACTTGTCCATATGTCCTTCAAACCACAAGTCTCACTTTCCCTAAGACTACTTTCCACATCCGGGAGAGTTTCTCATGTACGAGTCGCAACGTCATCTATGCGATCATCTGCACACGTTGCGACATGAGGTATCTTGGAGAGAAGGGCCTTCGCCTGGCGGACAGATTTAGACAACATTTATCCGATATCGACAGTGGTGCCAAGAAACCGGTACCCCTACACTTCAACAGTTCCGACCACTGTGGGGTTGCCGACATACGTGTTACGGCGATAAAATCGTGCACATCTCACGAACGCGATCGTAAGACATTGGAAAACCGTCTTATCTTCCAATTGGGTTCACTTTCCCCTCACGGCCTCAATGTCCAACACAGTTTTATTTAAATCCCCTACGCCCCTTATCCACAACCCCCCCCCCCCCCCCTCCATCTCCGCTACCTTATAGTCAACTTCATAGCCAGTTGCAAGTCCTTCGCAGGACTTGGGAGTCACCACCAGCAGTATCTCTGCTTTCTGTGACTTCTTGGTTGGTTTGCATGGGGTCGTTTCTCATTGCGTTCTGAACTACCGTCACTTGTGCTACCTTTTGATAGCAAACGATTGCTGGCCTGCACATATATTGCCCACAGCAGCGTTTCGAACTTGGCGGAATTGCGTACTGCACCCGTTACATCGCCTCAGAGTGACACATCCATATTTTTCCATTCGCTCTCCTGGGCACACCCCGATCCCCCTAACGCGGGTTCCCTCACCGGTTGAATTAACCAATCACCGAGTTTCTGGCTGTACTGACCTTTAGGCAGTTGACCCCTTTAACACAACATCCGTTCCATTCCAGCCATCGATAGCCGTCTAAAGCTTGGACACAGATGAGTTGATATTTAGACATTCATGTAGTGTTGATCGTGTATTAGTTTAATCGATTTTTGTTTGTTTATTTTGTGCTGACGAAGGCTTTGGCCGCAACGTTCATTGTTTTTTGTAGTTGTCTTTGGTAAAGCTCTCAACCTACTTCTCGTTTTTCAGTGATTCATTCATTGTTTATTTTATAGTAATTTTGTTAAACCTAGCCAACACTTCGTGGTTTAAAATTTATAAACGAAATTGTTAAAATATAATGAACTCACAGGATAACTGAAGCAGGGGGAATTCACTATTAATATAAGATGGAAGAAGTATAGAGTCTCCGCTCGAAGTGGTCAAGCCGTTGACTCGGGTCCGAAGGTTGTGGGTTCGATTCTGGGCCGCGTTCTTCGGTTCAGGAGTGCATTTCTTCGGAAACTCCTGAGGATCGTCGCTGGAGTTATGGAGTTCGTGCTTTGTGCGACGCTTTCCGCGCTGCGGAAAGAGACTGAGCCATATTGGATAATAACCCGGTGCAATGAAGTCGACCCTTTCGACGTTTAAGCGACTTTTTAAAAGAAGTATTGAGAAAATTGCCCATGCGGCAAATATTTTCAATCGCCATTCAACGCCATGCCTCTTCTGCATCCCTGGAGGAATCAGTTGTTGTTCCATCAACATCATTTAACGTTCATTACCAAGATGGTAAACAAACACACACACACACACACACACACACACACACACATACACACATATTGTGTGTGCGTGTGCGTGCGTATGTGTAGAGAGAGAAAGTGCAGGGAGGGAGAGAGAGAGAGAGAGAGAGAGAGAGAGAGAGAGAGAGAGAGAGAGAGAGAGAGAGAGAGAGAGAACAAACGTAATCTAATGGAGAAGGGGAGGAAAAGACAGACAGGTATATCTACAAACAGACGGACAGAACGACTTTCTTGCCAGACGGAAGAACGCAAATATGTACGGTTTATAAAACGGGTATTATTACATCTAATTAATTGGTGGTTTAGTCATATATGTCTGGCGGATACAGCCTGATCATTAGAAAGCAGTATCAGAGTCTGGGGTTGTATGGCCATTTTCTTCTTTTATATTTTAATGAAGCTATATTTTGTTTTTTTAAAAAAAAAAAGCACGCCGATGCTGCGTATGCTGAAGGTTGCTGAAAATGTCAAATCACATCTGAAACTGGCAGGTGGTGGTAAACTAAAGAGAATGAAAACAGTGCATTTGTTTAGACGAAATATTAGAGGGCTGGAGAGTCATGATATCGACCGTCTGCTCCAGATAAGGCACCTGAGGAAGACAGCCAACATCTGGATCTCAGGACAATCAGTAAACTCCTTCTGGAAATCTGTTGAGGTTGTCCGCAGTACGTGTAGGGTATCATTGCATCGGTTCTAGCTAGCCAAGTCTCATGTAGGTGCACTGGGTAAAGACTAGACTGATGACGGTTTCCAATGATTGTGCCCAATGTGTACGCGTTCTAACTCCACGCCTTCACTACAGTAAGTTTACATCATCATGTGCCATGTCGATAAGCATGGGCGGCCACTGTTTACCATTTCACACGACTGCCGGAGTTTTGAATCAGGTTTGTTTTCTGGTCTTGATTCTATCATGTGAACACGCCATCCGGGCATTCATTTATGTGATATCCCCTTGTTATTTTCCCATCAAGTATACCAGCTGTCAATGGGTTCAATCCTCATCATAACATTCTCATAAAATATTGACTGTCTGCGCCTAATTGATCTCACCAGTGTAGGCATTTCGTTTGAATCTTGAAGGACAGTCTTGCGCTTTTTTTCTGTACACGTCTGGCATACTTTGCATTTTCTAAAGAAAGGCTCTATCTTGTGTGTTTCTCAGCATGCCTGCGTATTGCTCATGCTTCACATGCATACAACAGTATAGGGTATATATAGCATTATAACATCCATTTTCTCACTGCAATTGGCAGCTATTTATTTATGAGTATGATTCCTAACTTCTTTTTCTAACCCCTAGTGACAAGGACTAATGGTATAAAATGTTCTTCATTGAACAGAATGTAGTTGTTTTTTTTCTTGTCCAATTCCACTAAATGTTGTAAAATCTGTTCATTGTCTACAGTCAATACAGTACCATCCTCATATTTTATATTCTTGACATTTTCTCCACCGATGGCAATTCCTCTACTTTCTAAGGTTATCATATTTTCAGTATATAGGAAAATTTGAATAACGAAGACACAAACAATAGATTGCACGATTTATTGCCTGGCATATTTCGCTGCATCTCGTCAGGTATAGGAAAATGTGTGAAGTTCGCTTACGTCTCTAGAATGACTGGCATTGATCTACTTCATTATTGTTTTTGTATGGTAACATATTGTTTCCAACAAATGTTCTCTACAAATCTAAGGTCTTTCTTTTCAAGCTAGAAGTCTGCAAATATGTTATATCGTGACGACGACTACCGCAGACGTCAAATGTTCACAGGTGAAGCGGATATTTGTGAGTGTTATTATCATTATCTTCGGTGTGTACTTCACATTGCTAGCCCGTGCTCTTAATGGAGCTTATGGTGCATTATAATCTTGTCTTAATGACATATGCCATATTTAAACAAATGATCACAAATAATCAAAGAAGGAATCTTGGCTCAGTAACGAAAACCAACCCCGTACAGCGCTCCACGGCAAAAGAGGATCAAAATATGCAAGAGAAGTGTAGACATGATTCACAAGTGGCGCGACAAGACAAGATAAAGTTCTGTCTCACTATTAGCTTTCCTCTGAAGCATCACGCCTGTTGTGTACAGAATTTGCTTCCTTAAGTGATCGTGTTCCCCGACCGAGCCTCCAGCACCGTGTAGGCTAAAATATGACGTCAAGGGTGATTTGACAGGATTGGAAAATTGCCTGTTCGTTGTTCTCCACTTGAGGCCTCACCAGGTGTGACTTCTCGATGGAGAAGTGAACTTTCGTAGGCAGAGACCAACACACTGATGTCGTGGCACGGGCGTTAGGAATGTCAGAGGCAATTTTGCATAACATTCATTTGTCTGCTGGCGCGGAAAATGCACACTTGTGTAATCTACCTGTTTGGATGGATTTATTTTTCAGGTCTGTATACCTGGTACGTGGTTAAAAGGAAAACGTAACGAAAGCGTAACAACTGTTTTACGTGTTACTGTTAGGTTCAAATTGCCAGGTAAACCTAACCAAGCTGATAAGTTTTGAAAATGTCAGCTTAAGTATTCTTCACAGGAGGATGATGGGCTATAGAACTTCATGCTTAAAAAAAGGAAGGCCTAGGCTGCTGAATATTGTTTTCTTGTCTACAATAGGATAAAATCACTCACAACAAGGACTATACGTTTGCTGCTTTTTGGTTTCCTTTTCACTGGTTGGAGAAAATGGATTGCTGTCTGTGGTAACTGGACACGCAATTCAGAGGCGATTTATTGAGAAGGATGCATTACAAATAGATAAACATGACATGACTGCGCTTGAAACTGCGCGAAGTTACCACACAACAGCGTGAAAGCAACACACTATTGAGTATAGTTATTGGGCAAGTGACTTTTATTCCTTCACTTGAAACATCCCTTGGGGTGACGAGGTAAGGGCATCCCTTATCAAAGGAGAAGTAAGACATCTCCCCTCCGCTAGCCTACCGGACACGCTTGAGTAAGGTAGGGTACACGTGTATCCCCAACCAGGGTAACATAAAACCAAGATGACAATGGGCGGATAGTTGCTGGTTATGGTCTCACGTTCAGGACACATAGCTGATGATCTCTTCATATTTACAATGGCTACGACCACCGACCAATATGGCCACTGCCAAGAAGGAAAACAATATAATATATGTGTATATGTTACCATGCATATATGGACGACGATTCTTCTTCTTCTTCTTCTTTTCGTTCATCCGGAGTGTTTTTTCAGATGTGATTGCGGTGTGCGTTAGGCACCCTTGGGTTGAAAACCCTTAGGTCACACATCCGGCTTTCGCGTGCATTTTTGACCAGGTTAGCAATCCTGGGAGTCTCTCACTTTTGTGGTACCGTCCACATCCCAGCTGGTCAAGTTCGAACAGTCGAGGACTTCGGTCATCCCTCAAGAGAAGGAAGGCACAGTCCATAGCATTTTCCGCCATCCTAGGTTGCTTCCATAGTTGCAGGGCCGACACATAACGCCCTGATACTGGGCTCACCGAGAGAATGGTCACGTCATGCTCATGGCTGCTTTAATTCCTCACTTCAATATATTGGGCTTTTCGTTCGCCTCGGGCCGTTCCTGCACAAACCAGACAGGTCTGCAGAAGGTATTCACTCAGCGAGTTTTCGCACATGTGCTTGTCGTTGCGCCCGTCAGAGCTGTTCCAGGCACGACAGACATTCGGAATAACTACCTAGTCAGAGCTGTTCCGAACAAGAGCGGCATTCGGAAACTAGGTAGTCAGAGCTGTTCCTAGCACGGGAGACATTCGGACGAGACATTTCACTCGGACGTAAAAGCGTAGTGTCAATTTTTAGTTTGCCACCCGTAGGACGACACTTCCGACTTCCGGCGGGCATTTTTTAGTGAGGTTAGCCTTCCTCTGGTTTCGAGACACGTTAGACTGTTGTAATGTAACCCACATCTCAGCTGGTCAAGATAGATCGATCAACGATATCGTGGTCTGCCCTCAAGGGAAGGCAGGGGCAGACCATGGGCATTATCTCGCTATCCAAGGAGGCTTCCATAATTGCAGAGCCGGCACATATTGCTCTGAGACTGGGCTCACCCAAGGAGTTTCCACGTCCTGCTCATGGCTGCTTTAATTCCTCACTTCCATGTGTTGGGCATCCCACTTGCCACTGATCGCTCAATCACACACCAGGAGCGGTCAGACTGCGAGTGACATCCACTCGGTAAGCTTTTGCTTGTGACTTCAGACCACGCAATAGGTTCGCTCGCCGTGCGTTCCATTTCGCGTTGGTGAGACATTCTTCCACTTTTGTCTACACTCTCTATGAGTTAGATACAGACAGTTTCCGTAACCCTTCGACTGGGGCACTTTTCTGACTTTTTTGTACTCGCTCACGAGGTAGGCTACATGTGCTGCCGGCTCAGCACCTTACCTTCGTGCAGCAGTGAACGGGAAACGGCCAGGCCCCTTCATCCGGGAATCTCTCATATCCCCCAGCTGAGAGCCTTCGAACATGTATCAGACCTGATCATGTAGCTTGCTCAGTATCATGTTTCTATTTTCCGGTAGACGGGTATCGGCCTGGCTCTCAGATCCGAGGGTTTGTGGCTTAGAGGCGTTCAGCCACAGCCCTCGACAGTGAACCTTAAGAGTTTCCGGTAGACTGGTATCGGCCTGGCTCTCAGATCCGAGGGTTTGTGGCTTAGAGGCGTTCAGCCACAGCCCTCGACAGGGAGCCTTAAGAGTTTTGTCCGGACCACAAAACGTCTGCCTTCGTGCACCTTTTATACTTTTGACTGTTATCCTCAGTCTATACCTGCAGAGCAGCAGGTTGTGTCTCTCTTAGTCTGGTCCCTATCCCATAAGCTGTCCGATATGTAGTTTTTCATCCATCGGCAAGCAAATGGGGTCGATGGGACACGCAAGCTCCCCCACCACGTCAAGGTGGAGACACATCGGGGGAGGGACGACGATTCAAGGTCGGCGTTGAAAGATCCAGAGAAACATCCGGCCTTCTAATATGCATTTTTCTAAATTTCAAGAAAGGTGTACGTTTGTTCATGAGTGTTTAGAGAGTGACATGAGAGATATGGCATCAAAGATATCGTCGCACAAGCCGAAGCAGTTTGAAAACCTTTGGCTAAATCCAATTTTGTTTAGCTGGTTGGAATTGGACTCATCTCCATAACACAGCTGTGGCTCATTTGATGGATCGACCAAGCTTCCAGTCATATAGTGTATGGCCGTGCTTATGCAGTAACAGCCATGAGAACGCCATGTTTGTTTCAAATAGGAATAAAATTTGGTGGAACTGCGGTAAAGCTGTGAAAATATAAACAATATAAAATGTCACAAAGTAGTGCAACTTTACATAACAGAATTACGACACGTACAGGACGTTGGAGCGATTAGCCTTCATCAGCAAACAAACACATTCACAAAACACAACATATAGTCAAGGAGATCTCCTATGACTACATCAAAACGTGACGACAGGACGAGAAGAACAAAAAGATGAAAAAATGAAAACAATGAAGAGAAAATGAAAATTTGAAAAAGTGTTCATACTTACCTCAGAATTCCGAGCTGTGTATAACCCCACATATCCCCGATGTCTTCTTTTTATACCCAACCGAGGGAATGGGATGTAGGATTATGACGGAGTGGTGGGTGTAACAGTTCAGTGAGCACATTGAAAGAAGTGGGGTGGGGGGGGGGACGGAGGCAGGAAGGTAGGACGGCAACCTGTGATGATATTCTGAGAATGGTATCTGAGCAATCGCAGTGGACGTACTAACAAAACATGAGTTGGTGCCAGTAGACTAATATTAAAGAGCAATGGCGTGTGCACCCAAGTATGATGGTGATACTAACCAAACTCACATTATGTTCTCCTTTAATGTTATTGTGAGGCGAGTCCTAAAGTCTGGGTGGACTGACTGATATGCGTGAGCGCACATACATACATCTACACTACTCAACAGACATTCATACAATAGTGTACATGGCATGTACAAGGTATATATGAGAAGAAGCGAGGAAAGAGAGATAGATGGAGAGAGAGAGAGAGAGAGAGAGAGAGAGAGAGAGAGAGAGAGAGAGAGAGAGAGAGAGAGAGAGAGAGGTTTGTATAGTTACTGCGATATGCCACCTGGGGTATGCGTACAGAGAAGCAATTTTTGAGAGATAGAGAGAGAGAGAGAGAGAGAGAGAGAGAGAGAGAGAGAGAGAGAGGGAGAGAGAGAAAGAGGGAAAGAGAGAGGGAGAGAGGGGGAGAGAGAAAGAGAGAGATTAGTATCGTTCCTGTGGTGTGCCACATGAGGTATGCGGAGTATATCGGTCTACAAATACGAGTCTTCACTCATACTTTTCCCTATGAAATAGGGTCAGTAATGTTGATTGTTATACCACGTATTTTAAGATCACATCACTCAATGCTTGTGTTATTGGGGTTGTATAAGATCCGACCACCGGTAATACACATGATATGGGTAGGCACAAAGAAAAGATTATTATTATTATGAGAGAGAGAGAGAGAGAGAGAGAGAGAGAGAGAGAGAGAGAGAGAGAGAGAGAGAGAGAGAGAGAGGTATAGATCCTGCGATATGCCACATAGGGTATGCGGAGTAGGTCGGTCTACAAATACGAGGCTTCACTCATACTGTTCCCTATGAAATAGGGTCAGTATGTTGTCAATGGCGTCGTTTGCGGTAACGATTCAAGACACAGATGTGCCTATACCATAGTTACTTTTATGTTTTCGAGTCTTTGTTTTCCGTACCTATTTCTTCTTCAGTTAATTTTTCCAATTACTGGGTCTCATTTAACAAATGATAGTTATAACTGAGCGTTGTTTTCCCTGCCCGTGCTGTCTGTGATCTTGTCTTTAGATGTAAACTACTTTTTTTTTTGGGGGGGGGGGGGGGGCGTTCGCTAGCTTTGAACTCAATCGTAGTCTATACTTTGAGTGCACTGGACTGATTTGTACATATGGATTATCTTTCCCTATTACGATTGCCCCACACCATCTGGCGAATAGACTCTGACATCAGATGTACTTGTAATTTAGGGACAAGAAGTCAACATTGTAGTCGAACCCGCTATAGGAGTCGAACCCGCTACCTCGGCATCAACACTCCAGATGATTAAGCACTTGAACTATATACATTTGGCTATGCTAACGTCTAATTTTGGGGAGTTTCGTCGTTCCTTGACGCCAAAACACGGAAGTTAGTTATAGATTTACTGAAAGAAATGTTCCACTACTCTTTTCTAACAGAATGAATTACTGCCCCTGGCTATATTTCACTTTGAAGCAACACTATCCTCGAGAAAGCGTGCGCAAAACACGTGAAGTTCTTACATGGCTTGTTTATTTGTTTTGTTCTCTGCTGGAGCCAGGCCGCCGCAATGTTGTGGAACAGACTTTGACGTTACGTCTGCGCATGATCATTGTTGATATAGTGACGAAGTATTTATTGCTAATGCTCATAACATGGCCCGAGGATTGTTGCGTTTGAAGAGAGGTTCAGGCAAATGAGAGCTCTGACGTACGGTATGTGTAGGAAGCATGTTAGGCTGAAGGTAAACAAATGCACGGGTTAACATGCTACTTTGTTGGATCCTTCTTGATACAAGTGGAGTATATTTTTTCAACAATTAAGCTGTTTCTTTGTCCCCTTTCTGTCGTCTATTTCATATTTTCGTTAGCCTTGTATTCAATCTCTCTCTCTCTCTCTCTCTCTCTCTCTCTCTCTCTCTCTCCTCTCTCTCTCTCTCTCTCTCTTTCTATATAAATCTCTCTCTCTCTCTCTCTCTCTCACACACACACACACACACACACACCTCCCCTTTTCCCCCCTTCTTCAAGAATCCAAGCAAATGCAGCAATGCATCATTGGAAGAACAGTCTGTCACTGAACTAAGAAAACAAGCGTTGTAAAGTTACATCCTGCTATTACTGCTGTATACTAGAGACTAAAAGATCCTGGAGAGGTACTGGGTAAGTGTTGCTTTCCCCATATGTCAATAGACCAATCGAAACTCATAGGCCAGTCAATGAGAACACCTTAGAGTCTTATTGTCATCAATGAACATCACAGGGGACATACTAGAACAAGTAACAAGTTTCTCTTATCTTGGACATGTGATAACAGATGCTGGCAGAAGTGAAATAGAAATTTAAAAGAGAAAAGGAATGGCCAAAAATGCTTCCAAGAGCATGAAATCTGTATTAACATCTAGACAGATTAACAACGCATTAAAATGAGAATTTTCAAATTTTGCATATATCCAACACTATTGTATGGCGTGGAAGCCTCAACATTGGACAAGCAAATAGAAAGTCGAATAGAGGCCCGGGAGATGTGGATTTACAAAAGAATACGTCGTATTTCATGGAAACAGATACAGACAAATGCAGAGGTTCTAGAAAAATTGGAAATGAAAAGAAAGTTGATGAAAGAAATAAAAAAGAGGCAAGTGAAATATTTCGTCCACGTTAAAAGACATAGCACTTTTATAAAAACCATACTGGAGGGCAAGGTTGAGGGAAAGCGAGTAAGAGGTAGACAACGATACAAGTGGGAAGATAACATCAAGAGATGGACGAACATCAGTCTGACAGAATGTACAGTCAAGGCGAGAGACAGTGTTAGATCTCTATTGCAGGCAACTTTCATTATGGAGACGGCACCTGATTGAGGTCATTGATTGAGAGTCTTATAACTGGAAAGGTATTTGTTTGAAATCCACAAGTCACAAGAAATAGAGGAAGACCCCAAAAACACGTGGGGAAGAGAAGTGGAGATGGAAAGGGATAATATGGGGAGGACATTGACGCGGCTTGATAGGCATGTTAAGGATAGGACGCCTTGGGGTGGGTTGGTTGGGGTCTATGCCCCAGTAAGAGTTAACGGGAGAAAGAAGAAGGACACAGAATCTACACCCGTTGAGTTGTGTAGTCAATATCACATAGGTTATAGATTAGTAGCACACATTTGTTCATTTTCCAACAGTAGCATTACTTCCGATGTACAACGATATTGAAAGCCAAGATTTGAGTTGTACAGCCAGGGAGTGGTAAAGTTATGTAAGCAAGACGTCAAGTAGACATATTAGTTAAATACTTGGCCAATGAGCAGGAGTCTGTGAAACCAGAGATAAAACGCTAAGTGGCAGTTTCGACTTGTTGAACATAGCAAATTCCGTCTCACTCAACAGGGTACAAGTCTGGTGTTTTATGAAATATTATACCCGACTGTCCGTCCGTGTGTTGCCGGGGCCTATACGGCGGAGCAAAGAATAGTAACACTGTTGCCTACCATGCACGTCGTAAGAGGCGACTAAGGATGCTATGGCTCTGTCGCCATGCTACTGAGTGAGTGAGTGGCGCGACACTGTGAGCTGTGAATTTTGCGTGAAATGCTTTTACATCTGTTCGCAGTTTGTAGCGTGAACTGCATGTTCGGAACGATGGCGGCCGGCAGTTGCTGATTGACTGGTTTGCCTTTTCGGTTCACGGGTGTATTGTTCAGGAGACTCCTGGGAGTGGTCGCTGGAGCTACGGAGTTCGTGCTTTGTGCGGCGCTTTCGGCGGGTCGCCTTGTGGAAAGAGACCCAGCCATATGGGATAAAACCCGGGTCAATGAAGTCTTTCTGGTGACTGCCGTTTCCATCGAAGATGAACTGTATTTCTCCTGGAGGACTTTTGTGTTGGCATTCTGGCGGCGGCATTATACACAGTATACCTGTGCGGGCTGTTGGATTGCCGAGACTCCTGTCTATTCCATTGTTCACATAGGGCAGTGAGGAGTATTTTGTGTGATATTCGCTGGCACAGGAACGGAGCAAAATGAGGATGACCCTTTGCCGTGAAGTTGGAACCGCGACTAACTAACTAACTAACCCGACTGTCGATAGCCATTTACAACTCATTCTGTTTTGTTAACGATAGGTAATTGCATATCCATTACAGGACGTCGCAGTCAATCCCAGCATTTTTATATAGTTATTTAATTATAAGTTTTATATAGATATATCCTATTGATCATGATTGACCACTATTAACATGTTCCTTTAGGCATTCACCCACTCATGACCTTCATGACCCCTTTTCTCAAGACGGATTGCATCTCTGTAAAAACTGTGTTTTATTGTTGTTGTTGTTGTTTTTTTGTTTTTTTGTTGTCCTTAATTGTTATGCATGTGAAAAGTGAAAGAAATGTAGACAAGCTGGGAAACATCTAATAGGCAATGAAAATATGGTATCTTAGGAAAATGCTAAAATATCAAGGATAAGCAGAAAATAATAGTAACGAGACAGTCGTTCGGGAAACATGACAAGAGTACATTGATTAGACAAACAAATTAGATGCATTCAGTCACGTAATGAGTATAAATAAACTTAAAAAAGCTAACGACAGCTAGAAAATTCGATGGGAAAAGAGCAAAGGGTAAACAAAAAGATAAATATCTGGACTTCTTGGCCTTGTGGTACAACCTGGGCGAGAACACTAACCTGTTCCAAGACTGGTGATTGTATGATATGGTCAATCATGGCCGGCTCGGCGGGGAAGGTGTTACGGACACAGTTCGTAATCTCGCATACCGCGTCCGAAGCACAACTGCGTGTGATTTAGCAGCAGACCGCCATGCGTTGTTATTTTTTGGGGGGTTATTGTATAGGTGGCGGTCGTTCAAAAAGCAATGGCTAACTACTGAACGTAAACTTGCCTAGAGACCACAAACAGCCAAAAATAATGCTGGGGTTGACTGCGACGCCTTGTAAAGGACTTCCAACTAACTAACTTTAATCATGGCCGTTAACGCTTATCGGCATGATGCATGATGCTGATGGTGATGAGTTCAAGTTTTGGAAACTGTTATATACTTTTTTAAAATTTTGTCAGTTTGTTACTTTTGCGTCTTCTGTATCTGATAGTATTTATGCGTTAAATGTACTTTTGATCACTTAATATATTGTTCAATATATTGCTCAGAAAGCTAAGCCTTGTAATGAAACTTTTCAACCATGGTGTGACCTTGTCTTTGTCGTTCAAAAACCGGTGGGTTTACTTTGTATTGTGGTTTGTGAACCACTGAAGATTATAATATCGTACCAAAAGGTCGACGTGTGTCTTATTCACATATATTTCTGTAGAATCATAATCTATCTATTGTGCCGAACTGTCATATATCTCTATATTGTTAATAAAAAAACCAGGGGATTTATTACCCGTAGCAGGATTCGTTTTGTTCAGAGCCCCTCAAGCCACATTGTTAACAGACAGATGCGGGGTCAAAAAGTCAAAGGTCGCATAGGAGGAGTCAGGTTAGTTTTCGATGGCAGACAATAACGACCCCCATAATTTGACCATGCCTCACCTGTATGTCACATGCTGTTACTCACTATTTACCTTGTCAAATACTCTTTGTTGCGAACACAATTGTCTGGCGGCAATATTTACCCAATCTGATGGACTTTGTATCACTTGTTGACATTAATAACAACATTACATTCAGACTCTATTTTTAATATTTAAGCAACCCTGCCGGTACTGTATTTTCTATTCTGGATAGGGCAGGTCACAGAAGAGTCAAAACTGGGCCTCCGGAAAAACCAGACCAGGATATTTCAAATCATAAAGACATTGTGGGTTATAATTTTTATGCTATTAAGTGCTCTTCCCATTGGCTGGAATATTATGAATCAGCTTTCAGCTTTAACTATTTCTTTCTTTAAACCTGTCTATTGTGTGAATGGAGATTACACTTCTGAACTGGTTTCATACCACCATTATAACTGGACTGTAATATCAGCATTATTCCCTTGCCCGCTGCATGTCTACCTGAGCCGGTATTTCGATGTGAGAGGTCGTCTGCGAACATTAGCCTTTGTGAAGCCTCTTGATTTGAGGTTGAACTACACTGTGTAAATATTAGTAGTACTACTGACAGTAGGCCAGTCTCCCTGGCCTAGGTGTTAGCGACTTTCTCTGTAACCCTGTATACTCTCGTGAGTAACGTGACGACGGCGAGAATCGGTAGCGGTTCTAATCGCGTCCGTAACTTAAGGGTATGTGAGCCGATAGCTCAGAAAGCAATGGCAAACTACTAAGCGTAATCTTGCCAAGAAATCAACAATCAGTTGGAAAATGCTGATGTTGACAGTGATGCCCTGTAAAGGATATGCAAACATTTATTTAATTACTGACAGTAGAGAGTCTTAGAGAGAGGAGTCTTGAATATTTAGTGCCAACATACAGTGAACCTCGGCTAACATGCCTGCCTCCCGGTCAGGCGGTCAAGTATTCTAGTCCTCCTCGAGAGGAGGGAGGTATGATACTGACCAGGTCAGCCATCTAGCGCCGATTGGTCACAGAATATGGTGCTAACACCTTAGGCCTACATGGCTTTGAAGTCCTTTACTTGCCATGAACTTACATCTAGAATGACCTTTACTTTCCATTAATTTACATCTGGAATGACCTTTAATTTCCATTAACTTACATCTCGAATGACCTTTACTTTCCATTAACTTACATCTCGAATGACCTGTATTTTCCATGAACTTACATCTCGAATGACCTTTACTTTCCATTATTAACTGACACCTCGAATGCCCTCTACGCGTTTTAGAGGCAGTGAACGCATTTCACAATTCCCGACATACCCAGTCGAGGGTTAAAAATCAAGTGCAAGCGCTTTGAAAGCAGGCGGCCTGGAGTTGATTTCTATAGTATTAACGTCGGTCGTTCAGAAGTAATCGCGAACTACTGAACGCAAACATTGCCCAGTAATCATAAGCAACCAAAAACAAATCAAAATAAAGATGGGGTTTATGGCGGCGTTCTGTAAATGACAGACAACTAACCTTTTAACTTTATGTATAGACTATGTCATTGTGACAAGTACTCGTGCATATAATTAATGTTTCATAGTGTACAAATTATTTGATAACTATTTTATACGTTCTGGCTGTAATTCTCTCTAACATTAGTTAATTCTTCTTTATGCCATTTAGCTCCGAAAAACAGGGAAGCATTTGTAAAATACGTTACCATTACAAATGTTGTCAACTATTTCGTGGGACAAATTTGGAAGAGCTTAGAGGCAGCGGATATGAGCTTTCTGAGACGAATGTTGCGAATACCTTAGACTCCTATGGTAGTAGCAACGATTGTCTGGCAGAGACAGACAGACAGACAGACAGACAGACAGACAGAGAGTGGTCTTAGATCATGTAATGAGGCATTGGAGAAAATTATGACGATAGGAAAGATCAGCGATAGAAGAGACAGACCAAGAGAAATGACGCTGGATGGTCTACGGCTGTGACCTTGAGGAATGTCACCAATAAAATAAATTCTGAAAACCAAGACCACAATCTACGGACACACTTGATCTTATTTCTTTTGCGCTCGCTCGCTTTGAACTCAAGCGCAGTCCATACACACTATTTACAGTAGTGATGGATGAATTTTGCGTGTGGATTAGCTTTCCCTATTAACAATGACCTCGTCTTCAGGCGAAACCACTCCGACTTCAGAGGTACTAGTAATAAACGTCCCCAAGTCAAGGATGAGAGGTCAACATTTTAGTCCAGCTGTCCGGTGTAGGGGGTGAACCGCTAACCTCGGCAAAAGCACCCCGGATGTTTAAGAACAAGAGTTCTTATCCATTCGACCATGCAAACCTACTTGAACTTCTGACTCGGCTGCTGTTCGTAACTCTCCCATAGATGTAAATGATGAGCTCCGTGTTTGTGTGGGGCACGGCTGCTGTTGGTGATTCTCCTATAGATTTAAATGATGAGCTCCATGTTTGTGTGGGCCACGGCTGCTGTTGATAATTCTCCCATAGATGTAAATAATGAGCTCCGTGTTTGTGTGGGGCACGGCTGCTGTTGATAATTCTCCCATAGATGTAAATGATAAGCTCCGTGTTTGTGTGGGGCACGGCTGCTGTTGATAATTCTCCCATAGATGTAAATGATGAGCTCCGTGTTTGTGTGGGGCACGGCTGGTTTTGGTAATTCTCCCGTAGATGTAAATAATGAGCTCCGTGTTTGAGTGGGGCACGGCTGCTGTTGATAATTATCCCATAGATGTAAATGATAAGCTCTGTGTTTGTGTGGGGCACGGCTGCTGTTGATAATTCTCCCATAGATGTAAATGATAAGCTCCGTGTTTGTGTTGGGGCACGGCTGCAGTTGGTAATTCTCCTATAGATGTAAATAATGAGCTCCGTGTTTGTGGGGGGACGGCTGCTGTTGGATAGCCTAAAATGGGTGACGTGATATTCTGGTTTGATAATTCGGTCGCTTCTAGCGTGAGCCGCGTGGTCAAGTGGTTACACACCCGCCTCACACGCTAGTGATCGGAGTTCGATCCCGGGCCAGGCAGGGATATACACTACTGACGAGCTCAAACGAGAGCGAAACTCGAGTCCAGTGCTTCCAATCTGACGTGGACAAGGTCTTAGGTTCGTAGCGGAATACGATCAGCGTGTCCAGTTGTGGGTTGTGCTCAATCTTCAATTCTCCTATAGATGTAAATAATGAGCCCCGTGTTTGTGTGGGGCACGGCTGCTGTTGGTAATGTTGTTATCAACATCATCATAGACATTCTCCTATGGATGTGTATAATGAGCTCCGCGTTTCTTTTATTCATTTTTGTTTAACGGCATGAGTACAATTTTTTTTTCTGCCTGTTTGGCCAGTTTTTAGTTTTTACTGGTTTGAGTTGTTTTAGTTTTATATGAGAGGGGGGAGGGGGGCTGGTCTCCCTGCCAAAATGGTTAAACCCAAGGTCATGCAAGGCTATTGGTTCGTTCCCGGACTCCTCCATGCGTTTCACGGGTACAGTTTTTTCGGAGACTCCTAGAGTTCCTCGCTGAAATTAGGGAGATGGTGCTCTGTAGATAGGTCACTCTGCTGAAAAATACCGAGCTATATGGGATAAAACGTGGTGCAATAAAGTCCTTCATCTTGCCTTTAGTTAACTAAGGTTTAAAGGCCATAAGCGCAAGCAATCACTTCCCTCGATTTATGATATTCAGAGATCCTGAGCACCCCCGCCAATAACTTCCGTGCCATAAGTCAAGATGAGTTAATCGTGTCAACTATTGGTTAATCATTCAGATTATATCCGTGATTGTTTCACGTGGGTTGGATAAAGACAACTAATAGTCCAACTACTGTGGTATGAAGGCCAAACTAACCAACCAGCTAATGACTTTTTTATGTTTATTTTTTGTGCGCTCGCTCGATCGATCTTTAACCCAAGCGTAGTCCATTACGTACCACTACTTCTAGTGTACTGGGCTGCTTTTTGCGGGAAGATTAACTTTCCCTGCTACCAGTGTTCCTCGTCATCAGGCGAGCTCACTCTAACTTTTTTTTTCTCGCTTATCCTTTTGTTACAGGATACTGCAGTAAACGCCATCATTTTTCATCTGCTGTTGATGTCTTGGCAAGTTTTACGTTCAGTAGTTTGCCATTGATTTCTGAACGATCGGCTCACATGCCTCCAGTAAGAAACCAGCGCGACGCGATCTGCTGCCGAATCTTGCACAGCTGTGTTTCGTACGTGTGTATACGGGATTACGAACAACGTCCTTAATCCCTTCGTCAGGGAGACCGGCTCACTCCGACTACAGAGGTAATTTGCGTCCCACAGTCAACATTTTAGTTCAACTGATCGGTGTAGGAGCTGAACCCTCTACCTCGGCATCAGCATACCGGATGCTATGAATCACCGCTCTTATCTATTCGGTCATGCTGACCCCATACGGTGGGTTTAAGAGGTACCAATTAACTGTCTGTTATCTCTCATATAAGAGGGACTAATTAACTGTCTGTTATCTGCCATCTAAGAGATCTGTCATCTAAGAGGGGCCAATTAATTGTCTGTTATCTGTCATCTAAGAGGGGCCAATTAACTGTCTGTTATCTGTCATATAAGAGGGGCCAATTAACTGTCTGTTATCTGTCATATAAGAGGGGCCAATTAACTGTCTGTTATCTGTCATCTAAGAGGGACTAATTAACTGTCTGTTATCTGTCATCTAAGAGGGGCCAATTAACTGTCTGTTATCTGTCATCTACTGCCTGCCAGCCATGTATACATTAACCAACCAGCCATGGATGCATTAACCAACCAACCATGGATACATTAACCAACCAGCCATGGATACATTAACCAACCAGCCATGGATGCATTAACCAACCAACCATGGATACATTAACCAACCAGCCATGGATACATTAACCAACCAGCCATGGATGCATTAACCAACCAACCATGGATGCATTAACCAACCAGCCATGGATACATTAACCAACCAGCCATGGATGCATTAACCAACCAACCATGGATACATTAACCAACCAGCCATGGATACATTAACCAACCAGCCATGGATGCATTAACCAACCAACCATGGATACATTAACCAACCAGCCATGGATACATTAACCAACCAGCCATGGATGCATTAACCAACCAACCATGGATACATTAACCAACCAGCCATGGATACATTAACCAACCAGCCATGGATGCATTAACCAACCAACCATGGATGCATTAACCAACCAGCCATGGATACATTAACCAACCAGCCATGGATGCATTAACCAACCAACCATGGATACATTAACCAACCAGCCATGGATACATTAACCAACCAGCCATGGATGCATTAACCAACCAACCATGGATACATTAACCAACCAGCCATGGATACATTAACCAACCAGCCATGGATGCATTAACCAACCAACCATGGATACATTAACCAACCAGCCATGGATACATTAACCAACCAGCCATGGATGCATTAACCAACCAACCATGGATACATTAACCAACCAGCCATGGATACATTAACCAACCAGCCATGGATGCATTAACCAACCAGCCATGGATACAATAACCAACCAGCCATGGATACATTAACCAACCAGCCATGGATGCATTAACCAACCAACCATGGATACATTAACCAACCAGCCATGGATACATTAACCAACCAGCCATGGATGCATTAACCAACCAACCATGGATACATTAACCAACCAGCCATGGATACATTAACCAACCAGCCATGGATACATTAACCAACCAGCCATGGATGCATTAACCAACCAACCATGGATACATTAACCAACCAGCCATGGATACATTAACCAACCAGCCATGGATGCATTAACCAACCAGCCATGGATGCATTAACCAACCAGCCATGGATACATTAACCAACCAGCCATGGATGCATTAACCAACCAGCCATGGATGCATTAACCAACCAGCCATGGATACATTAACCAACCAGCCATGGATACATTAACCAATCAGCCATACTGTGGATTAAAGATGGATACATTAACCAACCAGCCATGGATACATTAACTAACCAGCGAAATCCAGCAAACATAAACGTTGAGTTTAGTTGAGCTGACTCAAGAACAGATACCTACATCATTGGGGACACTCCAATAAGCGCTCCGCTCACATCTTCAGCAGTATGAGCTGCGGTTTGATTATGTGTCCTTCTGGCCTTTCCTGTGAGTATTTAATTTGGGCCAGATCCTCTCGTCACCTTCGGTCGCAACATTCTCTCCAGGCCATTACGCATCACTCTCTCCAGGCCATTATTATTGATATATCTACTGCCACCCTATTCACACGATCCTAAAGGGCTCTCGACCACATCTGCCGTATCTTGCACCAGTACACCACCCAAAGGTACAGACCCAGTCAGTCTACCAGCCTGCTCATTTCCCAACGCACCAGTACCTTCTGGAGAAAAGATACAACGGAAGCTCTCTATCTTTTATATTTGAAAAGAAGCACACAATATATAACGGTGTAATATATCATATCCCCGAGGCCATGGTGTAGTATGTTTGGCGGCATAATACCCTTACTGCATCTGACGTAGTACTTGTGAAGGCAAAACATATCTCACCCTTACGACAATATCTCGAAGATTGTTTGTATCTGTAATGTGTCCCCAAATCACAGCCAATTCCTTTACGCTCCGTATGATGTGGTTTATGGTATCTTTAAGGTGTCTCAAGCACCCGGTAGTGGCAATGCAGAGCAAGTTCAGGCCACTGCAGCTCTGGGATCGACCCAGCATCATAAAATGAGAACCTGGGATCTGGGAAAGAAAAATTGTCTCACTGACCATATTATCCCATTTGTGCCGTTGGGTCACATACATCATCGCCAATGTACCCTAAGGCATGTCAGAGGGCTGGTCTTACTTTGCTTACAGAGAGCCACTAGAAGTGGAACATTTCTGCTGGAATGTTCCAGCTTAATGTACAATTACACAGAATGAGAAAATGAACAGTGTTGATTCGTTTGCTCATGCCTCACATATTTGTTTTCTCCCCTGTTCAACGTCATTCTCTGGTCGTTCCAGCGCAAATTGGCAGAATTGTTAAAAACTCTCCCGACTTGTGTTTCAGTACAGCATGTTTATTATTCTCTTCAACAAAAACCCACAACACAGCAACGAAATCGCAGGTAATCTACAGAAGAATTTAGAACCCCCCCCCCCCCCCCCCCTTTCCAAAAAACAACATAAAGTCGAAAATCGCCTTTCTCTAAGAGAAACATGGCTATATTTTACACAGGAGGAAAAATAAAGTGGGGGATTCGTTAATGAAAAGTCGACCCAAGGAGAGATAAATCAATGAGAGACAGAGAGGGAAATAAAACAGCCCTGAAAATATATGCAGGCGGAAAGCGGGATTGAAAGTGCCAGAACACAATATAGAAATATACAAGAGAGAGGGGAGGGAAGTGAGAACACAATATAGAAATATACAAGAGAGAAGGGAGGGTAAAGAGAACACAATATAGAAATATACATGAGATATGGGAGCAAAGAGAGGGAGACGAAGGCTGATCGTGCATGAAATGAGCACACAGGCGATGCCCTGGCATTTACATTGTTGTAAAGTGAGCAGATAGGATAGACACCTAGGGAACACTGCCATATGCCTTGTTTACCTTGGCCGGGTCTAGGACACACGTCTGTATCTATCATCTGCCTTGTCTGCAGCCTTGTCTACACGACGGATCACTTCTTAGAACAGGGCTTCTTTCTCCCGTGTTCTTTCCTTGCCTTCGCTCTCTCTTTCTCTCCCCCTCTCTCTTCTGCTTCCATTGTCTTCTCTCTCTCTCTCTCCTTGCCTCCCCTCTCTCTCTATCACTCTCTCTCTCTCTCCTGCTTCCATTGCCTTCTCTCTTCTCTGTCTCTCTCTCTCTCTCCTGCTTCCATTGCCTTCTCTCTTCTCTTTCCTTGCCTTCTCTCTCTCTCTCTCTCTCTCTCTCTCTCTCTCTCTCTCTCCTGCTTCCATTGCCTTCTCTCTTCTCTCTCCTTGCCTTCCCTCTCTCTCCATCACTCTCTCTCTCTTTCTCTCTCTCCTGCTTCCATTGCCTTCTCTCTTCTCTCTTCTTGCCTCCCCTCTCTCTCTATCACTCTCTCTCTCCTGCTTCCATTGCCTTCTCTCTTCTCTCTCCTTGCCTTCTCTCTCTCTCTCTCTTTCTCTCTCTGACCTTGTTTATCTAACTATCGACCTACCTATCTGCCTACCTGCCTGCCTGCCTGCATGTCTACCTACCTACCTACCTACCTACCTACCCGCCTACCTAGCTACCTACATGCCTACCTACCTGCCTGCCTACCTACCTGTGTGTCTGTCTGTCTGTCTGTCCCCGCGTTGCTCTATATTTCTTTGTTTATTTACGCTGAGCTCTAATGCAGGGTAGACCGTCGTGCATTGTTTTTTTTTTTTTTTTACGAAATGGTATGGGTGCCGGTCGTTCAGAAAGCAATGGCCAACTACTGAACGTAAACTTGCCAAGAGGTTACAACAGCTTAAATGCGGATGTTGACTGCGACGTCCCGTAAAGGATATGCAACTAACTTTTTTTTATATTCTAATGCGTTACCTTCCACTGTCATTCAATCAGGTGACGTCTCCAAAGTGAAAGTTGGCTGCAATGGACCTCCAACACTGTCTGTCTCTCGCCCTGACTGTACATTCTGTCAGATTGCTGTTCGTCCATCTCTTGATGTTATCTTCCCGCTTGTATCGTTATCTACCTCTTGCTTACTTACCTCAACCATACCCTCCAGCGTGGTTTTTATAAGAGTGTTATGTCTTTTAACGTGGCTGAAATATTTCACTTGCCTCTTCCACTGCTAATGAACGTCTGCCTAACTTGGTTGTTAGAGCATTTGCTTATTTCGGCTAAATGGGCAGGTTGAACCATCTTTGGGCTAGCCACACTATAGAATACAGGAACCAACTTACCGTGGCTTTATGACGTGCAAAGAAAGCTTCATCGCCCCTCTAAAGGCAGAATGATCGACGTGCCTGATTGTCCAGTTCTTAACCCTCTAAAAATAGATGTGTTCATTCGTTCGTTCTTATCACACACTAGTGCATTGATCACCCGAGATCTCTTGCACAAAAGCAGCAGTTTATATTCTCTTGTTTTCATCTTCAACTGACCGTTCAGCACTAGAGTTGTAAAGGTGTTGATTGTAACTTATAAACGACATGGAGATAGAAGTAAACAAACAAACAAACAAACAAAGACTAGACAACGGGAAAACCTTAAACATATAGGTACATCTGATTTGAAAGAATCACTTCCAAATGCTACAGTCACTTCTCCGAAGGAGCAAATGTATTTCGACACTCGACAAGCTAGACAGCCAGTCACTAATAAGGTCTACCACTCGGTTGAGCCAATGGCTGTGGAACTGGACAGAGTTAATCTCTAACCCGTCTCTTTTTCATTGTACCATAAGGGAGGCAAAGAATAATAACACTGTAATCTAGCCTATATGTCATGAGAGGACAACTAAGGTGTGGGCGGGGGGGGGGGGGGGGGGCGTTGCCATAACACTGGCTATCTCATCCAGTAGAAGACTGTTGCTGCAAGCTCCAACAAATCATGAAGCTCTACACAGAGCTTGAGTTGGTTGAGAACCAACCCTCCATTTGGAGGTAACAGGCAGAAGAAGAAGATGGGTTAATAAGCGCGCAACATCTATTATAAGATGCATGGGGGTCTTCATACAACTGTTATTTTCACATGTATTGCGTATAAAGATAATTCGGAATGGTAATACAACTATACTTTACTTACAATGAGCCACCATCGCAAAGTTTACAAGTCGAACGCGTAATTCTGTTGAGAAAGCAAATAACTGTACAAATAATGAATTACTAGCATTAGACAATGCAATTGCAAAGACCCCAGGAACATGATTGCCATACAATTATCATTAACCTGTTGCCTTTTGTGTTTCAGATGCCTCGTGGTCAAGTAATTTAGACTTCCTGTACTCTCCAGAGCGAGTGCTGTTGAGTGAAATCCGCAGCAGCATCAACGTATCGCAGTTTGCCAACGCCACTCACGTGTTCCTACCCACACCCCGAGTACCCACTGAAGGTTGGACTGACCACGTGACAGTCAGCATCGCTTTCGTCAACTTCTGCGTGGCCCTGACCTGTTTTCTAGTGCGCTACTCCTCTGTGTTCTGGTACACCAACAAACCGTTGACTGTTGTATTCGCCTTACAGCTGCTGGCTATGGCTGTGAACTCCATCTTCAGCTTCAACAGTTTCTCCGTCCTATACTGCGTTTGCCACAACAAGAAGATGTACCCCAACATCTCTCTGTCCCTCAGCTGCGCCCTCGATCTGGTCCTGTACCTGTTTGGAAGCACAATACTCATGCTGTCCACCATGACAGTTTTTGAGTACGGCTGCCACTATTTTCACGAGAAGTTCAACATCGTGGAGCGACACCATCATCCAGAGAGTTACGTTAAACAGACGGTTGTTGTTAACAATGGCTGCCAAGGATACGTTCCTCATTCGTGTGCCATGGCAGCGCTGATCGTGTTCGCCGTGTGTAAGGGCCCGCTTCTCTACGACCTGGTCTCTCTAATGAGGCTGACCGGCGACCAGCTGCTTCTGTCTGGCATTATCTGCGAGGTCTGTTATATGGTGCTGTGGGTCGCCCTTTGGTTTTGTCTTACCATCAAACAGCAATGGCAGTTTAGGATACTGGATTATGTGTCACTCCGCCAACCTTTATACTCGCTACCGGAAGAAAAAGTGATAAAATTCAACCACCCAGGGCACGGAGATGCTGCACAGAACGATACCAGAACTAAAAGGCTAAGTGGCAGGGACTTCCCTCAGAAGTATCTTGAGCCGGTGCCCGCGGGTGCAACAGGTAGTGAAGACCCGTATCATTCAGATATTGTTGCTGACGAATCTGACATGATCAACACTGCTGGAGAGGTTGTTTTAGATCTTGACGGCAACCCAGTTGTAGACAGTTCCAGCATCAGGAGGTCCCGAATGCGCAAAAATGGTGGACAGAGGGTAACTTTTGATGAATCTGTGCGTGGTAAAGGACCAGCAGACAAAGACAAACAGCAGACTCCAACCAGTAGCCTCACGCGGCAGGGGCATATTGGGGTTCCAAGATCAGAGGATATAAGTCATTTCAACGTGCGAGCTGATGTTCATAATAGCACTCCGTCCAATTCTAACAGCAGTAATGAATCTAATCAAGATGGCGTGGTCTTACGGAAGAAAACCGCAGTGGTAGACAACAGGGAGTATAGAAATAGTATTAGAAACAAGTGCGGTGAGTATTATTCCAGTGTTAATAACTTATCCCCGGGCTTTGAAGAGCCAGCAGTGTCCAATATTTCTGAACATCTTCCGACACTCATGTCTTCCTTCAGAGACAAAGTCCGCGAGTCTTCCTTGGCAGCAAGTACTTTCAAAGAGCGCGAGAGACACATGTTGGAACACTTCGATTATCTCGACCCCCTTCCGCCTCCAATTGTTGAGGACCTGCAGAGCAGCGACGGTGAAAAACGGCGAGGGATAGCCATTTCAGACGAAGACATTGGCGACGCGGGTTATCATTTGCAGAAAAACAGCAGTGACAAAACGTCTTCTCTAGGTAACAGTGCTGGCGACAGTGGCAGGTACAGGCAAGCAGGCAGCTGTGATGATGCTCACACTAGACATGCTAACACTGAAGTGAGATATAGGTTCGATGACAACATTAACGATGCTGGATTTATCTGTGACAACAACGTCAATTCCTCATCTTTACAACGTAAATTGCAGCATAACACATCAATCAGTAGTGACGAAGGACATCGAAGCAGCTTTGCAAACAGCACCTTAGAATCATCAGACCTCAGCATTCCGCCCGCTATGGAAGATCTGCAGTTGGGAGGGCTAAGAAGTGTCACGGGTATTGGAACTTCTGCACTCAGGGACGACTACCTTCTGCCGCACATTCACCACCCTTCTCATCTTCAGCACAATGTGGTAGGTAGTCAGTTTAAATACTCGCTGCAGCCTCGGCCGGTGCAAGTTGTTATTGGAAATGTAAATGAAATAGGCAAGCGAGATTCAGCGAATTTTTCTCTCACATCTTCCCAGGATACCTCATCCGATAAGTCTGATAACGGCCAAGGATTGTGCCATCAAGTATAATCGCATGCAGTAGTATTAACCCCAAGACCAGTGATAGATATTGTTATTGTGTTTAAAATATGTGAATGAAAATGCATGGTACTAACCCTCAAAAACATAACCTCATGCTCAGTTCATATACTTTTTTTTTTTTTTTTGCTGTTGTTGAGAAAATCAACTGATCTCTATCAATGTAATACAATAGTTTTACCATAGCTGTTCATGTTTCTATCAAAGGAACAGCCGGATTTACATCCATTGAATTCGTTGACATTCACAAGTGCAGCCATATTTCATTCTTTATCTGACTGCAAGATATAAATGTAAGCGTCTCTGACCCAGAATAAACTGGATTATTTTTCATTAATATGCGTTGTTTGTTTTTGCGCTGGGAACCTCGTGTAGGTCTGCAATCCTTAAATGTAAACAGGTGGCGGGATAAATCAAATAAAATCAAATCAAATCAACTTTATTTTCAAAGTGTCACAAATTGGGCACGCAGGCCCGTCTTACATTCGGCCCTTCCAATCACTCGTCTTTCGTTCATCAAGACCATTATACATTTACATAAGAAGAAAAATAAACATTGTGAAATTAATGTTGTGAACATAAGGCAAAGTACCATGTTATGAGGCCCATCTCCCACCTACCCATACATCACCCCACCCACACACTCACCCCCACATACCCACACACACACACACACACACACACACACACACACCCAGGGACACATACATACCCCACCACCCACACACACTGCCCTCACCTGTTCCCCCAACCAAAACACACTCGCCACCCACAAACATCCCCCACCAACCCACACATCCCACGCCCACCCACATACACATCCTAACCCTCACATCCTCTCCCCACCCACACCTCCAACCACCCATCCCCCAGCCACACCTCCATAGACCACATATTCCTCACCCACGTACACACATCCCCCACCAACCCACACATCACACATCCACTCACACATCCCCATACCACACACACACATCCCCACCAACTGACATCTCCCTACCCACGCACACACACATCTCCCTAACCACCTATACATCCCCAATCCACTCACACACACCCGACCACCCACACATACATTCTCCACCCACCCACACATGCCCTAACCCAATCCCCCACCACACACATCCCCCACCGGCACATCACATACATCCCCTACCACGCAATATTTCCAACCCACGCACCACACACACACATATCCCTCACCAACACATCCCACACCCACATACCACCACACATCCCCACCTACACACCACACACATACGATAAACTAGACTACCAATCTGTGTGGCCTCTAGACTGTAGCGATCTTTTCGCTACCCGCTGATGGGCAATGACTCTTTCTTTTGTCTATGTGCCACCAATGTGCTGGAGCTGGAATTGTCCGTTTGTTTAGTCTATTGGGTTGCATTTGCAAGATGGAAGACGTACGGAATTGAACCCACGACCTTCAGAACGCAAGAGAACTGGGGTAATCACTTCGCCGCGGAGATTTCGTCACCAATAAAAAAATTGCCGATTGCAGCGAGAGGAGGAGTGCTTAAGTGCTATATAGAACGTGTACTGTTGTACGCATGTGACACTTAGACATTCAGCAGACAAGCTCAGAAATATCCAATGGCAGTAGAAATGAGGTTTCGGGGGGGGGGGGGGGGGGGGGGGGGGGGGTGGGGGGGGGGGGGGGGGGGGGGGGGGGGGAATGCAAAGAATGTCAAGAACGAACAGGAAAAAAAAACGAAAGAGGTGGTCAATCAAAAAATAACTGACAACCGTAAACTGATTAGAGAAATTAGACGTGGACAGTCAAGCTTTTTGGGTAGGTTATAAGGATAAATAAACTTGAAAACTTAATGACAACTGGCACACTTCATGAGAAAACAGCACAGGGAAGACAAAGAGATGAATACCTGGATAGCTTGATCACAGCATAATGGGGACGAGAACACAAAGTTGATCCGAGACTATGGTGATCGCGTGAAATGACGAAAGGCGAACGTCTAAGCTTATGGCATCGTAGTGATTATGATAATGATGTCGCAGTAAATGTATTTTGTGTAAGAAATAGTATCAGTCATTCAAACAGTCAATCAAATGCCATCTCCCATTGAATGGTTTTTTTTTCCCCCTGTAAGAGACATATCAGTGAGTCAATCCGTTAACAAATCAATCAAGCATCATCTCCGTTCGATGTATTATTTAATGACCTTATGTACTGCACGTTTACAATTGACTCGAACACGCTGCTTGATTCCCACCCCTTGATGTTGTTTGACTAATGTATCATTGTCCTCGTGTTGTACAGATTCCATCCACTATTGCCTACAGCACATTCGTATACAAGGTGCCGTGTCTTTCAGACGGCAGTCCTTTAAGAAACAAATTCAAACAGCACATTGTGTAGAGAGATTAGACGTAGACAGTCCAGATATTCTGGACTTGTTTTAAGACAAAATAAACTCTACTTAGTGACTTAGCCTTTTTTTTTTTTTAAGCACAGTATAAAAATTGTCGTCTGTCAAGACGGCAAGGTGCCAATAACTTAGTGACAACTGCCAAGCTTAAGGAGAACAGAGCAAGAAAATGGCAGATAAGCATCTGAGAGATTTGGCCAAATGGCTTAATGGGGGGAAAAGAGCAGATATGCCTGTTGCTAGATACTGATGAGGTTGCGAACCATGATCTTATACGCCTTTTCGTATGGCACCACAGTCATAATGCATCTGGTTACATGCATGAAGTATTTTTATTTCCTTCAGCGTGACAATGCATGGGCCAGGGAAGAGGACAGAGGACCAAGAGTCTTTTCGGCGGGTCTTGACGAGAGTGACGTTCTGCAAACGATCCGCCACATGATGATGACTTTAATTTAGCTTGAAATCATTTAACATTTATTTTTTTCAGCCACAGATTTTATAAGACATCTTAATTGTCTCCTCTTGTAGTGATATTCCCTGATAGTCGTCTCACTGTCACATTTCCGCAGCCTCAACTTATCCATCCCGTTGTTTATTCAATGTGCATGTCTCTCATCATCATCATCATCATCATCATCATCATCATCATCATCATCATCATCATCATCTTCATCATCATCATCATGTGCGATACCGATACGAGTGAGCGGTCGTGGTTCGCCATCTCTCGCGATCACCAGAGCCTCGGATCAGGTCTGTGTAATTGTTCCGGCTAAACCAGTGGTTCTCAACCGGTGGGGAATCCAGGGGGGGGGGGGGGGATTAAGATTATTTCTAGATTGTGTTAATACAAGAACCGATTACCTGATATTGTTTTTCCCTTCATACTTTACGGTTCTGTATGTATCACCCTTCTGACATTCATTTTATTACGTAAGTAGATCCGCAAATCACATTTTATGTAGATGTCTAGACTTGTTTTAGTATGTGCTGTTAAATTTAGCTTCAATTATTACGTATACTGTGTAGGGGCAGGGGAAAATTTTAGGGAGGAAATATTAAGGGGTGGGGGTGGGGGGATGACGTTCTAAAAATATGGCATGGGGGGGGGGGGAATGACGTCCTAAAAATATGGTGAAGGAGGGCACGGGCCAAAAAAGGTTGAGAACCACTGGGCTAAACCATGTGGCCAAAACATCCGAGTACTTATCTCAGTGTCTCCCCCTTGCACTCTTCCAAAGAAAGTTTTCAATTTGTCACTAAATGTTCAAGTTTATTTCTCCCGGTAGAAGGTTGGCTACTAGAGACGATAAAACAAAGACAATTGAAATATTTTGGTCACTTGAAACGTCATGAAAGTTTGGAGAGAACAATAATAGAGGGGTATTTGTCCTCGAAAGAGGGGGTGGGGCAAAGAGAAGATGGTTCAGGATGTGGGCAGATGAACTCAAGATGGGTGTATCCGACGCGAGACATCTTGCCTATGACCGATAAGTTTTCTGGGAGGTTGTTATGGGAGCGAGATTCTGCAAAGAACACGCTACTGAATAAACGTGCCCAAAGAATCTAGACTGTCTGTGCCATTTTTCTACATCATACAATAATGATAAGCAAATGTAACATTTGATCACACTTTCTTATAATTTGTAACAGTGAAAGCTGTTTCATACTGCTGAATATGTAGGTCAGCATGGCCGAATGGATAAGAACACTTGTTCTTAAACATACGGTGTGACATACGGTGTGCTGGTGCCGAGGTAAGGGGTTCAACTCTACGCCGGACAGTTAGATTAAAATGTTGACCTATCGTCCTTGACTTTAAGTCAGAGTGAGTTCGCCAGATGGCGAGGGACACTGATAATAGGGAAAGCTAATCCACGGTTAAAGCTAATCCACGAAAGCTAATCCAGGGTAAAAGAACAGCCAATGTAATATTCAACATTACTACTATATATATATATATATATATATATATATATATATATATATATATAATATATATATATATAATATATATATTATAATAATGTTGAATATACATTGGCTGTTCTTTTACCCTTTCTTATCTCTGCTAGCTAACCCGGTCAACAAATGCCCGCAGAAGTCGGATGTGTCGGCCTAACGGCGCAAGAACGCAGTTCTGCTGTAATTAGGCACAACGCAGTCACATCCGAAAAAAAAAACTCCGGATGAACGCAGAAGAAGATGAAGATCTCTGCTTGCTACCTTTAATTTTCCCCTTTATTTGTTTGTCCTAGGTAAAATTTAAAAAAAAAAAACTTAACCGACTAGGAAACAGTATAAGAAAGACATTTTAAAAAAAAATAATAGAGACAGCAATTAGATAAACCAGCAGACACGGAAAGAAGGCAAGGCACTCGTTGCTAGACACGTCAGACAAGTATTGAGTAATCACATTACAGATGCGACTCGGGGAAGCAGATTAAAGAAATAAATACAAGATTTACAAAGTACAACAAATGCCCCCTATTCACGGCACACGGCGTATTGACCAAATGGTTACAAGTCAAAGCAAAGGACTAGTTTACACGTCTTAATGCGCGGTGCAATAGGCATATGGTGCTGGATACATGTTTATTTTAGGTAAATTGTGCTGCTATCAAATGTGTAAACGAACCTGCACTCGATGGTTAGTGTCATCACAGTCGACTTTACTTCCAAGGACATTTCCATTTCAGACTGGGTCGGCCTGGGAGCCCTGCTCGTGGGGTTGGGGTGGGGGGACATCTCCTCCTCAAAGGAGATTCGATCACATTGCTACCGTTTCGACCGGCAAGCGTCATAGCCATGGCGCTACCGCAGTTGAAATCATCAGACCTTGATCCTCTAAAGTCAATATACGCACATTTTGCGCCTCTCTCGCTTTCTTTGTTCCTTTAGAATCGCATTTCACATACTTCTTATGACGTGATTCATAACAGACAGCAGAGGAGGGCAATGTTATTGTAACATTTAGCATCGGAGCTCGACATGGATTCCTAGACGGGTGCAGAAAACAATGTCACGGCCCCATATGATTACCCACACCGCCATTCTTCCTGCCGTCCGAATGAGAGCATCCGTTTGAGTGAACGCTGGCCCGCCTGGCACGATGAATAGACAAAAGATATCTTCAGCATGTTAAAAGCCTGCTTCCCTGTGTTGATACTATGCACGCACGAGTTTGTGAATGTCTCAATTATATATTTTTTGCAGCTCCCGTTTGATGTATTCTTTACGACAGATTCCAACATTACGATAGAATTACAGCACGGCTGACGCCCCTGGGCGTTGTGTGCTGGGAACTGGTCAAATTTGTGAGAAATTAATGAACGAAAATGAAATAAGAAGGCGGAAGTGGAGCTAAGCGTTGGGGGGTGCACCTCGCCTCGCCCTTCACGAAGAACAACAGTAATCAGTCGCGAAAAGAGCACGCATATGCCACGTACCAGTGAGTCACTCAAGCCAAATTTTGAAAAGCATGCCACGAAATTAAAACTAGGCAACCCGCCAAAGATTTTATAAATGCAATACACTGAGACCGGCGAGGAAAATGGGGCGGGGTGTTAATGTTAGAGCACATTTGATAAATTCCGAGCTAATAATACAGCCGACCTCCCTGGCCTAGGTGTTAAACGACTTTCTCCGTAATCCCGTTTATCCACGTAGGGTAACGCAGGGCGCGAGAATTGGAAACGGTACTCGCAGCGTTGGTAACTTACGGGATAATTGAGCCGGCCGCTCAGAAAGCAATGGCAAACTACTGAGCGTAATCTTGCCAAGAAATCAACGACAGTGGTAAAATGCTGGTGTTGACAGCGATGTCCTGTAAAAGGATATGCAAAAAAATACAGACTATTCATACTGACGTTGATGTCATTCTGTATCTGGTTAGAAGAACACAAAACTGACAGCAACTCGTTTAGACAGCTGGGCTGGATTATAGCTACCACCGGTTTATAAATCATCATCATCAAGTGCCCTGCCAGCTGGCGTAGGCGTTCATGGCTCTCCACAGATCTCGGTCTTTTGTGTTCTGGATCAACTCTGCTGTTGATACTCCTCCTTTACATTGTGTACAATATGGTGTCATTGTTTATTATTATTATTATTATTTTATTATTATATTATTATTATTATTATTATTATTATTATTATTATTATTATTATTATATTTCGCATATCCTATTACAGGACATCGATGTCAACACCAGCATTTTACCGCTGTTGTTGATTTCTTGCAAGATTACGCCTCAGATAGTTTCGCATTGCATTCTGAGCGGCCGGCTCACATATCCCCTAAGTAACGGGCGCGGCGAGAACCGCTACCCAATTCTCGCGCAGCTGCGTTTGCTCACATGGATAAACGGGATTACGGAAGAAGTCTCAAACTCCAGCCGGGAAATTATATTATTCTGATTATGATATTCTATTATATATATTATTATATATTATTTTTTTTAGCCGCGAGGTTTTCCACCCAGGGCTTTCTAGGGAGTCTGCCTTCGCGAGGAACCACCAGCCTGCACCATAAGCCAGCTGGACATATACACGCAACTCATCGGTAGACATCACACTGATGTTGTCAACAGGATGTCTTCATCCGACATACAGGACTTCACGCTGGAGTTCACAGCCAGCGAACACAAGCAAGCAAGCACGCAACTATATGTCAGACGGGCCTGCGTGCCCAATTCTTAACCCTTGGAAAAATAAGATTTAGCTTACTTACTTACTTACTTACTATGATTATATAATCATTTACACACGTTTGACGTTCAAATAACGCTGACCAGTAGGGGCTCATTATTGAATTATTATTGTACTTCGATGTTAAAAAATTTACTGTTAAGTAAAGCCATTTGAAAAGCTATGCACTGCCATGTAAAAAAGTAATGGGGCCGCGACATGTTGCCCCCTGACCTGACTACACCACTGAACACATCACTGCCGCCGCTGAAGTAGTGGTTCGAGTCTGACTGGGGAATCAAGACTAGCCCTCGTTCTACGTACTAAGCAAACGTGGCCAATCAGGACAGAGAGCGTAACAAAACTAAAAGTTAACAGAAATGGGAAGTGTAAACTAGAAGCCCAGAAGAAAATAATCAGACAGCACAAAAGAACTCTTTCCGACAAACAGAGTGGAACCAATAACACCAGTATGAATTAGGACTAACAATCCACACAACCAGGGATCTCAACAATAACCGACGCTGAGGAAGCAGGTTGCACGAGACCGAATTTGGAATTTTTTTCTCTCGAAAATTGGAATTGGAAACGAGAAGCCACAAACAATGGCAAGACTTAGCTATCTTTCTTTACACCCAAGGATAAAACTAGAAGAACATAAATAAAAAACAATATTTCACCTCAGCGCTTAAATATGTACCTGAATGTAAAGTTAGAAGAGGAAAGTGATGGCTCGGTAAGGGTCTGGATATTTTTATCAGATCTCAGACAGGTGATCTGGGAATTCTGCACCACAAAACAGAAGCGGACTCCGACATTCTTTCAGGTTTTAATTCTATAGTTGAGTCATGACTGTTACACCTGTTTAAAATATGTTCTCTTCCTGAAGATGATTATTTTTGTTTTCAAAGTTCGGCGTAACAGTTCGGTAAATAAAGATAATGCTAGCGTCAGCTTAATGGCCAGCTTATTTATGAATGCCTGCCCTTGAAATAGTAAACATTAATTATGTTTCTCTTCGGTTCGTCGTCTGGTTTACATTTTCAACAAACTATATTTATACAGCTAAAAGCAGAAAAAGCTGCTAGTCTACATAGAAAGGATATAATCTATTAAAGTTTTACAATTCTTTAGTGTAGTGGTTCTCTTGATCGCCTATTTTTCTCCCGCTTTTGTCCATAAAAGTAAAATTAGAAGTTTGACTTGACGTTTTTACTGATAAGCACTACACATTGTACGTGTCTCCTATTGATGCTGTTTATGTTGTGCAGATGTGAATACAGTTATCTTGTGTATGGTCACCATATTGCTTCCACTTTTCCTTGCTTGGTGCTTTTATTGTTTACTGATACCACCGAATCCTTGGTTATAATGTATTAAATGGTGTTCCTGTTAGTTGCCTTTTCTTACTATCTAGCGCCATCGGTGTTTTGCTTCAGTATTTATTTAATCAATACGTTTTTATTTACTCTTTGCACTTATAAACAAAAAGTGGTGCATGTTCTTTGCGGGGCGTTGTGGGCAACCCCAACACCAGTCTGATTGTCAGGGCTATATTTACGTTATGCAGTTTGCCATTGCTTTCTGAACTAGAAGTCCACGTTGAAGTCCAACTGGCCGGTATAGTCGCTGAACCCCTTACATCATCACCATAAGCGCACCGGAAGGTTAAGCGCAAGCGAACTAAGCCAGCATTCTCTTCCCCCCCCCCCCCCCCCCACCGCCTCACTTTCCACGTAAACCTCTCCTTACAAAGAAGACAATGCTAAGATCACCATGGCTGTTTCACGACCATTCATGGCCTTGAACCTAGTAACGCACAGTTAGGTTAGTTACATATCCGTAACAGGACTTTGCCATAATTTATTGGCCGTATGTTATTTACTAGGCAATTTTAGTTCAGTAGTTTGTCATTGCTTTATGAACGACCGGCGTTCCATACCACAGAAATCAACGCAAAGCGGTCCGTCTCTAAAGGCGACTGTGGCTGATTTCGAACTATTGACACTCGGGCTGTCGGGGAATTATTTTGTTTCTGTTTACGTTCGCTCGCTTTCAACTCAAGCGTAGTCCATTCACATGCTACTTACTTCTAGCTAGCACACTAGACTGATTTTTGCGTGTGGATTAGCTTTCCCTTGTAAGTGTTCCACCCCATCAGGCGAACCCACTCCGACTTCAGACGTGCTTATAATTTGCATAGCCAAGTCAAGGACCAGAAGTCAACATTTCAGTCCAGCTCACAGGTGTAGGGGTTGAACCCCTTACCTCGGCATCGGCACACCGGATGTTTAAGAATGGGTGATCTTTCCATTCGACCATGCTGACCTCCTCAGGGAAGTTATAAAACTGTGCACGTCACTATTCCCTATAGTAGTCAGCGTGGCCGGATGGATAAGAACGCGTATTCTTAAACATCCGACGTGCGGATGCCGACGTAAGCGGTTCAACCCCTACACCGGACAGCTGAACTAAAATGTTGACCTGTCGTCCTTGACTTGGGGAGGTAAATTACAAGTACCTCTGAAGTCAGAGTTGGTTCGCCTGAGATGGAGAGGGACACTGGTAATAGATAAAGCTAATCCTCACGCAAACTTCAATCTAGCACTACTAGAAGTAGTGTGTATGCACTTCACTTGAGCTCAAGGCGAGCCAGCGAGCGAAAGTAGCAAAAAACTATCCCTTAAAAAGCCGGTTAGTAATGGACAGACTGTTTGCTGTATAGCGATACAAGAACCACTGTTGGCGTGTGTTGGACAGTTTGCTGTATAGCGATACAAGAACCACTGTTGGCGTGTGTTGGACTGTTTGCTGTATAGCGATACAAGAACCACTGTTGGCGTGTGTTGGACTGTTTGCTGTATAGCGATACAAGAACCACTGTTGGCGTGTGTTGGACTGTTTGCTGTATAGCGATACAAGAACCACTGTTGGCGTGTGTTGGACAGTTTGCTGTATAGCGATACAAGAACCACTGTTGGTGTGTGTTGGACAGTTTGCTGTATAGCGACACAAGAACCATTGTTGGTATGTGTTGGACAGTTTCGACCGCTAGCACAAGCAGTGGCCGTATTGCACAGGCTTGGATCTTTTAACCCTATTGCCTTACTGAGAATCAAATTCACGTCCAACATCATGTGAGACGGACATACTAACTACTCAGCCACTTTATCCATAGTTTAATTCTGTGAAATTAACAATTTTAACAACCCATCAAATTAAACCTTAAGATTAGATTGATAAGACTTTCTGAAAAATCAATGTTAAGCATAATAAAACATAACGTGAAGCCAATGTTTGAACACGGTAAGTTTTGAACATTGTGGATTGTGTGGTATGCTGTAAAATTTCTACAATATCAGTTTACCGTTTAGAGAACTTGTTTTGTAAATCCAGAAAACGCACAAAAAAATACCATTATTAGAGGCAAACTAAATTCGTAAGCAGGACATCAAGAATCCCTTTTGCAGGGAAAGTCTAAACGCATGTCTGATTTGGTTACCCGCCACTACACAATCTAAGGCAATTCTCGAGGGGGCAGTTAAGGGGCAAACATAGAAGTGGAAAGCAGAGAAAATCCTTGACTGATAACATTAAGGTGCAGTATTTAAACACACTTGTGCACGCTACCAAGGACAGCATCGTAGAGAACTCTGATTACCCATGCTTTAATCAACACACTACGATTCACGTCCAGGATAAGATAATGAGATGATGGTAATGATGAGGATGATGCTCCCGTAAATTCAGTTTATTTGCTTAAATGTAGCCCACTTTTCAATGAATGTATGATTTACTTCAAAATAATATTTATCTCATGATAAAGAGGTAGGTAGGTTGGTAAGGCAGGCAGGCAGGCAGATGGACGGATGAAAGGATGGATGGATGGATGGATGGATGGATGGGTGGATGGATGGATGGATGGATAATCATTCGACAATTAGATAGATGGATTAATCGATCGACATTTAGATGGATTAATCGATCGACATTTAGATGGATTAATTGATCGACAGTTAGGCAGAAGGCTCGTATTAAGGATAGAGGAACGCATTGTTCATATAGGAAGAAACTTGTACCGCCAAGTGGAAGTAACTCTCCAATGCAAGTCTTTGTTCATGTGATAGCCACACACGTTACATCCCTTGTGCCCGAAACTATTGGCAATAAAAATCTGACAGAACACTGCTGGCTATGGGGGACGATGTATGGTATCGTATTTCCACATTTGCATGCCCAGTGGAGTTGCTTTGACAAAATGAAAAATAGCACTGGTCGTTTGGGATAGCAAGGGGTCGTTGTTCGTTCCCAATGCGGCACTAACCAGTGAGGCCATTCTCAAATCTCTCATTGCTGTTGATATGTGCAGTCGCTTGTTTTAATTATTTGTTCAAAATTAGTGTTTAAATTTTGTTTCATAATTTCATACTGCACAACTATGTCTTATGTTTTATGATTCGCACTGCTGCATATTTTTAAGACACTATCCCTGTATTGCCATCATTATAACATCGACTGTAACATTCTATTTTGTCAGTCTGACTTAATGAGTGTTTCCACTAACATTTATACCTAAAAAGTCTGGTTTCTCATTAGGCATGTGTTTCTTATTATAGGGTGTATGTTTAATGACTGTGCAGTGATTGAAAATATTGCCGGTCCAAGTTTCGTATTCACCCTCTGTAATGTTCACGCAACATAATAGGCAAATACAAAACTTGGACACGCAATATTTTCAAACACTGCAAAATCATTAAAAATAAACCCTATATATGAATAGGCCGGTCTCCGTGGCGAAGGAATTTCGGACGCAATTCGTAAGCCCGCTAACCTGCTTTCGTAACACAGCTGCAACGATTTGGCAGCAGACTCCATTGCGCTGGGTTTTAATGAACTGGTATGGGAGCAGGTTGGTCAGAAAGCAATAGCAAACTACTGAACGTAAACTTGCCAAGACATCAACAACAGCAGTAAAATGCTGGTATTTACTTCCGGTGTGCTGATGACGTAGCAGCAGGTTCAATCCATACACCGGTCAGCTGGACTAAAATGTTGACTTCTCGTCCTTGACTTGGGGTCGTTAATTACAAGTACCTAAGAAGTCGGAGTGGTTCGCTGACGGTGTGGGAGACTGGTAATAGGGAAAGCTAATCCACGGGCACACATCGGCCCAGTGCACTAGAAGTAATAGCACTTGTATGGACTATGCTTGAGTTCAAAGCGAGTGAACGGCTAGTGACAACATGGGGTTGTGCTATTGATATGACCGAAATACTTTCAATGTCTGACCTTGATCTCAATCAGTAGGTAGCATGTGTAGATGCATTGAAATATTCTGCTTGACTTCAGCGAGACCGACCTTATTAGCTATAACTGTAACTATTTCATTGATTTGTGACATCATAATAAAGCCAGTTATTTCACCATCCGTGTGGCCCAGTCTATGCAATATCGACAGGGTTTGCCATCTCAAGCCGTTGACTGTATATATTGCGTGTAGCTAAGAAAAGCACATAAAGACAGAAAGATAACAGACGCACAAACGAATTACTCTAATACTTACACGAATACTGAGTCGGTTAAATGCTCAGTTAATGTAGACGGCGCTGTTGTTAAGGAGTGATGAACTCGTTCCACAATTCCCCGACGTACCGAGAGGAGGGCTCGAAATCAGCCGGCGGCGATTTGGGAACAGACAGCTTTGCGTTAACTTCGATGATATGAGCGTCGGTCGTTCATAAAGCAACGACAAACTACTTAATGTAAAAATTGCCTTGTAAATCACAAGCAGTCGAAAAATGCTAAGGTTGCTTGGAAGGTATCTAAATAAGGTGCAACTAATTTTAAATCAGAATGGATGGAAGTGGATTATCAAACATTTCTCTGAGCCCACTAAACATAAGGGAAGCCACTATAGGTCACTGACTAGCACACTTCCCTAGCGAGTTCAATGGTCATTTGGCTGGAATCATCATCCAGGTGATGATTTGTGTAAAATATGACTTGGGTTCCCAAGTCGACCCAGCCTAAAATAAGTTTGTTGTGTGTCCTGTACTGGACATCGCAGTCGACCCTACATTTATTGACTGTTTGTTATTTGTAGGCAATTTTACGTTTAATAGTTTGCCATTGATATTTGAACGGCCGATGCTCATACATTTTGGTAAAATCAGCTCAAAGCGATCTACTCCCAAATCGCCCGCGACTAACTTCGAATCTTGCATATCGGGATTGTGAAACTGCCTTCACCGCCCCCTACACACGCAGCTTACAACTGGTTCTAGGAAATGTCCTATATAGCAATGGTGGTCGTCGTGTTATTTTGAAAGGCCTCCTTAGTCCACTATGTGCCTTTTGGCCCATTGTGGTCCACCAAGGCCGCGGTCTGCCAGAGGATAGTTACTTGGTGTTTCGAGTTTGCAATTTGGGTGACCACCTCTGCACCCTGGCCGGATCAAGTGCAGATAAATAAATCTACACTTTGATCTTAGCCAACAGGCCGAGAGGCGATCACTCTCCGAGTACCAGTTGGTCTATCAAAACACGGGGCTACCATAATCTATCTAGTGTGCCTCATTGCCTGAAGAAATGCCTCTAATTTACTTACTAAAGATAAGAGACGAAACCCTCTGGCCACATGAAGGCTGCATTCGTGTCTGCTCAGGCCGCTAATTTGACCGCTTGTCCTGGCCTGTTTATGACGCACGAATAGGCAATTATATGTGACCTAGTTGGAGCGTAATGTCTTTCCTTTCTCTTCCAGTGAATTTCCTTCATTTTCACGGTAGAGCTTGTATTAGTGTCAATCACTTATCATTCATAATTTAATATATTTGTGGAGTTTTTTTTTTTTTTTACTTCAGTCTTACACATCTTCACATGTTTAGCAATTATATAAACAGTTTTTACTACGTATTTCAACACAAGTTCCAGCCATAGTTATTTTTATCTACTCTGTCTTAGTTGTTACCATCCACTCGTGTCCCAGGCAGATATTCTGCTAACCCACTCTGTTCTAGTTGTCACACTCCATTCGTGTCCCAGAGATGTTGTTTTAACCCACTCTGCCCTAGTTGTTACCCTCCACTAGTGTCTCAGCCATACGTTACTTTTATCTACCCTGCTCCGACTGTTACTATTAATCCCTTCCATTATTTTAACACTATCTACTCAAGCAGTACGGAGCTGCGGTGGTGAGGAGACTAGCATCCTTGCCCGTCAGCCTGATGTACACGTGTTCGAATCCCCATCCAGTCGGGGTATTTATTTTCTGTAATCCGGACCCCGAGGTCTACGAAATGTCTCAGTAAATAAATGCAGCGAGTGTGACAGTGACCACGCCTCCGATCGAGTGTCCATTGGTCTAAACTATGCGGCTAGCACCATATACCCATTACGCAAAAGGCGTGGAAAGGGTTCCTTTGCTTTTATTTTACACACAACATATGAAGTGTTTTAGCTTTTGTGTGTGTATATACCGTATATGCTTCTGTGCATGTAGTAAATATACGCTGTCATTACTGCCTAAAGTATGTTACGAAGTAGGACAAGGGGGTCTTCAGCCCGGGGAATTAAACAGTCTGGCTAGTGCAGTCGCCACGAGCTGTGCAGGTTAGGGTTTTCTTTTTGCCCTCGACAGAAACAAAAATCCATCGCCTCACCAAGGATTCGAACCCGAATAAAAGGCCAGCGCTCTAACGACTTGGTCAGACTTTCCTAATATACATCTCTCTCTCTATCTATCTCTCTCTCTCTCTCTCTCTCTCTCTCTCTCTCTCTCTCTCTCTATCTCTCTCTCTCTTTCTCTCTCTCTCTCTCTCTCTCTCTCTCTCTCTCTCTCTCTCTCCATATATAGAGAGAGAGCAGAAAAGGGCAAGCATAAGCTGCAAGTCATAAAATGAAGAGTATCCTATGCAATAAGTCACTATCATTGAATGTAGGAAAGAGAATGCTAAAGTGCTATATAGAACCTGTATTGCTTTCCGGCATGGCACATGATTGATTGATTGATTGCTGTATGGCAGTGAATCTTGGAATTTAAATAAACAAATTAGGAAGAACATGGAAGCACCAGAGATGTGGTTTCTAAGACGAATGTTCCGAATTCCTTGGACTGCCAGAGTCAAACGATGACCTGAAAGAGGCTAATGAAACTAGAACATTATATACAGCAATAAGAAAGAGACAAACAGCTCTCTTTGGTCATGCGATGAGTAGAGAGGCATTGGAGAACATCGTGACTAACTGGAAAGTTCGAGGGGAAGAGAGGCAGAGGCACACCTAGAAAAATTAAGCTGGGTGGATTGAGACGGGGGCATGGAGAAATATCATCAGCAGAGTTGATCCAGAACACCAAAGACCGAGACTTGCGGAAAGTCGTGAAACGCCTGCGCCAGCCGGCATGGCACTTGATGAATACTATTATGATATATATATATATATATATAATATATATATATATATATATATATATATATATATATATATTGAGAGAGAGAGAGAGAGAGAGAGAGAGAGAGAGAGAGAGAGAGAGAGAGAGAGAGAATTGTTCTCCATATTCTGGCATACATCAGTGAAAAGATGTAGTCTCTGAAACAAAATCCGAGACAACCCTTGGGGCTAAGAGGCTAAGGAATTTCCTGGTGCGTATTTTGCTGAGAGGTACAATATAACTTGTTTGTACTACACTTGGAGAATAAGGCAATTCAGGTGAGGACACTGTGAGTGTATCACACCGCACTGAGCAAGGTATATTCCCATTTACCACCAACAACCCTGACTGTCTGGCACGTTCACGAGATCAATAGTCGCCGTATCACAGCTTCAAAGACGACTGTTCAAGAGAGTCTTAACTTTGAGTTTTAAATATGTGTTGTTTATTAATGTTGTAATAATTATCGAAATTAGACAGAACAAACTAACCGGCTGGGCATAGTCGAATTTGCACTAATGATAGTACCTATAAATATGTACATCCCGTGCAGGAACATGCTGTTGGGTATGTGATGTATTAGTAAACAATAAAATAACACACAGTAATACAGCTTTACAGAACACAATTACGGAAAACACAGGACGTTGCGGCAACTAGCCTTCATCAGAAAACAAACACATACACAAAACACAACATATAATCACGGAGAAGACACTGCAGAGGCTACATTAAGGCATAAGAACGGGATGAGAAGAATGAAAAGATGAACAACATGAAAACAATGAAGAGAAAATGTAAAAGATTTAAGGAAAAAACATGTGCTATTTAATCTTTAACTCAGAATACCAGGCTGTGACACTCAGTATACTTTGAGCAACGTCCTGTGTTTTTCCGTAATGCTGTTCTGTAAAGCAGCACATTTTTGTGTTATTTTACATTTCTACAGCTTTAGCGCAATTCTACTAATTTTATTCATACTTTTTTGTGATATATTAGCATCATCACTTTTGTTTAGGTCCAAATGCACAAAAGAATAGTTGGCCAGTCTTCCCGCACGCGCACATATATACATACACATATACATACACACGCGCGCAAGCACTCATGCTTGCGTGCGTGCGCTCATATACCAACATACATACATACACATGCATACATGCATGCATGCACATACACCTGGTTGTAGCGTCTATCCCTCACTCACTGATCATTAATGAAACAGTAAACAGAAAGTATGTGGTGCAGAAACCCGCGCCTAGCGACGTATATATTGTAGATTAACGAAGACAGCTATAAACACGCCATATCTTCAGTCTGAAAGTCAGGAATGGTAACCCGGGCTGATACTCAGGTATTCCTTCAACTGCATCTGTCACTGCCACTTATCTGTACATTTACAACGGGCCAGAGGGCGTGCTACGCTTTGGGCAAAGGTTTCTCGGTAGTGAGGAGAGAAAGGGCAGGGGTGGGAGAATAAATGAATGAAGAATGGTATATAATTGGCAACAACGTTTAGTTAGCTGTCGGGTAGAATATGTTTATTCATTTGTTATGAACAAGAACAATGGCGATGTCTCTTAGAAGGGGAGTGCACTACATGTGAGTTATAGTTCTTAGATTAATCTAATTTGAGACGAGCTGTACGAATAAAGGGAGACGAGCGCTTTGGCAAGCATTCTTGCTTGCCGGTCCGGTTGTCATGTATTCGAAACGCTATCCAGACTGGAATGTTTATGTAATTAACCTGCTTTGGTCAATTCAGCCTAATATGAGTAACATAATTGTTCTGGAAAGTAAAGAATGCAGGTGTGATAGAGAGAAATTATACATAAATGCTTAGTAGCGGGCCAATCATTTTAGACTGGGTGCGTATGAGCCATTTTCTGATGTGCATTTTGCTGAGTGATACAAGATTGCCAGAGAAACGGTGTCAAGGGCAATGATAAAGCCGAGGATTTGATGTGAATGAAAAGATTACTAGGAAGAGAAATTACGTCCTTGAAATATAAATAACTTCGCGGTTAAAACAAAAAAGGGGGAGGGGTGTCAGTAGTTTAAGTTAATATTTCTAGAGGCGGCATCTGGAGCTTGTGGTATGAGTTAGTATTTCTAGAAAAGCCATCTGGGTCTTGTGGTATGAGTTACTATTTCTAGAGGCGGGATCTGGGGTTTGTGGTATGAGTTCCTATTTCTAGAGGCGGCATCTGGGGCTTGTGGTATGAGTTCATATTTCTAGAAGAGCCATCTGGGTCTTGTGGTATGAGTTCATATTTCTAGAGGCGGCATCTGGGGCTTGTGGTATGAGTTCATATTTCTAGAGGCAGCATCTGGGGCTTGTGGTATGAGTAGATATTTCTTAAAGATGGTATCAAAGGACCAGTAGTTTGGACTGGTATTTTTAAAAGGAAACATTTGAGGTCTGTAGTTTGGGCCGTTATATTTAAAAGGAAGCATCTGGGCCCTTATTTTGAGTTGGTGTTTCTAACATATGGAATCATGGGTCAATAGTTTAAGTTGGTATTTTCTAGAAGCGGCATCGGAAGGGGGAGGGGCATTAGTTTGACTTGATATTTCAAACAGGTAGCATCAGGGGCCAGTAGTTTGAGTTGATGTCCAAAAATAGTTGAAACCCTTCATTTATTTAGATGTTCCCATTTACATGGATGCTGCATTGTGATCTTTCTTTCTTCTTAGAGGTGGAAATAATTGCCCTGTATGTACAATTTAATTAGAACTCATTTATCTGGATATTGCATGTGATCTTTCTTTCTTCTTAGAAATGGCAATAACTGCACTTTTTGTACAATTTATTTATAACTAGTTGCTCACTGTGTACAATAACCGCATCCACTCAATTGTGAAGATCTCGTTTATTGTCTGCAAGCAGTTTGCTTGCTTGCTTGCTTGCTTGTGTTCGCTGGCTGTGATCTCCAGCATGAAGTCCTGTTCGTCGGATGAAGACATCCTGTTGTCCAACATCAGTATGGTGTCATACAGGACCTGAGGTTTGCGTGAGTATCCGTTGTCCCATGTCTGGCTTATTGGTGTGCAGACTGGTGGTTCCTCGCCGTGCAGGCAGATACTCTCCGACTTCGGAAGAATCAACGATCCTATTGACTTCAGCCAGGACCCCGAAGGGAGCTGTTGCCCAGGACGCGTCAATAGGTCTTGGCCAGTATAGAACCCAGCCATGGTGCCTTGGAAACACCTCTGCGTCCCTGCAAGCAGTTAATACTGTATAATCTGGGTATGTTATATAGTGTCGATATTATGCCCCCCCCCCCCCCCCCCCCAGGCATTCTTGTAATGTCCTTTTCCATTTGCTCATATTTCCACTTTATATGGTAAAAGGAACAGGCACTGTGGCTTAGGTGATAGTGAGGCTCGCAGTTTCATATTTCATATCGAGTCAAGGGGTCAAAACCAGCTGCGGGCGATATGGAAGCCGATCGCTTTGCGTTGATTTCGACAGTAATGAGCTTCGGCTGTTCAGAAAGTAATTTCAAACTATTGAACTAACATTGCCTGGTAAATTACACACAGCAAATAAATGATGGGGCTGATTGCAACGCCCTGATAATGAACTTTTTAAAGGAAAAGGCCTGTAGACATTAAACCCCGGTCGTGCAGCTTTCTTGATATGCTGATATTGACCTGCTTCATTAAGAGTATTCGGTATTAAGTATTCCCTATATAACCACTGCCGGCTTCCTGGCCTAGAGGTTAGCGACTTTTCTCCGTAATCTAGTATACTCTCGTAAGTAACGTGACGACGGTGAGAATCAGCAGTGGTTCGAATCGCGTCGGTAACTTACGGGGTATGTTCTGAAGGCTGCTCAGAAAGTAATGGCAAACTACCAAGAAATCAACAATCAGCTGAAAGACTGCTGATAATGACAGCAATGTCCTGTAAAGGATATGCAAACATTTTATTATATAACCACTGGGTTCCCAGGTCGACCCAGCCTAAAATGGCTACATGGTCATTCTGGGGAGTGATAGGCGACCAGCCTGACACTGACCACATCACCCACTCGGGGCTGATTGGTCTATAAACATATGGGTCCAGCACCACACGCCCAGTGCGCCTGAATGGTCCTCTACTGGCCATTTACTGTATTACCAATGTCTATAAATATATAGGGAAGGTGATTGAAGTGGGAACCAAATATACTACACAAATGTGAAATGAAACAACTAGATATGTGTAGCCCGTGCTCAAGTCATGATTGCTTTTATCCGATAAGATGTGCAGTAACAGGGCTTGTATTGAGCTGGCAATGGTGTACGTTAATACGGACTGAATATGTTGATACATTGTCCATCAGATGAAGAAGGGCAATATCAGTTGGAAGATGTAATAAGTAAGATAAATGTAGAATAGCTTACATAATGGCAGCACTTCACCAGAAGACAAATATTCTCTGCAATGTATTCTGTGTCAATCGAGATGAGGACATGAGTTCTTAAGAGCTATATTGAGTCAATCCTGATGTACGAGAGCTGATGAGGAAATGAGTTCTTAAGAGCTATATTAAGTCAATCCTGATGTACGAGAGCTAATCATGGAAAATTAGTGTGGAATTATGTGGAAACTGTAGAGAAGCGGTTTTATAGAAGAATGGTGGGAACATCGTGGATGGATAGAAAGAGCAATGAAGATATCATAAAAGAAGTTAACTCACAAAGAGAACTGGAAAGCTGGAATATGTCGTAACAAAGGGAAAGTTGGGGGGAAAGAGGCAGGGGAGACCAAGAGAGAAGATGCTGGACTGTCTCACATCATGACATGAAGAAACGTCGGTATCAGGCACACGAGACAGAAGGTTGTGGACAGATATGATCACCAATGCCATAAGGAAGAAGAAGAATGTGCTGATAATTCACAATTAATATCATTTATGCCATTGCATTTCCTTTAAAACAACGCATAGCCCCAATATAGTTAAGTGTAAAACTTAACACAACAGACCGTTAAACGTTAACAATATATAAAACTCAAAGATAAAAGGAAAATGCTGCGATAAACATGAAAATATCTCGCGACGCTAAAAAATGCTGCAAGTTGACGAAATCTCTTATCTATTTGGCACCGCTCTGAAGGGCAGCTTTTCGGTTTCTTTTGATTTACGTGCTCAGCTATTTTTAACACACCTAGATTAGCGTTGCTTTCTGTGGGTTATCATGATTTGCAATCTCTCATTTAATTAGCAGGAATTCCATTCAATTATCAGAATTTATCACTAAATTTACCTCTACGTCTGCTGCAATGGCACATGGACAATGTCAACTGTATAAACAGACGATCATTAATGGCTGGGTGGGTACTACGGTAACAAAACACCCATTAGCAAACAAATGTAAAAAGACACATGCGGGTACTTACACCGCCATATTAAGATTCAGGGTATATTTTTAATGACTGTGCAGTGTTTGAAAATATTGCCGGTCCAAGTTGTGTATTTACCTACTATGTTGCATCAACTTTACAGAGGGTGAATACAAAACTTGGACCGGCAATATTTTCAAACACCGCAGTCAATAAAAAATACACCCTATATAGTGGTGTCTGAAAAAAAAAAATGAATTTAAGAAATAACATAAAGACGGGATATTTATCTAAACACGGAAAGTTTAATTTCTTTCTTATTTAGTTAGTCGGTTAGGTAATTAGTCAAGAGATCAACCTCTTTGCACACAGATTTATTAGCCGATAAGTGCTCAGATTCTCTTCTTAGTATCTCCCTCAACGTGTAGTGACTGACGACACCATTTCTGTGTTGGTTGAATATACTTCTTTAACTTTCCTTATGGCGTCCAAGTCTAACTTGATCCCGTTTGACTTGACATTCTTGCAATCTGTTCAAAGTTGCACAATCACATCCATCCTGTGTCATTTACTTGTCCTGTCTCCACCAGGACGTTCAGGGCGTCAGCCTGATCAGTTGCTTGTACGCTCCCCACAGCAACCATTTCTTTCTTACTTGCTCTGTGTTCAGTTTCGTCATCATCATTACGTGCCCTGCCAAATGGCTGAGGCATGCATGCGTCTCCACAGAAATCAGCACTTGTGTTCTGCATAAATTATATTATGTTATTCCCCCACAGTCGGTGTTTGTGGCTTAGGGGTAGTGAACACAGTTTCCCAATACTGACATACCGGGTTCGAAGTCAGTCGCAGGTGATTTTTGGAGAAGATAGCTTTGCGTTGATTTTCACAATGGTACGAGTTGTCGGTTGTCCGGAAAGCAATGGCAAACTACTAAACGCAAAACTGTCTATAATATCACAAATAGCAACATATGCCGGAGCTCATTACAACGTCCTGTAGAGGACATGCAACTCACTTGCTCTACACCACCGTCTGAGGCCACCCATCGTCACTTCTCTCGGTCCGTCTCTGCCACCGCTGATCTGTCCAGTGGTCACGATATATTCCAATGCTTCCATTCTCACTACATGTCCAAAGACCATTGTCTCTTTCTTATACTGTAGCTGTATACATGTTCTGCGTTCGTTAGCCTTTTCTCGCACTTGTTGCTAGTTACTCTGACAGTCCCAAGATAATTGCAACATTCGTCTATGAAACCACATCTGCTTTCATTCTAAGCTCTTCCCATTTTGTTCGTTCACATTTCAATAGTCAATGTCATACAGCAAAAGGAATTCTAGGTAATCTTTTTCCTGACATTTAATGTGATGGACTTATCACATATGATATTTTTCATCTTGTAAAACGACGCTTGTGTTTGGTCTCTTCATCTCTTATTCTCTGTATGTTCCACTTAAATGCTATTTGAATTTATCGACTTCGTTAAGAATTTTCAATTCTTTTATAATATTACAGTTTGTTATCTTTTTCTGTGATGACCACTGTTTCTGTTTTCTTGATGTCAAAGGACAGTCATTTTTGCATTGTCTATTACTACAAAAGAGAAGCGGTTGGCCGAGTGGCTAGAATACAGAATTCTCCTTCGGGGGACCCGGGTAAGGTGTGGAGTTTTTTTTTCTCTGTCTGGGGCAAAAAGAAAATCCTAACCTGCACAGTTTGCAGCGACTGCACTAGCCAGGCGGCCTTAATTCCCCGGGAGTAAGATCCCCCTGGGACGCAGAGGTGTTTCCAAGGCACCAGGGCCAGGTTCTATACTGGCCAAGACCTACTAACACGTCCTAGTCGTGCGTCCTGGGCAACAGGTCCCTTCGGGGTCTTAGCTAACGTAGCAGGATCGCTGATTCTTCCGAAGTCGGAGAGTATCTGCCTGCGAGGAACCACCAATCTGCACACCAATAAGCCAGACATGGGACAACGGATACTCACGCAAACCTCAGTCCGTTATGACATCACATCGACGTATGCTCATCCGACATACAGGACTTCACGTTGGAGTTCACTGCCAGCGAACACAAGCAAACAAGATCCCCCTGTCGTACACCGCAAGATACGATATAAGCAGTGCTTGCTTGCCAACTTTATTTCCCTTTCAGTTAAGATAACCACTTTATTATTGCTTGCTGGTGAAGACTTTTGAAAATGGGTCCCTTTAATTAAAAAAGGCTATATTGTTCTTAATTTATGAATGAAACAGTCAGAGTGTATTTGTAATAAAATTTGTCTTTTCTGTTCTTTACACAGAATGCCGTACCCGTTCACCAAAGACCAAACTAACTTTGGCAACTCACATCTGCAGAACGCGGGAATCAGGCCTAACGGAAGGCGTTATGTAGACCTGGCAGGGTGTTGGCCAATCAAGGTGGAAGAACGGTTGAAACAACAAGAACCAAGCAGGCAACCTTGACTTTGATAGCAGCATGCCAAGTTGTGAGAGCAAGAAACAAACACGTTACAACCCAAGTAACTGGCGGGTTCTACAGAACTGGCATCTGGAGTTACGCTGTTGTAACCTAACGATGTTCACCTGAATGGCTCAAACTGTATTAGCTCATACAACGTATATATCCATTTTATGAAATTCGCATTTTCATCATAATGTATGATAAGACACAATAGGTAATTTATTAATAATTATTTATACCCTCCCCAAATCGTGTTTATGAGAACGTGTTAGCGTAGAGGCTAGCATTGTGGTCCAATGTTTGAATTCCCTTCCCAGGTGGGGGGAGAGGGGGGGGGGGGTTTCCAGTGACCTGGACTCTCAGATGGACCCAGTCTTACATAGGTACAGTACCAATAAACTTCCCAAAAAGTACAGGCAACCGGCATGATATTGAACACATCACTCGGTGAGAAGCGATTCGTCTATAAATAAGGGGCTAGCAACATATAGAATTATAGAAAACACCACTCATGGTATGAAAATGGGTTCTTTAATTGTTGCATCTTGTTCTCACTTTGATCAACAGGTCATTGAACTATGGTAGGTCACATTTAACTCTCGTGAGTACATTTCTTTACAGTGCTGCACAGAGAAATTGTTAATACTTAACTCTCGTTAGTACATTACTTCACAGTGTTCCACGGAGAAGTTGTTAATACTTAACTCTCGTGAGTACATTCTTCACAGTATTCCACAGAGAAGTTGTTAATACTTAACTCTCGTGATTATATTTCTTCAGTGTTCCGCAAAGAAACTGTTAATAAAATGTTTCAGTGGCTCAGGGATAGTGAACGCAACATTACAATCCAGACCTACTGGGTACGAAGCCAGCAGCAGGCCATTTGGGAGCAGATGGCTTTGCGTTGATTTTCACAAAGGTATGGTCATCGACCATTCAGAACGCAAGGGCAAACTACTGAATGTAAAATTGCTTAGGAAATCACAAACAGACAATAAATGCTGGAGTTGATTGTAACGCCTTGTAAAGGACATGCAACTACACACCAAAGGAGACACAGAGGAGGGAATCCCAGCAGTAATGGACTGAATGGTTCCATGTGCAGAGAGGATAATCTGACGACTAAAGAACAAACAATTGTTTGGTCTGACATTGGATCATGTGAGGATAAACTCTATAGAGATGCCAACAACCTCAAGATGATTGCTGCTTTCTTTAAATATATTCCAGCTTCACATCTGAAGGTGTACGAAGAAGAAACATCAGAGGAATTTAAGCTCAATGTGTGTATAAGCTCAACAATTTACTATTACATTTACTCAATTCTTCACAACAGACAACATGTCGCAGGGCTCGCGTCACAGCTGTGTACTAATGCCAGTTGGATACATCTATTATATATCCCTCATAGAAAAACACATGGGAAATGTATGTGTGTGTGTGTGCATGTGCACCCTTGTTTGTGCGTGTGTTTTAAATTTTCAGTCGTATGCTAATTGTGTGGCTTGGATTGCACTGAGTTTGTGTTTCTGTGTAGCACACCCTTGATAGAATATATCCTTGTGATTATTCAGAATTTGCCACTCTGAATTTCAAAAGATGTGAGGTATAGAACACAGGCATCGTTATCGTTAGTATACGAGAAAGAACTGATGATGCAGGCTGTAAATACCCAGATCTGCCTTTCATTGTAATAATAAATTGTAGAAATGTGTGCTACTTGAGCACAAGTTATCTCCTCTATGTTAGCATGAAGGAAAAATTGTTGCTACCACAATCTGTTTGTACTTCATGCCGTGCTGCCCTCATCCTGATGATGTATCCTACCAGGCGTCTGTCGTCAATGATCTTACTCATATTTCTGTGTGCTTATGCCCATCCCCGATGATTTATTCCTGTACTGTCATACACGCTTCCTGATCATTTTCTTAATTCTCACACCTTGGATTTGTAAATCATGGGTTACTTACTATGTTTAACATCTTGAGCAAAATGTTTACTATTTTATATGTGTATTCTTCATTTGTTCTGATCTGTTGTCACCAATATTATTGTATTTGAGTTGAATACATTATTATTATTATTATTATTATTATTATTAAAGTTCAGTAGCCTCTTGTTGGATAAGATCATTGCTGCTTTGACAGCCATCGTAAAAATGAAAGCCTCCATCCGTCATTTCGTTTTATAGACTGATGTCCCTTTTGAGCAGACTGCCTTAACTGCACAGCCTGGCATATTTGTCAATAGGTCCTTTTCACCTCTTCTTGTCACTTTTCACCAAGTTCAAAATGCAAAACTTAAATTAAGTTTTAAAATGCCTCTCTTTCCAAGGCTGTTGCATATTTCCAAAAAAAACATGCATATTTTGCTTGCACATCTCTGAATCATAGTTTTAGGTGCTTGAGTATACCCAGTTTTGCTACTACAGATACCTGATGTTGCAAAGATAATGAACGTGTTATGCAAGATCACCTTTCTGTATTATGTTTGTTACAACCACATTAGCACAACACTGCCATCTGTTTTAAAGAATACTACAATAACAAAAAAAAAACATTATCGTGTAGTGCCAATAAGCAATTGAAGGTTTCCAAGCACATGCTAACTAGCAATTACAAAATATACGTGAAGTGTTTGTTTTCAAAACAAACCTACAATGATGGTGATATGTTCTGTTGCTTTTTGTTAACAAATTTACTTGGCAAGACTGTCAGATTTCATATTATTTGTTGCAGCAAGATATGGAAATGGTTAACAATAGCCAGATGTTTATTATGATGTGCTCCCTGGTAAAATAGAAACCATCCCAAACATGTTTCCACAAATATAACAGCACTGTCAAAAGTACACAATTATTTTTGTTAAACATGTGGTGTATTACTACTGTCTTTCAGTTTCCACCAGGATGCAATTATTTAGTTTAACTCCTCAACACTATAAAATCTGGCCAGTTCAATTACAATGTTTTATAAGCTACATGTACTATAAATGGCATTTCAACAAAACTTCTATCATCTCCCACCTGGTGAAGCTGACAGGAGTTTCATGAACACAATAATGAAACAATTTATTTCGTTTTATTAATGTTATGACTAGGTAGGCCAAGGCTTACAGTTAGTTTAGGCATGCTGTATAGAACCAAAAGCAATTTGACTGAAATATACAGAAAGCAGACAATCAAGTCACTAATGCTTGAAAGATGGATGGCTTGTATTTGAGGTCAATATTTCCACAATGATGATGCTTTGTCAGTATTCATGAGCTCTATCTTTCACCACACTTGCTTAATGTTTTCTAGGTCATAATTGATCAATATTCCTGTTACCATGATGTGTAATATCAATATTTCATCATGTAGCAGGCCCTTTGCAGAAAACTGATCTCAACACAGCCCGGCAAAAAGTTACTCAATCTCTGGCCATTTCTCCTGCCTCATGCATCTTCATGCTCCAGGTGCCTGCAGTGTCAATCTCTGGCAATTTCTCCTGCCTCATGCATCTTCATGCTCCAGGTGCCTGCAGTGCCCTGTGTCCATCTTTGTGCTGGATGACCCCGGCCTCTTCCTGCAGGAACCATGACCTCCATTACCGTTCTCTCCAAGCCACTGTGACATTTGATATGGCCAAAGTATTTCTGTCTCCAAGAATTATATACACACACCTGTGCACACATCTGAAGGCTGTGGAAATGTGGTTTCTGAGGAAAATGCAAAGAATACCATGGACAGACAGAAAAACCGATGAACAAGTCTTTCAAGAAACAAATGAAGATCGTAAACTGATTAGAGACAGACGTAGACAGTCAAAATTTGTTGGGCATGTTATGAGAAGAGATGAATTGGAGAACTTGGTGACAACTGGCAAGATCGAAAGGAAGGGACTAAGGGGAAGACCGAGAAGTAAATACCTGGATGGCTTGGCCACATGGCATGGTCAAGACAGAAATATGGAACTGATCCACGACACTCTGGTGATCAAGTGAGATGGCAAAACATGACCGCCCACGCTTATCAGCATGGCACATGATGGATGGATATGCACACATGAGAGAGAGAGACACCCACAGAAAGATAGAAAATGCTAGACAATTTGACATCATGGCATGCAGGAACATCAGTATCAGGAATGATTGGCAGCATAAAAGATAGAAGGCTGTGGACAGACACGATCACAAATAGCGTAGTATAAGATATATATATATATATATATATATATATATATATATATATATATATATATATATATATATATATATATATAAAATCAAACATGTGAGTTGTTTTCAGTATCTAGGTTACACAGTGACATCTGATGGAAGATGTGATACAGGGATAAAGAAAAGAATCACCATATTCCTAAGGAGTTTGTATAAGAATGAGCAGTCTTGACAAACAAAAATATCTTAAGGACAAAAATCTTCTTACTAGAAAGTTTTGTGTTGATTGTTCTTTTTAATTATGTGAATGCAAGACGTTGAGTAATGTCATAGTGAAGAAACTGGAGTCAGAGAAGACAAACACTGAAATATTGACAGCTGCAGGAGTGAGTGGCTAAGAATGGTGGATTCTCCGAGAGACGCGGGTTTCAATCCTCGGTAAGGTGTGGATTGTTTTCTGTGGGCAAAAAGAAAATCCTAACCTGCACAATTCGCAGTGACCACACTAGCCAGGTGGACTTAATTCCTCAGGTTCAAGACCCCCTGCCCTACACTGCAAGGTACTACAGGCAGTAGATGACAGACAGACAGCAGCTGTTATAAGATCACTTATCAAAGCCATAAGGATGAGCAAAATGAAATTGTTTGGGCAATATCAATAGAAGAGGTGGAATCGAAACATTTAGTCTTATGTGAGAAAATAAGAGAGACAGTGGAAAGCTTCAACTTTTGGGCAATATATAATAGTGTAAGCAGCACAAGCTTCACCTAAATATCAGATGACAGTAAAGACTGGAGAGTCACTGCCGCTAAAGTCTGCTCCAGACTAGGCACCTAAACAAGACAATAATACCAATATAGATTCAAAAAAAGCAAACCTTGGAAACTTGTATTTTTGAACAGTTTGTGCAGAAAGATAGAGGAAAATCTTTCACCAAACATGGACAAACCCTTGTATCATCTCAGAGTGGATGTTTGATGCCAGAAAGTGTGCACTTCTCAAACCTGCACATTTACACTACAAATTGTACTTCACAAGAATGCTCAAAAGCTAATGTATAATTAGCAACATTCATTGCATGAAAACCACTTGTGGTAAATGTAAAAACACAAATGTAAGACATTTTCTTTGAGACGAAAGGATTAATATATAAAGTGCTCCAATGACATTTTTTTTTTTCAAGAAAGGCATATATAAAAATAACTGAAGGTGAATAATAAATAACACACAACTTCAGAAGAATAATGTAATCACAGACATCATTTCAATCTGCATATAATTCAACACTGAATTATACTAGTACAGATTATGTAATAATGAGAAAAATAATATCTATATAATTGTAACATTATTTGTTTCAACATATTGTGATTGTTTTGCAAAATTGCACACACAGAAAAAAATGGCTGTTTTGCATAATTTGCTGCATTATTATGACATATTTATAAAAATGTCTGATACTAACTAAAGTATTAAGTATTTCAAGTTTATTTGTCAATAAACATGAATTAAATATATAAAGCTGCAAATTGTCGATCTTGATGTTAAGTTTTTCTAAGATCATTGTTCTCATTATGTTCCTTACCATTATACCTTATCACTTTTAGATGGAAATTAATTCCTGAAGTTGTCTTTGAAGATTTTATTCGTTACATAATTCTCTTTTTGTTTGCATGCTGTGGTGTTTCCTACAATGCACACACATCACAGTCCAGTAAGTACAGTGAAAATGAAACCGCTGATGTGGTGATGGTAATAAAATGTGATATAAATGATGGTACTGATGATCACTATGATGGTAATAATTATGTGGTAAAGATGGTGATTAACAAGATGGTGATAACTCCAACATTAAAACACACCAACAAAAAAGTGTGCATTAACATTTTATTATTTAATTTCTATAAATGTTAACATTGAATATCAAGGAATAAAATTATTGTTCATAAATCCTGAATTACAATTATCACATGTTGCCTTTTGTCTCCCAGCGATGTTTTGGTTCAAATCTGCACAATAAAACGTGTTGAAAGAGATTTAGCACTGGCTTATGTACCATTTGTTTATCATGGTTCAAATCAAACAATTAAAAAAAAAGGTAATCAATAAACATATCTGAACAACGACACCCATCAGTCATTAAAATAATAGTCTGCTCAATGTAAAGATATTACAGATATAAAATATAAACAAATATTAGCCGATTGTCAAGTGTGATAAAGAAGTAAGTCTGAGCAAAGAATAAGTAAAATAAACAGTCTCTTTCAAATGATTTAGTTTCCTCACTTTGGCTGTTCAAGTAATTTTCAGAATTAGTTTGCAAAATCACATTTCTGTGGCTACAAGAGATATCTCTGCTTCTTAACTAACTGTTGCTGATTAACAGTCATATGTTAAAAGTGGTTCTATATAACGTGCAAGAATACTTTTTTCATCATAAAATTACAAGGACTTAATGTACAAAATGTTCTTCATGCTTATCCTTTTCACTTTTGTTTTATTTCTGTGATACATCTTCTGCCTGATGTTATCCATGTACTTAAGTACTTGAATTTCCGTACTTATTCCTTCTTCCGGCTCCGCGGCGAAGGGAATATAGACACAGTTCATAATCCCGCATAGACACGTTTGAAACACAGCTGTGGACAACTTGGCAGCAGACCACCTTATGTTAGATTTTGTATGAAATGGTATGGGTGCATAGAGAGGCAGAGGCAGACCAAGAGAGATGATGCTGGGTGGATTGTGATGGTGGCATGGAAGAATATCAACAGCAGAACTGATCCATAAATCCAAATACTGAGATCTGTGGAGAGTCATGAACGCCTACGCCAGCCGGCATGGCACTTGATGATGATGATGGTATGGGTGCTGGTCGTTCAGAAAGCAATGGCAAATTACTGAACATAACCTTTCCCTCGAATCACATCTCATCTCATCATGTTCTGTTCCTCTTGTACCTTGAGGTGTCGAGGTGAAGTATAAACAGCGGGAGAGTGCCCACTCATGGGCTTCATATACCGATATTCCCATGGACTCTGTTATTCCCTGCATCCATCGTTTACGTGGTCAGCCTCTTCCTCTGCTTCCCTCTGGTCTGTACATCATTGCTTGTTGTGGTATACTGTTAGTTGGTAAATTACTTGCATGGCCAAACCATTTGACCTGCTGCCTTCTAATAAAATCTAGCGCAGCTATAACCCCCACTTTAGTCCTGATTTCTTCATTTAGGAATCAGGAATCACAAACAGCCAAAAATGCTGGGGTTGACTGCTACGTCCTGTAAAGGATATGCAACTAACTAACTTACTACTTCTTCCATAAAGAGGAATAATAGGCCTTGTGTGCATGTAGCATATCACCAATCACTTGGCAGCTAGAAATGTAAAATTACAGATGCTCCCGAGACTGCCCTGACATTTCCAAACCACAAAACCAGTGCATAGTAGAAAATCCTGGTTCCTTATCTGTGCTAAGAGTTTATACACTGAGCTAAGAACCTAAAAGTGCTCCGAAGCAGGAAACCTGAGCATTAATGGATATTTTCACAAGTCGTAACAATATTTCTTGAATCAAACAACCAACCAAACGACTATAGCAAACCCACATTTCTTAATAAAGAAATTATACGTAGTTCCTGTACTAGAAACAGACCTTGATTATCTCTACCGAACATTCTCCAATGTCTTAAGTTCTATCTTTTATTAGAGTTCATAACAGTTGCATTCTGTTTGTCTGTTTAAGCTGAACCTGCCTCTTTACCTCAAAGCTTAATACGAGGGTAAGTTAATAAGTAAATCACAAATGGCTGTAGAAAAATAACTAAATATGATAAAAACTTGAAGTTTATTTTTATACACACATTGTCCCTTTATTTCTCAAAATAATTTCCACCAACATTAATGCACTTATCCCATCGTTTTATCAGTCCTCCCAAACAGGCTGCATAGAACTGCGTGCTCTGTTTTCTAAACCACGTTTTCACTTCACATTCAACTTCGGCGTCATTAGCGAAATGTCTCCCGCCAAGGTGGGTTGTCAGTGATTATGTTGACAAATGTTTGTCCCGTAAAGCGGTGCATAGCTGGGTAGAAAATGTTACGAGAGTGAGTCAATAAATAAGTCACACAGTTCTGTGGGCTGGCCGGTAAATGAAAACAAAGCACGCAGGTCTATGCAGCCGGTTTGCGAGGACTGATAAAACGGCGGGAAAAGTGCATCAATGTTGGTGGAAATTATGTTGAGAAATAAAGGGACAATGTATGTATACAAATAAGCTGGTTTAAAGTTGTTATCATATTTAGTTATTTTTCTATAGCCATTTGTGACTTACTTATTAACTTACCCTCGTATATCATAATTTGAATGTATTTAAACAAACACTGCCTAGTTTCAAATTTTATGTCATCGCCAGGGGAAGAAATTGAGAATGAGCTCTGAACTCTGGCCAAATACCCCCAAGGCATGTATATTCATTACCTCTGGCAGAAAATCTCCTGGCCTACATGTGAGAAAAAAACGTTTACACTAACAGCAGAAGGGACAATAAGTCTCTGGCAGCATAAAACCAGACTCCATAATTCACAAATATCTGTACATATCTAAATTCAAGTAAGACCACTGTCTACCTTAGTAAAGTAAGGTGCTGAAGATGGAGGGAACTAGCCAGGAGATCAACCACAGCATTTAGGATGATCATCATCATGTGCCATGCCGAAAAGCATGGGCAGTCATGTTTCGCCATCTCACTCGATCACCAGAGTCATGGATCAGCTCAATGTTCTTGTTTCGACCATACAACATGGCCAAGCCATTCAGGTATTTACTTCTCTGCCCTCCCCTTGTTGTCTTCCCCTCGACCTTGCCAGTTGTCACGAAGTTCTCCAATTTATTTCTCATAACGTGACCAAAATAGTTTGACTGTCTACGTCTAATTTCTCTAATCATATGGGTGATACACACATGCAAAACGAACAAAAGAAGAAGACATTGTCTAAGTCTCCAAAGACTGTCCTCAGTTTTCCTACAGATGTGCATGTGTTAATAATTTTGGTATGTTCAAGAAAAAATATACATTAGCCTGAGAAAAGTGCACTCTATACAAAGAGAAATTAGCATTTGTTTACCCATATAACAAAAATATGTGTATTATGAGTGTGCAGAATAAAAAAGACAAAAATATTACCCCCAGTTCAGCTTCCGTTTTCTTTTTGCCTTCGCTGAAGCTGCATTTACCTAAAAATAAGATAAAAGGAATTAAAACTGGATCTTTGGTAATATAACAAAAATATAAAAAGGTGACCTGAATGTAATATACACCAATTATGCATTCAAAGGTCACCCAAGAGAACTTAATTATCATCGACATGTGCCTTGCTGGATAGTCCAGGAATTCACACCCTCCACAAACATCTGCCATTTGTGTTTGTTCTTTGATAAGTTTAACTGCTTATCATCCACTGTGCCAATTTGTCAATCCATTCAATGTTTTCTCCCTGTGTGTATACCACTAGCACCCTCACCATGTTATTGATGCCTTCTCTACTCAAAACAAGACCAGCTATGCTGACTATCTTGTCCTGATATGTGTACCTGTCTGTCTTTCTGAATGTGCCTCCTGCAGTTCTAGGATACTGAATATCTTAGCTCTCCATGAGGTTCTTAGCATTCTACAAAGAAAGCACATCTCTGTGACCTTTAGTACTTTTCTAATCTTGATATTCAGGGTCCGTGATTCAATTATAACTCTTTACCCCTGTCATGAGATGTTTTTATGAAACTGTTGTTGTATTATTAGTTGTTACCCATTGTTTAAACTGTTCACAAATATCTTTCTCTTCTTCCTTCACTTCTCTTGCCTCGTGAAACATCAATCAATCAATCAATCATGTGCCATGCCGGAAAGCGTGGGCGGTCATGATTCGCCATTTCACTCGATCACCAGAGTGAAACATATGAACGATAAAATAAAAGAAAGTTAAAGTGAAAATACATTAATTTACAATAAAAGGACTCAAAGGAAATTATGTTTAAAAACATTAGTCCATAGATTGATTGATTGATTTAGGAACCAACATCACAGCATTCAGGGACATTCCCATAAGCACTCCGTCCTCATCCTCAGCAGCCAGCGAAGAGTTCCAACACTAATAGTTCCAGTAGCAATCTGATTGTATGTCCGTCTCACTTTTCCTCTGAGCGTCGATCGTCGGCCAGATCCCCTTGTCACACCTCGCTGCCTCATTCTTACCAGACTATAGTGATCCATTTGCTCCTCCAAGGTGTACACGTGCTCCCACAAGGCCGCAACCACGTCTGTTTTGTCATGCATCAATACTCCTCCAAGTTTTGCCAAGCCAGCCAATCTGTCCGCCTGTTCATTTCCCAGCACACCGGCATGCCCAGGAGAAAAGATCCAGGTGAATGCTTGCTACCCGTGACCTCCAAAGCGACGCAAGCCACTCTGCACGAAGCTTGCCTGTTCTCACCCTACCTCAGCATGCTTTCAGAGTTAGTCCATAGATCGCAAATGAAGATAAGAAAAACATACAAGTATAAACTTGTATAGATGATAGTAATGTATGTATAATGCTTTAATTGCAATTAAAGTAATTTCATAAATAAATGAATACTAGGACAAGACGTGACCATTTTCACAAATTGTAAATACATCATTATATACAGTTTCTACAATATACTAACTGCTACAGGCATGCGCTTCTCTAATATTTGTTCTTATACAAACATAAAAAAATACATATAAATGTACAAATTACATTTCTCTCCACTGTCGTTGTTTTCTGGTTTGCCTTTCAGCAGAAGATTACACTACAGCTTAATTACAGATAAGATTTTCAAATACAGCATGCAAGGTTTATATATACCTCTTGTTGTTCCAGAAATCTTTTAGCCTCTATAGCAGACACAATCTTTTCACCCATCTGTTAATAAAAAGACAACAAAAAAAAAAACCACTTGAATAAAGATTTTGATGACACCTGTTAGAAAAATGTAAAAACATTTCCCTAGTAACAGAGCTTTTATTTCCCTAGCTCCACATTAAAATTGTCTAACTTTCCTCAACATATGTAACTTTCACATATCTTCTCACCCATACATTCCATATGTGACATTTCTTAGAATGAAGACAGTTCTTCTAGGAGTTAAGAGTATAGCAGCTCAGGGGTAGAACATATGTCTCTGACTCCAGCAGACCTGGTTTGACGGTGTGGACTGTGAATTTCTAAGAAAAATAAGAAACAGGATGGCATATGCCCCTTTGCTTGCTTGCTTGTGTTCGTTGGCTTGAGCTCCAACGCGAAGTCCTGTATGTCGGATGAAGGCATCCTGTTGTCCAACATCAGTGTGATGTCATACAGGACTTGAGGTTTGCGTGAGTATCCGTTGTCCCATGTCTGGCTTATTGGTGTGCAGACTGGTGGTTCCTCGCCGTACAGGCAAACACTCTCCGACTTCGGAGGAATCGGCGATCCTACTGACCTTAGCCAGGACCCCGAAGGGACCTGTTGCCCAGGATGCTCGACGAGGACGCGTCAATAGGTCTTGGCCAGTATATAACCCGGCCCTAGTGCCTTGGAAACACCTCTGCGTCCCATATGCCCTTTGATCTTAAGGATCTAGCCTTCTCGGATAAGAATGAAAAACTTCAAGGAACTGTGTGCTCACTAAATATGAAAAAGAGAAGACTGAATGGGCTGCTACCAAGGCTACATTTCAAAATGAGGAAACCCACCCACACATGAATATTTAGCATATGTGATTCTGGTGTACAAACATTGGGATCTTTGCCAGTGCTTCAGAGTTTGTGCACTGTGCTGAGTTTCTCCTTTATGATTTATGGGAGGTGGCTAGAACACTTGTGGGGATACTATATGCACATGAAAGTGATCTTCACCAAAACCAAACCAGTCTTCCAGCATGTCTATTACTGTCATAGACTCACTTTTTTATAAGTTGTCCCCACTTTATTTCATTTTTTTTATATACAAAAACCATAATGCAAAAAACATGTAACAGAAATCTGCAAGTTATGGAACAGCTTTGGTAAAGGTGGTAGTGAACTAACAGAAGAAACAGCCTAGGTGCGGTCATGTGTTAAGTTAAGTAGTTACATTGGCACCTTGCCGCCTGGACAGACGATAGTTTGTGCTTCAGAAAGGCATAATAACTATTACCCATGGCGGTAGCGAATATGACTGATAAGGCCAATTCATGCTGTAAATGTTTGTCCACAGTGGGTGCATGTGAACACGTGGTCATTTCCACCATCATGCACCATCTTACGTCTCACACGCTCGGTGTGTGACTTATCTGCAATAATTTTCTCCTTTGTCTTTATTCCATTTCTGATCTTTGCCCTCCATGCAACACGTTCAGCGGCAACTTGCTCCCAATGTGCGTTATCAATGCCTGTATCAATCATGTCCTGCTTACACACATCTTTGTATTGTAGTAGAGGCCGACCCTGAGATCTCTTACCCATCTGTAATTCACCAAAAAAGATGTCCTTTGGTATTCTACCATCATCCATCCTCCTAAGATGTCCTATCCATCTAAGTCTACGAAGACTGAGCATGGAATAAACAGTCACACAACCTGATCTTTCCAATACTTCAGTATTTGTGATTTTGTTTTGCCACTTAATACCAAGAATTCTTTGCAGACACCGCATATGAAAGCAAGTTCAGTAGTTATTTTGTGTAAAATTAAAAAAAAAAAAAAAAAAGTTGCGGTGGCAGAGTGGCGAGTGCGTCAATGCAGTGGTCTAAAGATCAATACCTAAAAGTGGCAGAATTGTCCTCTAAGGTCAACCGAGCCTTGAACAGTGGGTACCAGAGATTGTTCTGGGAAAGAATGATGGTGAGGACAAGTGCATTTCAACCACACAATTCTAATGTATATGCCCATGACTGGGCAATTTATGTCATGAGATTACTGTTAGCCTGGTCACGGTACACTAATGAATGGTTGTTAACGTCTGTGGCTTGGGGGTTAGTGAACGCAGTTTCACAATTTCCAGACATACCAGGTCGAAGGTTCGAAATCAGCTGCAGACAACTGAGGAACATATCACTTGGCATTGATTTCGATGTTATGAGCATAAAGATATAAAAACTCAAGATGTAAAATATGTCACCTGGAGGTCTCAGAGATGTGGTTTCTGAGGCAAGTGCAAAGAATACAATGGACAGAGAAAAACAAATGAGGCAGGCCTTCGCGAATCAGTAGAAAGCCGCAAACTGACTAAAGAAATATAAGTCGACAGTGAAGTTCTATTTTGGCATTTATAAGGAAACATGGACAAGAAAACAGTGCCAACTGATGGCATGAGGCAAAAGAATGGCAAATTCCTGAATGACTTGGTCAAATAACATAATAGGAAAAACAACACAAGACAATATTGATTGTATGAAATAATGTTTTTCTGTTTAGTTGCATATCCTTTACAGAACATCGCAGTTAACCCAGCATTCTTTGGCTGTTTGTGATTCCTGGGCAAGTTTACATTCAGTAGTTTGCCATTGCTTTATGAATGACCGGCACTCGTACCATTGTATGGAAACCAACACAAAGCACTCTGCTTCCAAATTGCCCACAGCTGTGTTTTGAACACAGTATCTAGGATTGCGAAACACATTCATAACCCCTTCGCCACATAAAAGAAATAAAACTGAAATACACAGAGTAAAAAGCAAAAGAAACAGTGAAATCAACAATATGCAGTGAAAGAATACCTCTCTGGTGGCTAAATGGTCACTAAGAGACTCTGCAGTCGTGAAATCCCCAGTCTTGATGGCTTCATTGATGCGATTTTCTAATGCAGTAGGTGGTGGTGGACGAGAGTGGTCCCTCTCATGAAGATGCTCGTTGATGTTTAGAAAATCTTTCACCTGGTCTATGGCACTTGCACTTGATGATGATGCTCTGTTGTAGAAGCAAAAAAATATCACATTTCTGTATCAACTTTTTTTTTTAAATTGAAAAATACATTTAAAAAAAAAAAAGACAGATTGAATAATCTACAGATATAAACTATACAGACACTTCACACTTCCCCACAGGAATTTAGCCCATACTATTTGTTTCATTTTGTATTATCATATCCTGCCTCAGTCAACACCTTTGTATTTAGCATGTTATATAATGTTTGTTGTGATCTTCTTCTTCTTCTTTTGTTCACTTGAAATTTGTCTATAACTGCAATGTTGTCGCTTGTATAAATTTAACTGTCTTTTTTAGGCTCACTCAGTGGTCCATAGAGTTTATCTTCCACTGTTGTTTTTCTAGGCCAGAAGGTTTGCCTAGATGTGTCGTATTTTGGGCAGTATTTGTTGTGATAAGTCAAGTTGTGTGTGGTTTGCGCTTCTGTATAGATATGAATGCTGGATAATGAGTAAAGAAATGGTAAAGAAACTAGTGGAGACGTGGTTTTCAAGTGAAAGTAGAGAATATTGTGAATAAGCCTGGAGGTATTGAGAGCTGAAGGTTATACATGATCATTTATCAAAACCATAAGGAAATAACATGGCATTTATGGGGCATATCAGCAAAAGAGATGGAACAGAAAAATTAGTGAAAGGAAAATACCAGGAAAGAGAGCGAGAGGAAGACAAAAAAGATGTAGGTGGAAATGTTAACAGCTGAGCAAAAAGTAATAATATAAGGAACTTCCAAACAATGTTTGTAAATGTTAATAATGAAGACACAGGAGGTCAACATGACCGAGCACTCGCTCTTAAACTTCCGGTGTGCTGATGCTGAGGTAACGAGTTCAACCCTTACACTGGTCAACTGGTCTAAAGTGTTGACTTCTCATCCTGGACTTGTTGACGTAATTTACAAGTACCTCAGAGTCTGGAGTGGATTTGCCTGATATCAAGGGACACTGGTAATAGGGAAACCTAATCCCCACACAGACATCAGTCGAGTGCAATCCCCAGTAGAGGCAACTACTAGAGATATTAACATGTGTATAGACTACGCGTGAGTTGAAAGTGATTCCCCAGAATCTGAGAGAGAGAGAGAGAGAGTCAGAGAGAGAGAGTCAGAGAGAGAGAGATATAGAGAGAAAGAGAGAGATAGAGAGAGAGAGAGAGAGAGATCCAGACAAAGGGAATAATAACAATGTCACTAAATCATAACCATTACATGATTCCATTGTGACGCAACAGGCCAGAAATCTCTTATGCACAGATTTTTTTTCTTTTTTGCGCTCGCTCGCTTTGAACTTAAGCGTAGTCCGTACACACAACTTATAGTAATGCTGGACTGAATTTTGTGTGTGGATTATCTTTTATGCACAGATGACTCATTACTGGTTAACAGCTTAAAGTAAAAAAAATGCTATATTTTGGCAAATATTCAAATATTTCTACTTCATTTTCCTAAATATGAAACCCATAATAAACTAGATTTGAGTTTCATAGATTATCCATAAATACCTGCTATTGTCAACAGTTAATCTTTTAGCTGCATCCTTGGCAGACTCAGTCTCAGGCACAAGTTGAACATCATATTTCGCCAAAGTCTTCTTGTCTTCACATGTAAACTCTTTGGATACTGCATAGGAAGGAACCAAAATATTAAAAGATATTTACAAAATAATTACAACTGATGCCATCTAAACATGGTAGAAAATCTCATTTCCATTCATGGCATATTGGGAATAGAGTAACAACTAAATTATCCCTTTACAAGCCTTGATGTTGGGCATATGGTGCTAGCCTCATTGCTATAGACCAATCTGCTCTCGGCGGGTGATGTGGTCAATGTCATGACGGCCGCCTTTACTGACCTGGACATTTTCTGGTACCCAGTTTAGACTGGATCAGCCTGGGAGCCCAGGTCACTTTATATAAATCCCCCTAGAGGGGAATCAAATGCATGACCACCAGACTGGCAGGCAAGAATGCTAGCCACTTTAGTGGCACCACCGCGGCTCAGTATATATATATATATATATATATATATATATATATATATATATATATATATATATATAGGAACAAATACACTATCTTATTGCAACTCCCTGGTATCATCTAGTCAGCTCTGTGGTGGAGGAGTTATGGACACAATACGTAATCTGGCATCCAATATACAGCTGTGGGCGATTTGGCAGCAGACCGCCTTGCATTGGTTTTCATAGTGGTATGAGTGCCGGTCGCTCAGAAAGCAATGGCAAACTACTGAATGTAAACTTGCCATGAAATCACAAACGTATCCTGTAAAGGATATACAATTAACTAACTAGTGTCACCTAAGTCATTTGTTAAATTTGCATGACAAATGTTCATAACTTACATTCAGATTAACAATTTACATGATTGACATGCTCAAAATCAGTGCTTAGAGCTACGGCATCAAGGCAGTTAGCATCATCATCATCAAGTGCCATGCCAGCTGGTATAGGCGTTCAGGATTCTCCACAGATCTCAGTCTTTGGTGTTCTGGATCAACTCTGCTGATGATATTCCTCCATGCCAGTCTCAATCAATTCAGCATCAGTTTTCTTGGTCTGCCTCTGCCTCTCTTCCCCTTGATCTTTCCAGTTGTCACGATGTTCTACAATGTCTCTCTTCTCATCACATGACCCAAAAAAGTTGTTGGTCTCTTTCTGATTGTTGTATATAGTGTTCTAGTTAGCATACTGGTATAAAACCAAAAGTGGAGTGGCAGTTGCCAAGCCTGTACTGGCATCCAAATGAACAAAAAATATAAATAGGAAGCTAGACGAAAGAAAAAAACCACACACACATAAACACATGTAAATGTTTCAACCAGTCTTAATCAGAAAACAAAAACAATACTTAGCTGGAAAACCTAGTACTATCACAAGTACAGAAAAGTAACTTTTCTGGATTTGTGATAGTACTTCAGTTTTTCAAGTTAAGCATTCACGTTTTTTTTTTTAATTTTATTCACTGCTAAAGACTTTGGTCAAAATGCTTGCATGCAGCTGTCTGTGTTTTCTCTTTGATCAAGCTACTTATTTATATTTTGTGTTCATTTGAATTTAGGTTAGCATATTTGTTTACAGGTCTGTAGTTCAATCCTGAATGTTTACAGGACATGTTTCCTACCATTACGAATATACAACTCCACTCAGATTATAAAACAGGTATTCCAGACTCTCACAAAAGTTGTGAGGAAGAGAGATGATCTGTCCACATGCGAATTCTGTGATATAGTTGTGTGAAGGTGTCTCATATCATACCACTGAAGCATTATCTGATAGGGGACTATCTCTTGACACCTGGCAGACTGCTGCTAAAGACTGAAATTTGTGGCGTACATCATTATATAAGGGTGCAGTCACTTGTGAAGCAACCAGGACTGCAAGAGCTGTGAAACAAAATGGCTGGACAGAAAAACCACTGCAGGAGATCCTCCTTCAGGAACGTCAAGTATTCTTTGCCCACATTGTCAAAGAACATTTCGAGCCAAAATAGGATTATCAGCCATCTTAGACCTCACGGCTCCATACTTTCAACCCCACTGGATGAAAAGAATGGTCATCATCATTCTTGATGGACAAACAACATCTTTGCATTTTAATCTCATCATCATCATCTCATCTCATCTCATAATATAGTATGGAGTGAGTAGACATCTAACAAACTTATGCAGAAGCTTATACAACAACAGTAAATGAACGGTAAGAACAAATGGAGGACACTCAGACCTCTTCTTCATAAGATCCGGAGTATGACAAGGTTGTGTCCTGTTTCCCTTCTTGTTCATAACCTGTATAGACAGCATATGTAAAGAAACCAGCCAAACAGAGACAGTAACAACACCGCATGATGAACAGAACACAGAAGAAGAACCAACTGCAAATTACACCATTAAAAAACTAATATTTGTGGACGTTCTAGCACTAATAGCAAAATCAGAAGCAGAATTACGGGTCCATATAAAAAGATTAACGAACATAACACGATAATTAGCATCAGTAAAACAGAGGCAATGACTATAACCAAAGAAGAAAAAAACAACAAAGATCTAACATCTAAAATGATCTAAAAGAACACTCCCTGAAACAAGTAAAGGGCATCAAGTACTTAGTAAGTATAATATTGGCAAATCAGAAGTCGAGATAAAAAATAGATGCAATGAGGCAAACCATCTCACTGGACAATGGCACCAATACTAAAGAAAAAACATGTATCAATAGATAATAAAAAAGCACTCTACAACACAAACTTCCTACCAACTCTATGCTACCAATGCCAAACCTAGACAATGACATAAAAAGGAGAAAAGAAAGATTACAACAACAGAAATGAGATTTCTGAGAAGAATACTCAATGTATCGAGAAGAGAGAAAATTAGAAATGAAGAAATCAGGATGGAAGTGAGGGTTATAGCAATAATTAGTTTAGTTTACTCGATGGATCAACATCACGGCACATAGGTGCAACCCATAAGTGCTCCGTTCTCCTCCTAACTCAACCTGAGTCTGGAGAAACTCAGTTCAGTGCACAAACTCTGTAGCACTGGCAAGGATCCTGAAATACTTTGGGTAGATTTTCAACTCACAATTTTGCCCGGGCAGTGCCGTTAGGCTACTCTTTTTCGGTTTCCAACTGCCAAGGCATTTTTTATGTGCGCAACAATACACACGGGCGTCCGATCTCACTACCCAGAGACCAGGGGAAATTTTATTACTAGAAGTCCATGAGAAAAAGAAACCCGGTCATCACTGGGGCCTGAACCCAGGACCTCCAGCACCTGCGGCTGACACCATACCTCGAGACCACGCAGCCCCCCCCCCCCCAGGGGGTTATAGCAATGCAAGATTTAATCAGAAAACAACAAGTTAAATGGTCTGGCCATATAACTAGATTACCAACTAACAGTATACAACAATAAGCAATAATGTACAGACCAAATGGAAGCAGAAGAAGAGGCAAACAATGGACAGAGGGGATAGCAGAGTGCATGGGAATCTCGATACATGAAGCCCATAAGCGGGCACTCTCCCGCTGTGTATGTTTCACCTCGACAAGAGGAACAAGATGAGATGAGACTGAAGGTATAATGTTGGTGCTGCAGGCATCTTCATCTCAAAGAGCACAATGGGACTGCATTTCTCTATGACGGCTGGACAGTTGGCTTGCTCCAGAAGAGACCATGGTGTCTGAAGCGTATTAACAGAATTAACAATGTTGTTTATTTATTGTAGCCAGAGTGAACCATATATATATGTCATCTGAGAGTGAGGTCGGATGTAGCTGATTAGACCAGTCTCAGTCTGAAAGCATCAGTAGTGTACATGATGACCACTGCTGCAAACACGATGTGACAGGTTGTTTACACATCAAATGCCCAATATATTGAAGTGAGGAATTAAAGTAGCCATGAGCAGGACGTGACGATTCCCTTGGTGAGCCCAGCACCAGGGTGCTATGTGTCGGCTCTGGAATTATGGAAGCCACCCTGGATGGCAGAAAATGCCATGGACTGTCCCTGCCTTCCTTTGAGGGATGACCGTGAAGTCTTCGACTGTTCCAACTTGACCAGCTGGGATGTGGACGGTACCACAAAAGTGAGTCTCCCAGGAGTGCTAACCTGGTCAAAAAGCATGCAGAAGTCGGATGAGTTGGCCCATGGGTGCATAATAACTCAACGCAATCACATCTGAAAAAACACTCCGGATGAACGCAAAAAAAGAAGAAGAAGAAGTTTACACATCAACATCCACTTGCATAGATGGGCTATTAGGGTCCAGACTCTATGTGGGTCTAAAATCTGAAATATCCATTCGTAACACTGAAAAAATACTATATCCAGTCTTATCATGAAGTTTTACTAGCCATAAAATACCTGTGTCTATCACTTGCTGTTGCAGGCGTTTGATGCGTTTTTCAGTTGACCTCTGTGTGACTTCATTTGTTCTCTTTTCCAGGGCCTTGAATCTCTTAATTGTTAAAACCACAAAAAAACCAATGTTATATATGTAAAATTGTTGTTTCTATCAGGAGTAAAATGTAATGTGAAAAAAAGCTACACAAATTCATGGAGACAGATTATTGATATTCTTATGAAAATCTCAGGACATCTAGAAACACAAAGGGATGTTTTCACAGAATAAAAATAAAAGAGATTATGGAGAAAATAATGTAATCATGAATCACAACCTACTGCTACCAGATTTAAATGCACATTAAAACCTCAATTGAAGAGACCCTAATTTTATGTATTTGGAATGTAAGAGACAAATAATAATCTTTTGTCCTGTTTCTCCTACTGCGACATAAGTCTTCAACCAATTCATGATAATACATACAATCTTTTGCTATTTCATGCAGCTCCCTCCATGTACTCCCCATATTATTCAACAATGTCATTAATTCTCTTATTTGTGTGCATTTAGGTCTCCCTGTAATCCAGTGGTTCTCAACCTTTTTTGGCCCGTGACCCCCTTCAATATATTTTCAGAACATCATTCCCCCCCCCCCCCCCCCCCCCCCCCCCCCCTTCCTATAAAATATTTGGTCTGTGGCCCCCTTCACCATATTTTCAGAACGTCATTTAACCCCCTTCACCATATTTTCAGAATGTCATTCCCCCCCCCCCCCCCTTTCCTTTCATATTTCCTACCTAAAAATCCCTCCACCCCTACACAGTATACATAAAAATTGTAGGTAAATATGTTAAAACAGGTCTAGACATCCACATAAAACGTGATTTGTGGGTCTACTTACTTTATAAAATGAATCTTAGAAGGATGAGACGTGCATAACTGTAAAGTATGAAGGGAAAAGCAATATCAAGTAATCGGTTCTTGTATTAACAGGATCTTGAAATTATCTTCATTCCCCCCCCCCCCCCTGGAAACCCTAAAATTCCCCAGGGGGGGGGGGAATTCCCCACCGGTTGAGAACCACTGCTGTAGTCCATTTGCCCTGTGGGTTCCAGAGGAAGTATTCTCTAGTTATACTATTATCAGGTTTTCTCAGCATGTGTCCAATCTAGCACCACCATCTTTTCCCCACCTCCTGATTCACTCTCTAGTTAAACTATTATCAGGTTTTCTCAGTGTGTGTTCTAACACCACCATCTTTTCCTCACCTCCTGATTCACTGTCAAGTTCTTCCCTAAGCTCTGCATTAATGATCATACAAATAATAATACAGAACATTAATTAATAATCATCCTTACAGAGTTAGTCAATTCAAAAACTAGTACCGAAGATGTATGACCAAGTCATTCCATTGTCCCCTTTCTTCAACATTTCACTTCAGTTCTGAGTACGTCTAAATGCAAAAATTCTTGCAGGCCTATGTTATGTTGCTGTTTCTTGGATATCCTCTCGCTCCATTTACCTGGATATTGACTCCCAGTAGTTTCAATAGTGGATCTTCATGTCTCACATTGTGACCAAGCCATGGCAGCCAACTTGTTTGTGTGTATTTGTAAACAGTTGTTATTGTTAATGCTTGTTTCTGTAACCATTTTTCTGCCAAGCTTATAGGGGCTTTTGCTATTTGCCCTATATCTCTTTAATTGATAATATGAGACATAAAATCCAGCCATAAAACTGTCATCTACTGCCTTTAGTACCTTGCGATGTAGGACGAGGGGGTGGGGGTAATGAGCTTGAGGAATTAAGGCCGCCTGGATAGTGCAGTCACCGTGATCACTAGTATCAATAAGAATTTATTGAAGTCAAAGCAAAAACGTAAAAATTTTATGATAATTAGATAATATAAATTATGAAAGCCAGAAGCACAATGAGATTCAAACCTCCGGGAAGGTTAACATAGTCAACAAATGCCCGAAGAAGTCAGATGTGTCAGCCAGAAAGTGCAACTGTCGCAGCTCTGCTGTAAACAGGCAGAACATCTAAAACAACATTCCGGACGAACGCAGAAGAATACAATTAAAACCTGTTCCCTATATATAATGATGTCTCATTGAATAATTATATATATTTTGACTCATGACTAGCTAGTAAACTTCAGAATAGTGTCATCATTAGCCAGGTCTCTATCATCTACATAAACCCAATTCCATAGTACTGTCCAGGTCACAGTTATGTCTATCGACTGAGATTAAGTAAAATAAGAAGCATAACAACACATTGGACTAATACGGTGGCTTTATTAAATTAATATATTTATACCATCCATGCATAATAGGTCCAATAATAAACATCCCAACATGATGGATTATTATGGTGGGTTTATTATATCAATATGGCCGTCACCCGGTGTTTATGCAATGTGATTTCTGCCCAGTGCTCTGAATGTCAAAGTGAAGAAATTCAAGCAAGCGCGGGTAAACGGCGGGAGTAACAATGACTCTCTTAAGGTAGCCAAATGCCCTGTCATCTAATTAGTGACATGCATGAATGGATTAACGAGATTCCCACTGTCCCTATCTACTATCTAGCGAAACCACAGCCAAGGGAACGGGCTTGGTAGAATCAGCGGGGAAAGAAGACCCTGTTGAGTTTGACTCTAGTCCGACTTTGTGAAGACACATGAAGGGTGTATCACCGGGAAGGTTAACCCAGTCAACAAATGCCGCAGAAGTCGGATGTGTCGGCCTAACGGCGCAAGAACGCAGCTCTGCTGTAAACAGGCACAACGCAATCACATCCGGAAAAAAAACTCCGGATGAACGAAGAAGAAGAAGAAGAAGTATCATAGGTGGGAGCGCAATTGAAATACCACTATTTTTATCATTTCTTTACATTTTCAGTAAGCGGAGAGCGGGGCGCAAGCCCCTCGCTTCTGGAGTTAAGCAGCAACCGCCGCTCATCGTCATCCGCGATCCACTCTCACTATGGTCCAGTTTGACTGGGGCGGTACATCTGTCAAACAGTAAGGCAGGTGTCCTAAGGCGAGCTCAGTGAGGATGGAAACCTCGCGTAGAGCAAAAGGGCAAAAGCTCGCTTGATTTTGATTTTCAGTACAAATACAGATCCCTCAGCTGCAGGATATGGCTGAACGCTTCTAAGTCAAGTCCCATGGTTGTGAAGGTCTGGCCACCCTCAGCTTCTGCTCTTGGAGATGAGACACCTCCTGCTGCTCTTGGAGGTTTGATGTTGAACTGCCTACCTTGTTCCAGACATCCTGGTTATCCTTTGCTTTGGAGTAAACAAGGCAAGGCTGAGAGAGGGAACATGCTGCACGGGCAACACATATTCTCTGAATCCATGCCCAGGCATTGTGCGATGGGATTTTGGGCAAATTTCAATCCACGTACTTTCATCTGTCAAGATGATAAGGTGCCACTCACCGACATTTATATCGAGCTGCAGTAGCATGGTGGCTAGACACTTGCCTGCCATCCCAGTGGTCAGTGGCCTGATCCACACTGGGGTGGATTCACATTTTGAACAATTTACCTGAGGCCCCAGGTCAACCCAGCCTAAAATGGGAACCAGTGAATGTCGTGGGAAGTAAAGGCAGCTGATACTGACCACATCAGCCATGAGTGCCAATTGATCTATTAAAAATATGTTTAGCAACATATGCCTGATGCTGCTTAAGGCATGTTACTTTACTTACTTACTAACATTTATATCATTCATACAACATACGTCACATACCTGTTACACAACATAATGGATTATTATGGTGAGTTTAGTACGCTAATGCATTGAAGGAAGAATGTTTGGTTGCTCGGTTCCCTCATGTTTACATACTATATCAAAATATCAATGACTGGAGAACCCCTGTGATTACTGAAATACTATTCATCTTATTTAGATTATAAAATAATAAGTTGGTGGACTTTTCACAGACAATTCTTTTTTTTAATGTTTCTTCTTTTAGTCATGTCATGTAGCATTGGTCACCATGTCATCCAGTCTTCTGTCTCGTGTACTGCAAGTCATTTATGATACTAATGTTCCTCTATTTCATGATGCCAAACTGTATAGCATCTTCTCTCTTGGCCTCTCCCTCTCTTCCCCTCCAACTTTCCCTGCTGACATATGTCATGACATACTTCAGCTTTCCCCTTCCATTGTGTGACCAAAGAATGTGGACTGTCTTCTTATGTTAACAACCATTTCCTTAGCGGGCTGAGTGGTCTCGAGGTATGGTGTCCGCCTCGAGTGCTGGAGGTCCCGGGTTCAGGCCCCGGTGGGGACCGGGATTTATTTAAAAAATCTACCTGGACTTCCAGTAATAAAATTTCCCCTGGTCTCTGGGTAGTGAGATCGGATGCCTGTGTGCATTGTTGCGCACGTAAAAAATCCCTTGGTAGTTGGAAATCAAAAAAGAGTAGCCTAACAGCGCTGCCTGGGCAAAATTTCGAGTTAAAAATCTACCCAAAGTATTTCAGGATCCTCGCCGATGCAACGGAGGTCGTGCATTGAGCTGAGTTTCTCCAGACTCAGGTTTGAGTTAGGAGGAAAACGGAGCACTTATGGGTTAAACCGTGTGCCGTGATGTTGATCTAACGACTAAACTAAACAACCATTTCCTTAGTGAAATAATTTCTTTCGAGATATGTGTTTTATGCTGTACTTTTCAACTGCCCATAAGTCACAGCATAAGAATAAACTATAATTCCTGTTTTTTTTTTTTTTTTAAATTGAATCAAATGCAGAGAATTGACACAGAGAAAAGACTTCAATGAGCAGCATTTGCATTCTCTTTTCTTAGTTTTATCAAACGTATTATTTTGTATAAAATTAGGCAAAGTGGACAAACTTACTTATTTAATTATTCTAAATGATTCATGCTTACCTCCCAAAGATGAGACGAGACGTTGTGTGGTTTGTTATCAGTGGTACTGGTAGTGGTACTCAGAATGGTAGCTGAGTCATTTGATTTCTTCATTGTTGTATTTGCTTTCTCCATTAATAATTGTTAAGTTAATGTTAGTATTGTTAGCAAACAGTTTTGTTATGCATTTGACATAAAGTTATGGTCTTATTTAACTGCAATTACCAGTGGCCCACAAGACTTCTATTACTAATGGGAAAACTGTTACATTTATATATTCTCGACTGTTGACGATCTTTATTATAAACGGTAATAGTACTAATAGTATTACACACTATTAAATAATATTCTAATGAATGAATCACTATTCACTTCAATCACCCAAAAACGAGAAGTAGATTAAGATTTAAGATTGTGAGCTGAAACACGATTACAAGAAACAAATTGGACGTTGCGGTCAAAGCCTTCGTCAGCACAGAACAAACAAACACAAATCGACACAGAACTACATGAAACACCGTACACTATATGACACTATTAAGGGTAATCACCAAAAAACGAGAAGTAGATTGTGAGCCTTACACAGAAACACGATTACAAGAAACGACACTATAAACATATGATTAGTGACGTAAACATTAGCAGTCTAAAATTATGATTACCAAATTGCCTGTTTATTAGTTTATTAATTTTTTGTTCAGTGAACGGATATGTGGACTGTTTTTCCGCTAGCTAGTTAGTCAGTCAGTCATTCTGTAAGTTATGAATTCAGTAAGTAAGAGAATGAAGTGGGAACAGTTTATCAATGAAGTCGGTGGGGATGTGACATTGGGAAAATTCTGGAGTCTGCACCGGCAGATGAAGAGACAGGCGATGCCTGGTACATATGGTACCGTTTATGATGATAAGATAACACCCGACCTATGACAACTGACAAGGACAAAGGGGAGGCTTTTCTTGCGCGATTTTTAAAACAGACGGCTAGGCAAGATAGGGCTATTAGAGATGCCGTCATAGAAGCCTTGTCACGAATCATTAGGAAGGAGGACTGTGAGATTAAAGTGGAGGATATTAGACGGGCACTGAAGCGGGCTAAAGACACAGCGCCAGGTCCGGATGGGGTGAGGTACTCCCATATGAGGAACATAAATGATGGGGACTTGGAGGAGATGGCGCTGTGTTTCAACCTAAGCATCAATAATGCGGAAATACCCCACGATTTGCTGCATAGCTACCTGGTCCCACTCCCAAAGCCAGGTAAGGGTCACTCCAGACTTAATGGATACCGAATCATAACCCTGCAAAACACGTATGGCAAAGTGCTCGAAAAGATAGTAGCTCGCAGGCTCCAGCAACATTTGGAAAGTCTTAATCTGCTTCCCCAAGGACTCGGGAGTTACCGGCCTGGGAAGGACACCTGGGCCAATGCTGCAACTTTTACATTTGATGTCTACGAGGGCTTTTAGGATAAACAGGAGACGGTGGCGGTAGCTCTTGACATGGAGGATGCGTATAACAGGGTCAGGTATGATCGGTTGATACACACACTGTTGGACATGGAAGTCTGCCCTTGCCTTGTTAGATGGGTTGCGGCAGTCCTTTATGAGCGTAAGATTACACTGCGCATGGGTTCATTGACTTCTGACTCCTGTACTATTACACCTGGGTTGCCGCAGGGATCTGCCTTGTCCCCAGTGCTCTTTAATGTCTACACCAGCAAAATCGCAGCTATTGAGACACTAGGTGTGGGTAGAATCTTGACATTTGCAAATGATGTGCTGGTGTACAGCCAGTTTGGCGAAAGACTTACAGGTGGCAGTAAACAGGGTGGCGGAGTGGTACAAGGACGCAGGGACCATTAATCATTATACACCCAGACAGGGCATCGGTTGTGTGGATAACCGGATCGTCTAGGCAGATGTCGCAGGTATTATGTTGAATGGATGTCGTCTTAGTCGAGAGAGTAAATTGAAGTACTTGGGTATCACCTTTCACGGGTGTTTGCCTTTTAAGGATCACGTGGAGACTTTGGTGGTGAAGGTTGGTAGGGGACTTAATGCATTGAGGGCTATGGCAGCAACCGGGTAGATCAGAGGATGCTGTACAGGCTCTTTCAACAGTTAATAATTTATGTAATTGAGTATGGTCTGGGGCTGCTGACAGTATCAGAGAGCCAGCTTGAAAGGTTGGAGCTCATACATAATGCTGCCTTGCGGTTAATCCTGGGGTGCACAAAGGACACACCAATTATATGCATGAGGCATATCCTGGCGCTACCAACAATGACGGATAGGCATGGGGTCCTTCAGGTCAAATGGTACCTGAGAGTTGGCGCAGACAAGGATCACCCTCTGCATGCAGCAATAGATATGGTCAAGGGTCATAGACTAAGACGAGGCAGGTCCTGGATGGCACAGGCAGAACTTTCTATAAGTCAGGTGTTTGATCTAGAGACCATCAATCGTGAAAGAGAGTGGGTTGAAGTTCCAGAAGACAGGACGGACTGGCACAATGTAATAATAACACTGGGTCGTGAGTGCAGATAATGGGCAGCGGGCCGCACTGAGTTTGAAGTGCAACAGCTGATCCAGAGCAACACACATCAAGGTGGGTCTGTGGTGAGAAGCAGGCGTAGTGGCTGGAGCTTTATTGCAAAGGCTAATGGACGAGTCTTGAAAAAGGAGAGTCTGGCATATGAGACTACGACCTCCAGCATGAGAATGGAGGTGGAGGCAGTAACAGCGACATTCCGGTGGCTAGAGGAGACTACTGCAACACACGTTGTATTCATTAAGGATTCAGGATTCTTCCGAAGTCGGAGAGTATCTGCCTGTACGGCGAGGAATCACCAGTCTGTACACCAATAAGCCAGACATGGGACAACGGATACTCACGCAAACCTCAGGTCCTGTATGACATCACACTGATGTTGGACAACAGGATGCATTCATCCGACATACAGGACTTCGGGTTGGAGCTCAAGCCAACGAACACAAGCAAGCATTAAGGATTCAAAGAGTATGCTTAGTAAGGTGGAGAAAGGAATGTTTCGTGTGAAATGGCTCTTGTCGCTTCAGAGGTCACAGATCGTGAGAATTGTATGGATATTTTGCCCTGGCCATGCGGGGGTACGGGGGAATGAACAGGCTGATAGGCTGGCAGGGAATGCACCTCTTGGTGGTAGTTTGCCTATAGACAAGGGGGCAGGTGGTCGTGCGCTTGTGGGGCCAGGCGGAGAAGGCGGATGAACAGATTGAGAACCTATATGTGGAAAGAATGGGATTGCGGGGGATCGGTAGGGGTTCTGGAAGAATGTCAAGACCGAGAGGGAAGACCAGGAGAACGTTTAATCAGATAGCGGTGGGAACGATTAGTAGTATGACTCTTCGCTGGCTGTTGAACGAGGGGACGGAGCACGTATGATGTCGGTTCTTAACTCAACTCAACGCAGAAAGTTAGTCAGTTAGCAAGTTATTTAATTATTTCGCAATTATTTGGTTTGTTATTTAGTAAACTACTGAGTCAGTTGGTTTGTTAGTCAGTCATGCTGTCTCATAACATAGTAACATAAAAGTCGCTTAAAAGTCGACAGGGTCGACTTCACTGCACCGGGTTTTATCCCATATGGTTCAGCCTCTTTCCGCAGCGCGGAAAGCGTTCTACAAAGCGTTACCTTGGACAGGGAGACCGGCAAGTGGTATCTAGCTCATTCATAATCGTATGACTTTAAGTGTTACAGCTGTTGTCGGCTCGTGAAACTGCACACATCTCATTGTCAGCTCTCTTCTTCTTCCTCCCAGAGAACGTGTTCTTCAATGTCAATCATTACGAGGGTATTGTGTGTCAGGTATTTAACTTCACACATTTTAAACGTGTAGAACAATGTGGGTTTGTAGAAGGAAAGGGTACAGTAAATGCTGTGTATATGCTGCGAACAGTTATTGAACGTGCTATAGAAGTAAACAAGGATATACATCTTTGCTTTATTGACTATACAAAGGCTTTTGATGGAGTTAGACATGTCAACATGGTGGATATGCTTGCAGATCTACAAATTGATGGGAAAGACAATAGACATTTAAAAAAAACATATATTGGAAACAACAAGCTGCAATAAGGATTGATAATGAAGTGGGACAGTATCAGCCAATTAAGAGAGGTGTTAGGCAGGGATGTGTGATGTCTCCAGATCTTTTTTCCCTATACAGTGAAAATATTTTCAGAAATGTAGAGGATATAAATGGAATCAGCATTGGAGGACGAAACATCAATAACATTAGATATGCAGATGATACAGTATTAATTGCAGACAATGTGCAGGACCTGCAACAATTAGTAGATGCGGTTGTTGTACACAGTGAGCAACTGGGGTTAGAATTAAATTGTAAAAAGACTCAGGTTATGGTCGTCACTAGGAAGGAAGAAGTGCCACAATGTAATATACAAGTAAATGGAAATATTCTTCAACAAGTGAATCGGTACAATTATCTTGGAACAGTCATAACATCTGATGGGAGATGCCTTGAAGAGATTAGAACAAGAATCGCCATGGCGAAAGTAGCCTTTAGCAAGATGAAAAACATTCTGACCAATAAAAAGATGTCAATTGAAACGAGAAAAAGAGTGTTGAGGGGATACATAGAGCCTGTTCTTTTGTATGGATGTGAAACTTGGACAATGAGCAGTCAAGCTGAAAAGCATCTGATGGCTGCAGAAATGTGGTTTCTGAGGAAAATGCAAAGAATACCATGGACAGACAGAAAAACCAATGACCAAGTACTACAGGAGACAAATGAACATCGTAAACTGATTAAAGAAATTAGACGTAGACAGTCAAAATTTTTTGGACATGTTATGAGAAGAAATGGATTGGAGAACTTAGTGACAACTGGCAAGATCGAAGGGAACAGACCAAGAGGAAAATACCTGGATGGCTTGGCCGCATGGCATGGACGAGACAGGAACACTGAGCTGATCCACGACACTGGTGATCGAGTGAAATGGCGAGTCATGACCGCCCACGCTTTCCGGCATGGCACATGATTGATTGATTGTTCTATTTGGCCATCCATCCTTTGACATTAGCCCTGTTGGGTGAAGGTGCGAATGTAATGTGGAAGTCAAAGAGAAGTGTTAGTGTGCTGTGTAGTTATTTTGGTGCCCTTATAAGCCTGTCTTCTTCGTCCACCCCACAGGCTGTAACAACTTCTGTTTCACTTCGTCCACCCCACAGGCTGTAACAACTCCTGTTTCACTTCGTCCAGCCCACAGGCTGTAACAACTCCTGTTTCACTTTGTCCAGCCCACAGGCTGTAACAACTCCTGTTTCACTTCGTCCACCCCACAGGCTGTAACAACTGTTTCACTTCGTCCACCCCACAGGCTGTAACAACTCGTGTTTCACTTCGTCCACCCCACAGGCTGTAACAACTCATGTTTCACTTCGTCCACCCCCACAGGCTGTAACAACTCGTGTTTCACTTTGTCCTCCCCACAGGCTGTAACAACTCCTGTTTCACTTCGTCCACCCTAACAGGCTGTAACAACTCCTGTTTCACTTCGTCCACCCCCACAGGCTGTAACAACTCCTGTTTCACTTCGTCCTCCCCACAGGCTGTAACAACTCCTGTTTCACTTCGTCCTCCCCACAGGCTGTAACAACTCCTGTTTCACTTCGTCCTCCCCACAGGCTGTAACTTGTGTTTCACTTCGTCCACCCCCACAGGCTGTAACAACTCCTGTTTCACTTCGTCCTCCCCACAGGCTGTAACAACTCCTGTTTCACTTCGTCCTCCCCACAGGCTGTAACAACTCCTGTTTCACTTCGTCCTCCCCACAGGCTGTAACAACTCCTGTTTCACTTCGTCCTCCCCACAGGCTGTAACAACTTCTGTTTCACTTCGTCCTCCCCACAGGCTGTAACAACTGTTTCACTTCATCCTCCACACAGGCTGTAACAACTCCTGTTTCAAACAGTTTTGTTTTGCGTGTGTGCACTCGCCTGCTATGAATTCAAGCACACCCCATACATGAGCTACTACTTCTAATGTACTGGACTGATGTTTGTGTGTGGATTAGCTTTCCCTATTACCAGTGTCCCTCGCCATCAGTCTCCTTCGTCCACCCCACAAGCTGTAACAACTCCTGTTTCAAACAAGGTGTTTTTTGGCCTTTGCTCGTTTTGACCTCAAGCGTAGCCCATCATGCTACTACTTGTAACGCCCTGTACTGATTTTTGCGTGTGGATTAGCTTTGCCCATTACCAATGTCCCTCCCTCGCCATCAGACGAACCTACTCCAACTTCTGAGGTATTTGCAATTTATGACCCCAGGTCAAGGACGAGAAGTCAACATTTAAGTCCAATTGACCAGTGTAGTGGTTGAACCCGCAACCTCAGCATCAGCTCGCTGGAAGTATAAAAGTCAGCGCTCTTATCCATTTGACCATGCGGACTTCCTTTTAAACCAGTGGTTCTCAACCTTTTTTGGACCATGCACCCCTTCACCATATGTTCAGAATGTCATTCCCTCCCCCCCCCCCTTTCATATTTCCTCCCTATACCCCCCCCCCCCCAAACCCTAAATTTTCTCACCGGTTCAGAACCAGTTTTCAACAGTTGTCAAAGTGAATGTTTTCTTTTGCATGCCACATCTTTATTTTATCTTTGATTCTTGTTGAAATTGAAACTTTGTCTTCCTGTGTTAAAAATTAGGCTACAATACATTATCCATTATCAGGTGTGACGGTCTATCTCTATCCTGAGTTGGGAGGAGTGTTCTCAAATCAATCCCTGAAAATGTATCTGCATACATTTCAATTTGGTAGTTCCCACCATCTATTCTCACAACTATCATTACATATTTTATCATTCCATCTTCAGCCATTCATAAATTCGAAAGAATCTCCAAAATACTCAGTTTACAACCAATGATTCATAATGTAAATAAATACTCTTCCATTTTAATGTGTCCTCAATCCATCCAGTAAATAGAAGAGCTTCCATTCAAACATTCTAAACCTGCGTGAATATAAACATGCTGAAACAGCAGGAGTTCAAATGGTCCTAAGCAATCTTTTCTCTTGACAAAAAGTTCTTACAAATTGTATTTACTTTCGGACCCTAGAAAATGTCATCTGAACCTCTTCTTTCTTTCTATCCTTCACTTCATATATAAGCTGTATTAAATATAAATGTTTGCATATCCTTTACAGGACGTCGCTGTCAACATCAGCATCTTTCAGCTGATTGTTGATTTCATGGCACGCTCAGTAGTTTGCCATTGCTTTCTGAGCAGCCGGCTCACATACCCCTAAGTTACTGACGCGATTCGAACCACTGCTGATTCTCACCATCATCACGTTACTTACGAGAGTATACGAGATTGCGGAGAAAAGTCGCTAACCTCTTGGCCAGGAAGCCAGCATAAGCTGTATTAGCCTGTGTGAAATGCTTGTGACTTCAAGCTTATCATTATGTAACTAGTCGGTTGTCCCAATGACCTGGTCTTTCAAAACAATATATTCCCTAAGTGAGTTTAAACACATAGGCCAGAAACAATATGTTGCACGATTTATTGCCTGGTATATTTCTGGCATAAATATGCCAGGCAATAAATCATGCAACATATTTTTTGTGGCTTATGTGTTTAAAAACCTGGTCTGTACTTGGTATTTCAACTGTTGATGTTGCAATTATACAGACAAACTGGACAGTTGTAAATAAGACAGCATGTGATATGCAGAGGAATCCACAGTATGACCGATATGGTAAACATTGTCCTACAGCACATAATGCTTTTGGGGTGTGATATGTTAGGCTTTCACATATTCAAGACCATAGAATGAAGTTGGGTAGTCTGTTCCCTTTCTTCACAGACAATTCTAGAAAATTCTGAAAATCTTACAATATCTATTTTGTGAGACTGGGTCAACCCCAGAGTGGCACAGATGGGAAAACATAATTCTGCCACAACTGGGGATAGAACCCAGGCCACAGTCCTGGTCAGTTAGTGCACTAAGCATACGCCACGATGGCTCCATGCTTCTGGTGTGAGCTTTTATATTTTTCTTTTCAAATAAACAAACCATTTTAAACAGTATTTTACCATTTTATTATCTCATGCAATCAACTAGCATGGTTTAAGAACTTCAAAATTACATTAACAAATGGCTCCTGAACAAAATATGCCAAAAGTTTAATTAAAATTTGAGAACAGAATAAGAAATTTCAAAACAAACTGATATTCCATGTTTTGATTGAAAACACGTAAACAGAAACAGAGATTATCTTATTGTAACAACAATATTGCTCTCAGATTTTATGTTGTCATGTAACTGGCCATATTTTTGTACATTTCCAGCTAAAATCCAGACTGAAATAAAAATACATCTATTTTAACAAAGTTATTTCAATGTCACTGTACCATGACCTTGCTCTGTTAGCTCTACAAAATTAACAGATCAAACTCCTCTTTCTAAAATTTAAAAAAAAAAAAACAACAAGAAAATATTGATTTTAAGAGATCTAGTGCTAGTAAAAAACATAAAAGTAACATTTCAGAGATTCAATGTGGACTTAAAAAAGTATGTCTAACAAAACACAAAGTAGTACTAATCATCCATCATAGAATAACAGAATATTCTACAAATATTAACAAATACAAACAAGCATACTAATATGTTCAAGCACATCAGGTTAAATCACAACCAACACATAATTCAAGGTGCATTTCCAACTGTAAACATTAAAGACATACGTTTTGATCCAGTATGATATGTAATTAAAAGGCACATTTATTGATGTCGTTATTCTCAGTGTTCTCCATTAAAAGTGTACACATGAAATCACACAAATACAGCACAGTATTTACTTGTGGTATTTTAAAGCCAGCTCTCAGATCACAACCAGGGCCCAACCTGGTACCAGGATACAAAACCTAAGGCACAAATCATGTCATTTTCACCAAGAAATTACGCTTGCTGAAGAGAAACAAACAAAAAAGCCACCTTTCCTTTGTAAAATTCCCCTGGTGCCCACTTTATGATGCTGGGCCAATCGTAGAAAATCCCTCTGGGCATGCAGGTGAAGTATGTTGACAATTAAATACCTAAATCCTAGAAAATCCCTCTGAGCATGTAGCTGGAGTATGTTGACAATTCTATACCTGATACCTAACTCCCACAGAGGAAACTTACCAACCCAGAATCCAGCCAGTCCACCTGAGCTGTGGAGAATCATGACCTAACTAAATCCTTATATGCCTCTCTTCAGATGTGAAATTCCATGTACTGGCTCTGCACACCAAAATACTATCTCAGCTTGCAACACAATCTGTGTATTGTACTTTGGTATTGGGTCAAGGGGAAAAAAAACTCTGCATCAATCTGACTCACAAAGAGGGCACAGATGATATTAACACCAATTAGAGTTAAAACTCAATCTTTAAGAGGATTTACAAATAACTGGCCGGAAAAAAATATAGAATCCTGCCTCTGCTGAGGATTAAATCCAGACCACCTTTTTGGAAGACAAGCACACTAACTGTAAGATACTCAGTTATAAGCTTTGCACTGTGTAATGCATAACAAATGTCTTCAATATTAAAAGTGGCAATTGCAGGCTGGTGAAGAACGCGATCATCTTTAAATTATGTTTTGTTTTATCTGCAGCGAAGACTAGAAACTTTACAAGCATTCCTGCTTCCACTTGAGTGCTCAATGTTTACTGTGCATCTATTCCAGCAAAGGTCACGAAGGGTGGTTTTGCATGGGGGTCTTCACTGGTCCACCAAATATGAATTCTAAGTCATTAATTCAATTTGTGGTTGTTCTAAACTGAACAATGTATGACCACTTCTTTGATGTACACGCTTCTCAGACTGAAGATTTAAAAAGTGCTGAGGTAGACACTTCAACCCCTACACCTGTCAGTTGGACTAAAATGTATACTTCTCATTCTTGACTTGGGGATGTAAATTATAAGTACCTCTGAAGTCAGAGTGGATTTGCCTGATGATGAGGGACACTGGTAATAGGGACAGCTAATACACATGCAAAATGCAGTCCAGTGCTACTAGAAGTAGCGTGTATAGACTACGCTTGAGTTCAATCTAGGGAGCAAAACAACAACAACAACAACAAAGATTTGTGATTGTTCTAAATTGATCAATGTACGGCCACGTCTTTGAGGCATACAATTCTCACACTGAAGATTTTACAACTCCATAGTTTTGGGTTGAACTGATTCAATCCCACTAGTTGTAAAATGGGGCCCATAAGTCAGTCTCAAGTGCTCCTGAGATTGTGTTTTCTATGTCAAAGGATTAAATATCTTGTTTGTCTTATTATTCCAGCATTTGTCAAAGATTAACCACATCAATTTTCAATCTACTATGGTAGGTGGTGTGTGTATACCATGTATGAACAGGAATATAATTTGCTATTTGCTGTAACAATTTTTTAAACATTTGATTGGAACTTAGTTCAGATAAATAAAAAAAATTTTTAAATAAAACTTTATTTCATTTATATTCAAGTGTTTTTTGTGTGTGTTTGTTTTCCAGTTGCATATCCCTTACAGGACGTTGTAGTCAACACCAGCATTTTTCAGCTGCTGTTGATGTACTAGGCAAGTTTTACGTTCAGTAGTTTTTAAAGTGTTTATGGGAACAATAACAACAAAAATTCAATGCCAACTACATGCCAACCAAAGATTAATGAAAAAGTTGAAAATGTCACAAAATTTGAACATCTTTGCTCCAAAATCAACAACTGGGACTCTTCAAGAAAAGTTTGACTCAGGTTGGCCATAAGAAATGTAGAGATTAAACACTATTAAGAACATGGCACAATATTAGAAAAAAATTTACAATTTTGGAGAATGTGTATTTTTCATGTGGCAACAAACTGATGTCAGTCATGGACCATTTCACAACCAATAAAGAAGAAAATTGGGGCATATGAGCCAACAAAATCCTTGTAATATCATGAACCAAGAAGAGGAAAAATACTGAAATTCTACAAGATCTGAACATGGAAAAAAAACTATCTCATAAACTTCTTCTTCTGCTGCGTTCATCCGGAGTTTTTTCCCGGACATGATTGCGTTGTGCCTGTTTACAGCAGAGCTGCGTTCTTGCGCTATTAGGCCGATACATCCAACTTCTGCGGGCATTTGTTGACCGGGTTAACCTTCCCGGGGCTATCTCATAAACAATATCATGTCTAGGAAACTGAAATACTTTGGCCATATTAAACATCACAGTGGCTTGGGAAGGACAGTGATGGAAGGCATGGTTCCTGGGAGAAGTGGCTTGGGAAGGACAGTGATGGAAGGCATGGCTCCTGGGAGAAGGGGCTTGGGAAGGACAGTGATGGAAGGCATGACTCCTGGGAGAAGTGGCTTGGGAAGGACAGTGATGGAAGGCATGGCTCCTGGGAGAAGTGGCTTGGGAAGGACAGTGATAGAAGGCATGGTTCCTGGGAGAAGAAGCAGGGATTCATGAGCACGAAGATGGACACAGGACATTGCAGACACCTTTGGCATGAGTGTGCATGCAGTGGGAGAAATGGAAAGATATCGAGACATTTTTTGGTGGGCCATGATGAGTGAGGTCCTGCAAGGGACCTGCTGCATGATGTGAACAGTGATGAGCTATCAGAAGACATACAAATGAAATCATTCACAACAATGGCAACTGCTTATAGAGAAAGTTTCAGTGCATGTTAAACAAACCACATATGAAGTGTGTTTAAAGGTAAGAATAACACACATTAATGTGTAATAAATCACAAATCTTGTTTATACTGTTTCATTTCCCATTCATTTGTGCGCATTCTCATGCATGAAACATGCCTGTAGCTGCATTAATAACAAAGTTTGAGGGTTAAAGCTGGACATATCTTCACTACAATTTCTAAGTATAAATATGTGTTGCAAAAGTGACAAGAAAAATGTGGGACTGAATCAGTATATGAAGCTCTTTAATACTGCATAGCATGCTGAAATAACAAAATGTCAAGTAGATAGTTAGTTTCATCACAGAAGAAACATAAAGAAGAAAAATTTCACTGTCACAACATGGACAAATCACACAGCTTGAACACATTTTGCCACCGATTCCTATTTATCTTATATATTTTACAGAATGAAACATATTATTCTCGTTCAAATTATGGCAACTGTTTTTATAACAACCTCCATTTGAGATCTAAGCATATCTGTCATAAAAGTCATCTATCTTTCAGACAAAAATCATTACAATTTTCTTCTTGTCAAACCATCAAGAAATAGTACAACTACAATTACACTGCAGTAAGTTTGTGCTGGAAATAATTGTATATACGTTGACATCAAATTAGATTTAAAAAACATGCATGGAAGACAGAAGAAGTGGATAGCAACTAACTCATGAATAAGCTGCCTGAAACACGTTGGGCAAACAGTACCATCCTGAAGTAAGTGTACACAAATACATCTGGGCCTGTAGTGGGATAAAGTAAACCAGCCATAGCCAAAGGATTCAAAATAAATGTAGAGCATCTCTCCTAAGTAAAATAAAATCTTGGCTTCAGAAAAAAAATTACAGGGAGTAGATGAATTTCTTCAATTTAAGGATGGAGAAAAACATAAAATACTTTTTCATAAAGACGGATAAAGAGGAAAAGACATGTGATTATGGGAAGTAGCTAACTAGCATACCTCGCAAACCACAGGAATTTGAAAAGAACAAAATGAAAAAAGATTGATGAGAACAGTGTATCCAGATCTCAAACAGTTTGCATCACAGGCGCAAAGATTTTCCAATCTGCTTGCACACAAACGGGAGCTTTGGCAGCTCAGTGGCAAGCATGCTTATGGGTGTCATGTGATCGAAATCCCCATCAAAGCTGATTTTAAAAAAAATTGACCCGACTCTCGGGTTGACCCTGGAATGGGTACCAGGAAATGTTCTGGGAATTAAAGGTGACTATCGTTATACTGACCACATCACCCATTGTTATACTGACCACATCACCCATTGTTATACTGACCACATCACCCATCATTATACTGACCACATCACCCATTGTTATACTGACCACATCACCCATTGTTATACTGACCACATCACCCATTGTTATACTGACCACATCACCCATCGTTATACTGACCACATCACCCATTGTTATACTGACCACATCACCCATTGTTATACTGACATGACCCATCATTATACTGACCACATCAATCATCATTATACTGACCACATGACCCATCAGGTGCTGACCAGTCTCTAACAACATGGGGCTAGCACTATATGTCAAACACACCTCAAGGCACGTGTACGAGGGCCCCCCTTTACTTACTGCACATAAAACATTAACCAAGTTCACAAAGTCTCATTACTGTGGCACCAATCATCTATGAGTACAGGAATAAGGAACAATGAGGAAATGGTAATACGAGGGACAGTCAACAAGTTTCTTCTCCACAGAAATCATCAAGACAGGCAGGATGGAGTGAAAAGACACACTACTGGCTTAAATTCCCTACGTGTACATGGCGTGCAGGCGAGGGTGCCAGCTTCATTATGGACAATACTGAGATTTATGGAATAATCATATTCCTGCACCTGCTGTGCAAATCTGTGAAGTAAATTCATGATGAGAAAAAAATTACTTTCAAATGGTCACATCAGCGTTCAAGATGAACCAAGAAGTGGCAGGCCTTAAGTGGAAGACCCAGTCCTTTAAGACAGGTGGAAAGCCGTCCCAAAAATTAACTGAAGATTTTGCATGAACATCTTCACATATCAAATGTGTCAATTGGGTGGGTTTCCTGCCTTCTCAAGCCAATCCAAAATGCAGCATCCAGCCGAAGCAGCCATACAGGATGTTGGACATTTGCAATGGTGATGAAGATGTGTTTTTTTTTCCGTATACTGGTTACTGTAGACAAATGTTGGGCAGATTTCTATGACACTCATACTAAAAACCAGAGCAAACAATGGAAACACTCCTCTCCATCAACACCAAAGAAGGCAAAGACAGAAGTCTGCAGGAAAAGTGATGTTAATTGTCTCTGCACTGCCATGAAGTAATACTTACCAACTACCTCCCTCTTGGCCATACTATCAACTCAACTACCAAAGCCTTCTCCAGAAGTTACAAGAAGAAATCAAGCATGAAAGGTTGAATACTGCAACCTTTCACCCTAGAACAGACCAGACTGACCACCTTCGCTACTTATACTGTCTAAAAGACATATACATTTCATAACTGCCCAGCCTGCAGAAACCTGCACTTCCAGATATTCTCACACAGTGCTGTCATGATGGGCTTCAAGTTATGCATGTCTACTGCAATCCACCAAAGACAACCTGTGATTTGTGAGATGAAATAAACGGCTCATTGGGTTTCCAGTAGAGACAAAGTGAAATGATCATATCAGAAATATGATAAACATTTTAAAAATATTTGTTTACTGGAACACCCTGATTTTTATTATAAAAAGATAGTAGTCACCTTCAGCTTAACACTGTTTTATGGCATCAGATAAATATCTGTGTGGATTCAGATTACTGAATGTTATAGTCTAACATTGGGTCAATATCTGTGTGGATTCAGATTACCAAATGTTATAGTTTAACATTAGGTCAATATCTGCATGGATTCAGATTACTAAATGTTATAGTCTAACATTAGGTCAATATCTGTATGGATTCAGATTACCAAATGTTATAGTCTAAAATTAGGTCAATATCTGTGTGGATTCAGATTACCAAATGTTATAGTCTAACATTGGGTCAATATCTGTGTGGATTCAGATTACCAAATGTTATAGTCTAACATTAGGTCAATATCTGTGTGGATTCAGATTACTAAATGCTATAGTCTAACATTGGGTCAATATCTGTGTGGATTCAGATTACCAAATGTTATAGTCTAACATTGGGTCAATATCTGTGTCGATTCAGATTACCAAATGTTATAGTTTAACATTAGGTCAATATCTGCATGGATTCAGATTACTAAATGTTATAGTCTAACATTAGGTCAATATCTGTATGGATTCAGATTACCAAATGTTATAGTCTAACATTGGGTCAATATCTGTGTGGATTCAGATTACTAAATGTTACAGTCTAACATTAGGTCAATATCTGTGTGGATTCAGATTACCAAATGTTATAGTCTAACATTAGGTCAATATCTGTGTGGATTCAGATTACCAAATGTTATAGTCTAACATTGGGTCAATATCTGTGTGGATTCAGATTACCAAATGTTATAGTCTAACATTAGGTCAATATCTGTGTGGATTCAGATTACCAAATGTTATAGTCTAACACTGGGTCAATATCTGTGTGGATTCAGATTACTAAATGTTACAGTCTAACATTAGGTCAATATCTGTGTGGATTCAGATTACCAAATGTTATAGTCTAACATTAGGTCAATATCTGTGTGGATTCAGATTACCAAATGTTATAGTCTAACATTGGGTCAATATCTGTGTGGATTCAGATTACCAAATGTTATAGTCTAACATTAGGTCAATATCTGTGTGGATTCAGATTACCAAATGTTATAGTCTAACACTGGGTCAATATCTGTGTGGATTCAGATTACCAAATGTTATATTCTAACACTGGGTCAATATCTGTGTGAATTTGGATTACCAAATGTTATAGTCTAACATTGGGTCAATATCTGTGTGGATTCAGATTACTAAATGTTATAGTCTAACATTGGGTCAATATCTGTGTGGATTCGGATTCCAAATGTTATAGTCTAACATTGGGTCAATATCTGTGTGGATTCAGGTTACCAAATGTTATAGTCTAACATTAGGTCAATATCTGTGTGGTTTCGGATTACCAAATGTTATAGTCTAACATTGAGTCAATATCTGTGTGGATTCAGGTTACCAAATTTTAAAGTCTAACATTGGGTCAATATCTGTGTGGATTCAGATTACCAAATGTTATAGTCTAACATTGGGTCAATTATCTGTGTGGATTCAGGTTACTAAATGTTATACAGTCTACCATTAGGTCAGTATTTGTGTGGATACAGATTACTTAATCTTACATACAGAGTTTGGCATTTATGTCAATATCAATGGCAATTAAGATAGCCGCATGTTACATGTACAGTTTGATATTAGATCAATAGTGCAAATCCATTTTACTGAATGTTACACAGAGTCTGGCAACATCAGTGAGAATTCAAATTAAGTACATTAGAAATCACTTATAAAACCACCTGGGACTTTGATTTAATCATCTTGATCAATTTTATAAAAATCGGAGTGTTATATAAAAGCACAAAGTATAAAACAAACAGTTTTCTAACCAATATCTGTTAGACAAAACTGGGATAAACTAACAGATGGCTGTTGTAGAGAACAACATAATTCACCAACATGTAATATCAATAAGGCAGGATTTTTAAAAATCAAGACAGTTGCACAATAAAAAAATTTGGCAGCAAATAACAGAAAATAATCAGACCTCACAGTTTGTCTTTTGTGCTGTAAGTTAAATCAGGTATCGTAGTTTTATTCAAATAAAGTATGAGAGCTTTGTCCGTTAAAGTTTAATTGTAGGTTTTCCCACTTGCGGCTATAAACAATCTTAACAAGGCAAACATTCAAATTCAGCAGCTTTGTTGAAAAAAAAATGTCATACTCCTCATTCTTTTATCCTTTTGTATAATGTGATCACAGGGAACTATACATTCTTAATATGAAGACTATACCATTCAATCTCCCAAAAATGACATCATGCCCTGCCATACAAAAGATAATACATTTAAACAGTTATCTGAGACTTGTCTAGATGTCTTCTTAGAAAACAGCAGTGTTGTATTGTATTATTCTAAAGATGTAAAACTAAGAAAGTCACACTAAGACATGTGGGGGGTTTGGTATCACACCCATATTCCCTATGATCAAATGACACATAGAAGTTAATGCGGTCAGTATTATGCAGATTACTTTAGTTTTCCAGTTAAACCTTTTGTACCAATTTAACGCCGGCATAATTCTGACCCCATCCCCTAATGGTCTACACAAATATGTGTCTAGCACCACATGTCCAATGTGCCTTAAGTCATGTAAAAGGTCCTTTGGTTACAACTGTTTACTTAGTTAACACCAACCAGTAAAAGGTCCTTTGCTTAAAACTGTTTACTTAGTTAACACCAACCAGTAAAATGTCCTTTGCTTACAACTGTTTACTTAGTTAACACCAACCAGTAAAAGGTCCTTTGCTTACAACTGTTTACTTAGTTAACACCAACCAGTAAAAGGTCCTTTGCTTACAACAGTTTACTTAGTTAACACCAACCAGTAAAAGGTCCTTTGCTTACAACTGTTTACTTAGTTAACACCAACCAGTAAAAGGTCCTTTGCTTAAAACTGTTTACTTAATTAACACCAACCAGTAAAATGTCCTTTGCTTACAACTGTTTACTTAGTTAACACCAACCAGTAAAAGGTCCTTTGCTTACAACTGTTTACTTAGTTAACACCAACCAGTAAAAGGTCCTTTGCTTACAACTGTTTACTTAGTTAACACCAACCAGTAAAAGGTCCTTTGCTTACAACTGTTTACTTAGTTAACACCAACCAGTAAAAGGTCTTTTGCTTACAACTGTTTACTTAGTTAACACCAACCAGTAAAAGGTCCTTTGCTTACAACTGTTTACTTAGTTAACACCAACCAGTAAAAGGTCCTTTGCTTACAACTGTTTACTTAGTTAACACCAACCAGTAAAAGGTCCTTTGCTTACAACTGTTTACTTAGTTAACACCAACCAGTAAAAGGTCCTTTGCTTACAACTGTTTACTTAGTTAACACCAACCAGTGTTTGAATGAGAACTGATTAACCAAACATCTGAAAACTGTCATCTACTGCCTGTAGTATCTTGCGGTGTAGGAAGGGGCATCTTGAGCCTGAGGAATTAAGGCCGCCTAGTAAGTGCAGTCACCGCAAACTGTGCAGGTTAGGGTTTTCTTTTTGCCCGACAAAAAAATCCACACCTTACCGAAGATTTAAACCTGGGTCTTCCAAAGGAGAATGCGACATTCTTAGCCACTCGGCCAGCCGCTTAATCTAACATCAATGGAGGTAAAAACACCAACCACCTCATCAGCAAGAGAATAGACTAACCCTTAACCTAACATTAACAGAGATTGACGCATCAACCAATGTTAGCAAGACTAACCATTCACCTAACACCAACCATGGTTATAAACTGTAAACATGTGGTTATTGTTTATTCTCATTACAAATTATTCCACACCTGTTTTGGGGATTATTCTTCTAAAACAATGTAGGTGGGGTGGGGAAGTGCATGCTGGATAAAGTTATCAACTTCTGTTTCTATATGAACTGCAATATTTTCTAACTAAAGTACAGGAGCAACAAACACTGTGTTAGGTCGGCCCAGGTGGGCTAGAGTCTGACCCATGGGAAGCTCCATCGCTGTGAAGTTCTTGGTCTTCTAGTGCAACCTGGTATTGAGTACAACTTTCATCTGAGTAATGTGAAGAGGAAAGAATCTGTCGGCCTCCTGGTGGGATCATATCTGGATGAAACAATGCATGTCGCTTAGCATGCTTTTTCAGGTGATCACTTCGCATGAATCGTTTCTCACACATGGGGCACTGAAAGTTCTTTTCACCTGAAAAATAGAATATATAAAGATATAAAATTACAAAAATACAGTTTATATATCAAGATCTTGAAAACACTGTAACCATTGGCTTCATTTAAGAAAATCATCAGTCAAGTTGGTTATCCACAAGCTAAGTACAACAATGCATTTTCAATTATCACCACAATCATCAAGTGCCTTGTCGACTGGCTAGGTGACCATGCTTCTCCATATCCTGTGATCTCCAACAGCAAGCATAAATTTGTGTACTGACACCCTTCCGTGCTACGACACAAGGCCGTCAAGAATAATCTCTCACTGTCTTCTTCTATTTTTCTTTCCACAAATCTTTCCAGTTGTCACATGGTTTATTTTTCTCTTTTCATAAAGTTACCAAGATATGTTGACTGTCTATTTTTGATGTTTGTGATATTTGTCTTTGTGTCTTTCAAAACATTTAGATTACTAATTTTGGCTGTGCAAGACATTTTCAGCAAACTTTTTGATTGTCTCATGTTTACTAATTATCCAAGATTAACAGCCAAAAACTGGTTCTATGTAACAGCAAGAACTCTTTGCCTTACCTCCAAGGACACATACAGTAAACCTTTACTGGTGGCTAAGAGCGAGTTATTAGGAAGGCCACAGACCACTGCCAGCCTTAAGCTACACTAAGAGACAATATAAAAACAGTAATTGTGCTTCCACTGACATCCAGTGAGATAACTTGCAATCATCTCCGGTGCTTCATAAACATCAACACTGCCTGTAGACATGCATTGCATTTTGTATTGTTGATACTCAAGAAAAGTACTGTAACCTCTTACATGAGACAAAGGCTATGACCAGTATGCATGTGTGGAGTATGTGTGAGTATCCCCAAATAGAGGTCACTATTGTCTAGCTCCAGGTAGATGATATATCTTTTCTAATCCACACTGGCCATCCCAGGCTTGTATTCCAAGGCCAGATGTGTTGCCTTGGTTGTATCTCGTATGTGTTTACACTTGTCTATCCATCATTTCCTTGGTCCTCTGGTTCCATATTCAACGCTCTATTCTCATAAGATGACCACATAATGTTATTTGTTGTCTCTTAAAGAAATGGGTGCAATATGTTATACCTATTTTTTATGTCACTATTTTACATTCTGTCTTCTTATGGGAAACCCCACTAGCCTTTCACAAGCATTTCTTATCTTCACATCTGACAAACTTCTCTGGTGGGATGTTGATAGGACCAAATTCCTAAATGCCGTAAATATTTTTTTTGTGGGTGGGTATTCTCATTTAAAAATGTATCCTGGGCTTCCTATTTTAATCACTGTTATCTAAAAAAGATTAGGCATCTGTTTTATACCATAGGAAAACTGTTGTAGAGATGTACAGTTTTCAGAAATTACATAGATGATGGCTTAAGATTAGGGTGACACCCCCCCCCCCCCCCTCCCCCCCCCCCACCCCCCCCCCCCCCCCCTATGAAAAATACTTCCAGATCAACATGTTCGATAGATGGGTTATCCATTAATGCCTTAGAGAGTTGTGCTAATAGGCATTTTCCTCATCTGGACATGTAGTACATGGTTCCATCGCTCAGCTACTAAGTGCTTGCTGTGACACTGTGAAATCTGAAACAACTTCATGTGGAATGCTCTTTCATGTATCCACAGTGATTAGTGTTGTGAACTACTTGTTCAGAAAAATGGCACGTGGCCAGTTGCTGAGCTAGATGGTTTGCCAATGCAGTAATGCATGTGTAACTGCTGGTTTTCTACTGACCGCTGTTTTCATCAATGATGAACAGTAGTTCTGGCGGAAGACTGCTGTGTTGGCATTCTGGCAGCAGCCTTATGCATGCATGCGTGTCTGAGCTGTTGGTTTTGTACATACTGTTGTCTGTTTCGATTTTCACATGGGACAGTGAGGATCATTGTGTGGTTTTTGCTAGCATATGAATGAAGCAATTATGGTGTGACCAATTGCCATGAAGTTGGAACTGCAACTAACTAACCAGTTAATCTAAGAAAAACTTGTATCTATTTCATGAAGCTGGTTGGAAAAATAAGTGTTGTATCCAGCAATCCCCTACTCTAGAACTATAACCATGCAGTGTGTTGGCTAGACAATTCCAGTGTTGTATTAGGCAATCCCACGCGAATTAACTGTGCAGAGTGTTAGTAGTAAACTCCAATTCAGCCACCACTTGAGTCTCAAAAGTGGACAAATATGATAGTAAATAAGTGCATTAACCACTGGCTCCCATGGGCCCGCATGTTGTAAACTCCTCTCTATCACCAATGAATATCTAATGCAGATATTGAGTGCCTGTTAATCACATGGCAGATTGAATTATGTTTGCTTTTAATGTGAGGAGCTTTCATTCTCAATTAGCTAATGGACCTCTTCTTCTATTGCTTAGCTGCTAGAGCTGGCACACAGCAAAAATATTCTGGAAGCAACATGTACAGATCCAATCAATGTATTTAAGGCTGAATAACAACTCTGTAGTGTAGTTTTATTTTTTTTTTAAAAAGTCTATCAATATGGCATCTGTACCACTGTTGTTGACAGTAAAATTTTGTGGGCACATGAGAAGAAATAAAATAGAGAACTTGGTGACAAAACTGGCTAGATTGAGGGAAACAAGGGGGAGGCAGAGAACTAAATATCTGGATGGCTTGGCCACATGGCATGGTCAAGGCAAGAACACAGAGATGATCCATAACTCTGGTGACTGTGTGAGATGGCGAAACATAACTAACTGCCCTCGTTTATCGGCATGGCAGATGATGATGATTATGACAGCTGCTAGTGTTATATGGGAGATTCAGGAAGGGCTGAATTTTAAAGGCCGATCATGAAATGTGTGGTATACATTTTTACTGTTTCAATGTTGTGTACAAGAAGTTAACAAAAAACAGTTTCTACTTGATGTTGTCCTTAACTACCTCATGCTTCACCATTCTAACAATTAGTACATACACCGAACTCCTCATGCTTCACCATTCTAACAAGTAGTGCATACACTGAACTCCTCATGCTTCACCATTCTAACAAGTAGTGCATACACTGAACTCCTCATGCTGCACCATTCTAATAAGTAGTATATACACTGAACTCCTCATGCTGCACCATTCTAACAATTAGTATATACACTGAACTCCTCATGCTGCACCATTCTAACAATTATTATATACACTGAACTCCTCATGCTGCACCATTCTAACAATTAGTATATACATTGAACTCCTCATGCTTCACCATTCTAACAATTAGTATATACACTGAACTCCTCATGCTTCACCATTCTAACAATTAGTATATACACTGAACTCCTCATGCTGCACCATTCTAACAATTAGTATATACACTGAACTCCTCAAGCTTCACCATTCTAACAATTAGTATATACACTGAACTCCTCATGCTGCACCATTCTAACAAGTAGTGCATACACTGAACTCCTCATGCTGCACCATTCTAACAATTAGTATATACATTGAACTCCTCATGCTTCACCATTCTAACAATTAGTATATACACTGAACTCCTCATGCTGCACCATTCTAACAATTAGTATATACACTGAACTCCTCATGCTGCACCATTCTAACAATTAGTATATACATGCTTCATCATTCTAATAATTAGTACATACACTCGACTCCTCATTAGAATGTACACGAGTGTTGTCATTTAAAGAATTTAAAGTTAGTTGCATATCCTATACAGAACATCACAGTCAACCCCAGCATTTTTGGTTGTTTGTGATGTCTAGGAAAGTTTTAAGTTCAGTAGTTTGTCATTGCTTTCAGAACGACTGGCATTCACACCAATGTATGGAAACCAACGCAAGGTGACCTGCTTCCAAACAGCCCGCCGTTGTGTTTTGAGCGCGGTGAGCGGGATTACGAATCGCGCCCGTAATCCATTCACCACAAAGATGGCGTATTTGAAGAGAGATTGGCCAATTTATAATATATTTACACTACTGCCTTTCTATGTATCAAATGTACAATGATATAGATAATTAATATTAACCAAGCAAAATGATTAAGTGGAGCCACAGTAGTGCAGAGGTTCAGGTCATGGATTTAAATTTGCATCGAAGCACTGATCAGGATAAAATGGGTAGCAGTAAGTGTCATGGAGATGTCATGTCTTAGTCAGATATGACTGAACTAGCGTATGACAGTAGACGGACTACCTGCTTCTGTTAGCGCCGAATGTTAGGCGACGCTTACCAAACCCGTCACCCCACATTGTGCCAATGGCTTCGGGTGGAGGAGCACAACTAGGAGGGTACAAGCCTTATCCTAGTGTGAGGAAATGCAGCCTAAAGACTAAATGTCATGGCAGGGCAGACCAGGCCCTAAGCCTTGGTTGGCAACTGGTCTAGGATTGAAGCTCCGACAGGCGGACAGAGCATTGCTTTGCTGATCCGGCAGCTTCTGCAGCTTGTCTTGTTCCAGACGTATTGGTTTACCTTTTCTCTGGAGTACACTAGACAGGCCAAGAGAGGGATCATGCTGCATGGGCAACACATGGTCTCTAAATTCAGCCCAGGCTTTGTGTTATGGAGAGGTATAACTCCAGTTTACAAACTATCGTCTGTCAAGACGGCAAGGTGCTAGTCAGTCAGTCAACTGTCTTGGAAAGCAAAGGCGGTCATCATGATACTGACCACATGACCCCTTAAGTGCCAATTGGTGTATATAAATATGGGACTCCCACCATATACCCAATTAAGCCGCAAAGTGTGTAAAGGCATCCTTAAAATAACAACTGAGAAACATATGCAACTGACTGTCTTAATTTATTATTATATTTTGCTACACTATCTGTTGTGGCTTGATAACTTTGTTTAATAAACATTGTGTTGGTTTAGCACATGATTTCTGCTGCTAAATTACTATAGTACTCACCTGTATGTGTTCGTTTATGGCGTGTTAATTCATCTGATCTGGCAAATTTCTTCTCACATCCTTCCCAGTTACACTCAAAAGGTCGTTCTCCTAAAATATGCAAACACATTAAATATGTTTACCAGTGGCAAGCATTGAGGTGTCACATTGATTGTAGATACTCTGATGTCACATAATCACACTGATTGTAGGTATTTAGATGTGATATAATCACACTGATTAAAGCTACTAATGTCTCATATATTCACACTGGTTGTAGGTACTTAGATGTGACATAATTACACTGATTGCAGGTACTTAGATGTCACATAATCACATTGATTTTAGGTACTTAGATGTGACATAATCACACTGATAATAATCAATCAGATGCTATATAATCAGACAGATAATAATTAAATAGATGTCACATAATCATATTGATAGTAGTCATTGAGATGTCACATAATTACAATGATAGTAGTAAATCAGATGCCACTAAGAAACACACTGATAGTAGTCAATCAGATGTCATATAATCACACTGACACTAGTCAGAAGAACAGCATGTCCAAACTGAGCATCAACCCAGGAAAGGCATGCACATGCTGAATCTCTAGGCCATGGTTTGACTTCCCATCTAATCAATTAGCGAGCCTGGCATGTTTTTTTTCTTTTGGAACAATTTGGGCATATATTGCCACCAAAATGTCTTGGGACATTTAATTCTGAGAAACTTGCATATGAAGAAAGGTTTTCTCTCATAACATTGATATGTTTGTTATACAACATATGAGGAACATTTGAACTGCATTCTCATTCAGTATGATTTTCGGTCGATGGATATTTGAACTTAATTGTTATTTAATAGAAATCGCTTTTCAGGTGGACATTAGATCTCATTTATCAAATTAGCTCAGCATACTTTTGACGGACATTATTTACCCATGGTTTGAAGGTGGGCTGATGAATGACAATGGTTGAGGAAAGGAACAGCTCTTAATAGCCAGAACAAGGTGAGCTAATGCAAAAACAGGCTGGTGAAGAAAGGGTTTAAGCAACAACAGTTTGAGATTTACATCTATTTAAAATGGATGGAATTTATGTTTTATTTCTCCTAGTAGCTTGATGCTGGCATTTATGACATCATAAGATAGGCGGGTGCTACTGACTGCCACTAAACCAGATAAAACATGTCACAGAGTGTTGGTCGATTAGATCAATGTTACAGCTTAGAAAACACTGCACGGTGCCAGCCTTGGAACAGAAATTGGATTAGGAGAAATGTACAGACAATTAGATCAGAGCTACTATGTAAATCAGTAAAAGTCACACCCCAGAGAAATTCAGAGAGAGAGAGAGAGAGAGAGAGAGAGAGAGAGAGAGAGAGAGAGAGAGAGAGAGAGAGAGAGAGAGAGAGAGAGAGAGAGAGAGAGAGAGAGAGGAGAGAGAGGAAGGGAGAGAGAGAGAGAGAGAGAGAGGGGGGAGGAAGGGAGAGAGAGAGAGAGAGAGAGAGAGGGAGGAAGAGAGAGAGAGAGGGAGGAAGAGAGAGAGAGAGAGGGAGGAAGGGAGAGAGAGAGGGAGGAAGGGAGAGAGAGAGGGAGGAAGGGAGAGAGAGAGGGAGAGAGAGAGAGAGAGAGAGAGACAGAGAGAGAGACAGAGAGAGAGACAGAGACAGACAGGCAGAGTAAGAAGTTGGAAGCTGATGAAAAACAGCAGAAGTGAAAACCAAATATGACGAACACAGAGCAGAAAATGGCAGACCACGTCTGGACCCTGCACTTGATATGTACTTATGAACCTTGGGTGATGCAAGGAACCCCTTTCCATGAGCTGGTTTCTGAGGACGATTGCTCTAGCTTGGGTGTCTAACTGTCAGGTGCGTTTTTGCTCATACACCCCGCTGTTATAGATCACGGAGAGACTTCTCATGTGTCAAGCAGCCACACAAACTAAACAGGTAAATGTAGTCCCCACGCAGATACTGCAATTGATGTATGAAGTGTTATGCCTTCACATATTCTAGGCATTGGCAAAATGAGATGGGGTAGTCTTTTCCTTCCCAATCAATTCCCAAAGCATGCTGACAATTCCCCAAAACTCATTTTATGAGGACAGATACTACTCACAAACAGCATGAAAAGTACACTCACAAGTACCCTTGAGCACTCACAAAGGTAGAGCAAGTAGAGATTAAAGGACACACTCAACATATACAAATGAAAGCTATAATGACCACAGCAAGTACACTTGTTCCTTCAGCAAGGTCCTGTCATCAGTTGGAAGTGGCAGGCTCAAATCCCAGTTTGGTTAGCATCGCATTGAATATTCCATATTGAATGCGTGTTTTTTGTTTGTTTGTTCTAAATATTTCTATAACACATTATGCTGGAGATGCTTAGGGATTATATAACATTTATGTCGACTGAGGAGACAGATGCTGGATGGTCTAAGACGATGGCATGGGGCAATGCTGGGCATACAACAAGGCATGAGACCCTCTCAGAGGTAATATCAATCCTCCAGGGAACAGAAAAGGGCAAATGGTGACCAGGAAGGCAGAGAAAATCATGGACTGAGAACATAAAGGACGAGTAGCTAGTTGCTAATTAAGCATAAGTAGGTGTGTGTTGTACAAATAAGAGTAAATGTCTGAATGTGTGTATACATGCATGCATTTGTATACACACACAAGAGTTAATAAGCATATTATAGCAACCTATATGTGACTACCGGGTGAAAGGGAAGAGGGAGTGAAAGAGATATTCTAACTTTAATACCAATAGCGTAATCAAGCAGAAACAATGATAGGCGTTACTAATACACCACCCCCCAAATCCAATATCTTGCCATACTAAGGGAATTACAGGCCACACGTAGCGAGCCGACAATGTGACACAGAAATGCACGAATACGCGCGCCCTTGAAATCCCTCTCGCACTTGCCGGTTTCCACGGCTGCTAGTAAATTCAATGATTAAATTCCTCCCTACCGGCCAGCCTCGGTGCCAGGGCGTTAAACTGTTCAACGATGTTCAACAGGGCCCGACATACAGCAATGGCCAAACAAACGGCTAGCGGGTAAATTAAACGGTTAATTTAATTAGTTGCATGTCTTTTACAAGACCTCGCAAGCAACCTTAGAATTTACTGTCTGTCTTTTTATTGTCTTAAGAAATTTTACTATCAGTAGTTTACCACTGCTTTCTGAACGACCAACGCTCATACCGTTGTGAAAATCAACACAAAGAGATCTGCTCCCAGATCGTGACTGACTTCGAACACGGTATGTCGAGATTCTGCAACTGCGTTCACTACACCCAGGCACAGGCGCCTACATGCTGTTGATTACACTACATCTAGGCACAGGCGCCTACAGGCTGTTGATTACACTACATCTAAGCACAGGCGCCTACAGGCTGTTGATTACACTACATCTAGGCACAGGCACCAACAGGCTGTTGATTACACTACATCTAGGCACAGGCGCCTACAAGCTGTTGATTACACTACATCTAGGCACAGGCACCAACAGGCTGTTGATTACACTACATCTTGGCACAGGCGCCTACAAGCTGTTGATTACACTACATCTAGGCACAGGCGCCTACAAGCTGTTGATCACACTACATCTAGGCACAGGCGCCTACAAGCTGTTGATTACACTACATCTAGGCACAGGCGCCTACAGGCTGTTGATTACACTACATCTAGGCACAGGCGCCTACAAGCTGTTGATTACACTACACCTAGGCACAGGCACCTACAGTTTGTTGATTACACTACATCTAGGCACAGGCGCCTACAAGCTGTTCATTACACTACATCTAGGCACAGGCGCCTACAAGCTGTTGATTACACTACACCGAGGCATATGCGCCTACAGGCTGTTGATTACACTACATCTAGGCACAAGCACCAACAGGCTGTTGATTACACTACATCTAGACACGGGCGCCTACAAGCTGTTGATTACACTACATCTAGGCACAGGCGCCTACAAGCTGTTGATCACACTACATCTAGGCACAGGCGCCTACAAGCTGTTGATTACACTACACCTAGGCATATGCGCCTACAGTTTGTTGATTACACTACACCTAGGCACAGGCGCCTACAAGCTGTTGATTACACTAAACCTAGGCACAGGCGCCTACAGGCTGTTGATTACACTACACCTAGGTGCATATATTATATATAGGTGTATTTGATCGCATTCATAACACATCCATCAGCGTGAACAAGACTAGCTATGCCTGTTCGCTGTTGACTGATTTGCGTTGCTCTATTCTGGCCATGAGGATCTTCAATACGAACTGAAAGATTGTAACCACTGATATTGAATCATTTAGTTGAAAGTTCTCATGTTGATTCTATTACAATAACCTCGTAAAGGTGTGAATACACAAATTCAGTTATTCATTCAGAGCCAATGTATTGTGTACATAGCATGAACTAACCTTTTTCCCAATCGGGGCCCTAATGTGATGACAAATTATACGCCATAAATCACCACTTTTACATTTGTCCTTGGTTTTCCATATGCACACACTGATCTTTGAGATGTATAGCTAGGCAAGAAGAAGAAGAAGAAGAAGAAGAAGAAGAAGAAGAAGAAGAAGAAGAAGAAGAAGAAGAAGAAGAAGAAGAAGAAGAAGAAGAAGAAGGGAAAAGGACTCGACACGGGAATGATGGTGATAACAGAACTGATACACAAACATACGCTGACTTTGAAAGTCAGGTAAATATAGCATCCGCGATACCAGATAATCCAAGAGCGGACGATAATTTCACATATATATACTGGCGCGGGTTGCAAGAATACACTTCACTCCTGACAGACAAGCTCAACACGCTTATTCCCCCTGGACGTGCACTGAATAACTTTTTCTCTAATGACCCGCCATTCCCAGAATAGAGTCAAGCCTTTATTTCAATATCAAACACAAATCTATTCTTGGTAGAGTAAGCAAACGAGACATATTAGGTGTTTACTGTTAGACCTATGTTGTCATAACAGATAAGGAAATGGCCATTCCTATTCTTTTATTTTTAGTGTACAATGAAAACAACACAAACTACTCAATAAATATTAACACACGGGTAGAGGATGAATAGGATACAAGACAAACGAGTAAACAAACTTCCTTCTTCCTATGTTGTATGCCCATTGCTGGACATTACGATCAACTTCAAGCCCAGGTTGATTTTCTACACATGTTTACGTTCAGTATGAAGCCGAGGGAGGTAATAAAAAAATTATAATATAATAAATAGCAGAGTAGAGTGTTGCCTACTTCTATCATATACAACTCTGTACGGTGATGTGGGGTAAAGAACGCATCGCTGACCTCGTTAGGGCCAAAGAGGTGAAAAAGAGAGAAAATCTCTCACCTCCCTCAACTTACAAGGGAAAGTAAATAGGCAGATTTTCAAGGGTTCCAGAGACAGGAGCAAGAACTGTTATTTATATTCAAGTGGTTTGTAACTGCTTTCTTAACAGAAAGCATGCTGATCGAGAATGCTGACTGTTCACAATAATCAATCAGGTGCCGTCTCCACAATGAAGGTTGGCTGCAATGGATCCCCAATACTGTCTCTCGCCCTAACTGTACATTCTGTCAGATTCACGTTCATCCATCTCTAGATGTTATCTTCCCACTTGTATCGTTGTCTACCTCTTGCCCTCAACCTCGCCTTCCAGTATAGTTTTATAAGAATAGTATGTCTTTTAACGTGGCCAAAATATTTTACTTGCCTCTTTTTTATTTCTTTCATCAACTCTCTTTTCATTCCCCGTTTTTCTAGAACCTCTGTATTTGATTGTTTTTGTTTCCATGAAATACGACATATTCGTCTGTATATCCACATCTCCAGGGCCTCTATTCAAATATCTGGTGGCTTGTTCAATATCCAGGCTTCCATGTCATACAGTAGCGTTGAATATTCGCAACATTTGACAATTCTCATTTTTAATGCGTTGTTAATCTCTCTAGATGTTAATACTGATTTCATGCTGTTGAAAGCATTTTTGGTCATTCCTATTCTCTTATTGATTTCTACTTCACTTCAGCCATCATCTGTTATTATATGTCCAAGATAGGAGAAACTTGTTACTTGTTCTAGTATTTCACCGTTTACTAAGATGTTCATTGATGACCTTTCCTTTCCACTGCTAATTATCATAGTTTTCGTTTTCTGAATGTTAATATCTAAGCCACATTCTGCACTATGCCTGTTTACTTGTTCCACTAGGTTTTGTAACTCTTGCTCGCTTTCTACTAGTAACACGGTATTGTCAGCAAACCTAAGATTGTTTATGACTATTCAATTGATGTTAGGTCCAGGCAGTTCGTCTTGTTTAGAAATTTATTCTGTGTACGTGTTAAATAGGCCTGGGGACAACACACACCCCTACCATACTTCTCTTTTTATCTCTATGGGCGACGAATACTTATTTCCGCAAGTAATAGACGCCATTTGTTCCCAGTACAAGTTACTAATAAGTCTGATGTGTTTTCCGTCTACTCCTATATCTTGAAGACATGTAATTAGTCATTCATGTTGTACTATATCAAAAGCTTGCTTGTAGTCTATAAAACAAATATATATATTTGTCTGAACTTCTATATATTTTTTAATGAACATCCCCAAATAGATTGTTTCTCTGGTGCCGCTATTTTCAAGGAACCCAAATTGTTCGTCAGCTACTTCCCCATCTATTTTATTTTGAATTCTTTCTTGTATGACCTTGAGTGGTATCTTAGTTATATGGCTCAAGAAGCTAATAGTTCTGTAATCCTCACAATCAACAGCTCTTGGCTTCTTCGGTAGTGTAATAAAAATCGCTTTCTTCAAATCCTTGGGGTTTGTACCCAGTATTATATATATCTTTACATAATTCTGTGATAGTATCAATGCCAAAGCTGAATAAGGATTTTATCATCTCTGTGTTATCTTGTCAGGTCCTGCAGCCTTTCCTATTTTTCATCTTTTTAATAGCCTTCTTCAGCCTTTAATATGTTTGGTTCATCTTGAGTATTATACAATGTGGTTTACTGACCCTGCTGTCCCAGAATAAATCGTGTCTACGCTGTCCATCTTTTTATTATGTTGGTATTATCAATTATAAATTCTCAATTTTTCCCTCTGATACAACCACTTCCTGTTATATTATTTTTCTTCTGTGTCAATATTTTTATATTTTCATGGAATTCTGTATGAACCGTGCAACAGCAAATCATGAAGGTGGAAAAGTATCGTGAACTGGTCGCCAGTCTGAAACAAGATGGTTATACAATCAGACTGTCAACTGTCATTTACTGCCAATATAGCACCTTGTGGTGTATGGCAGAGGGGTCTTTTAGCCTAAGGAATTAAGGCTTTCTGGCTAGTGCAGTCACCGCGAATTGTGCAGGCTAGGACTTTCTTTTCGCCCCAGACAGAAAAAAATCCCACACCTTACCAAGGAATCGAACTCCCTAAGGAGAGTCCAGCATTTTAGCCACTCGGCCAGCCGCTCCTCTATCAGACAATCAATCAGACTAATCACCATAAATATAGAAGAAAGAGGTCTGGAATTCAACCAAGATGTGCTTAATCAACTGAGTCTGAATGGACAGTTGTGAACTCAAGCACTGAAGAGACTGGACAAGGCTGCCCAAAAAGGGAACAAATTGACGCAATAAGATGGTCTACGACTTTTCCCCCAGAAGGCAACCTAGTTAGGATCTCACAACTCATTGAAAACAAACTTTACTGTCTCATGCCAGCACAACTAGCCAACCTACCAAGCAGAACTGTTGCACCTAAGCCACGGACACTGTCCAGTGGAGAACATCCTGCAAATGCAGTGGGCCCCCAAGATAGAGAAATGTCAAAAATGCTACTAGCAACTAAGCCGTGACAGCAGTTGTGTGTGGTGGAGTAAAACATTAGGCGGGTCTTGCTTTCCATAGCAGAAATAAAGGATAGGAGAGGAAGAACACTGCCCTATACAACAGAAAAAACAGAGAGGAAGAGCTGGTCTCATGTGGGCATGGGCCGATATGTCACTTCAGCTGGGATTGGTGAAAAGAGGTAACATGGCTGCAATAGCGTTATTGTAACAGCGTGAATTGCGGATGCAGAGGTGGCAAAGAAATCCACTGGCTAGGGAAAAGAAGACAACTTTCTCCTGGCAAAGTCAAAATCTATATAGACCAACAGCTTGTAAAGTAAAATGTCTGTCTATTATTTGTCCATCAAGAATGATGATAACCATTCATTTCATCCAGTAGGGTTGAAAGTATGGAGCCGTGAGTTCTAAGATGGGCAAAGAATGCTTGAAGTTCCAGGAGGAGGATCTCCTGCAGTGGTTTTCCTGTAAAGCCTTTTCTTCACAGCTCTTGCAGTCCTGGTTGCTTCACAAGTGACTGCACCCTTGCATAATACTGTATGCCACGAATTTTGGTCTTTGGCAGCAGTCTCCCAGGTGTCAAGATGAATTCCAAAAGCTTTCAGTGAGATTTTCAGAGTGTCTTTAAAGCGTTTCCTCTAGCCGCCTTGGGAGCGTTTTCCACAACACAGCTCACCGTATGCAAGTTAAGTTACCAGCCCAGTGAATCTGATTCTTCGTTAGTAAAGTGTGGATACAGGGCATGGTCCCTCTTTCTAGAACTTCAGTGTCTGGGATCTTAAAGTAAAATAAAAAGTAAAATAGCAGAGTTTGTGGCACACGACTGGTGCATTCTGGACACGACAGCAATAAAACCACAAAAGATAAACAGCAGTACAGGCAATTTTTGATGACCTGGAAAGAAACCTGTTGTAAATATATTCTTGGAAGAGACAACACTAGTGAATAATTATTCATACATCTCAAATACTAGAACAAGTGCCATGTTTTTCCCATATTGGACATGTAATAGCTGGTGATCGTAGAAACAAACTTGGAGATCAAGAAGAGAATAAGAATGGCCAAAAATATTAACACTTGTAGAGATAAACAACATATTAAACATATGTCAAATGAAAAACTGTATAGAGAAGGCTGTAATGGCCAATGCCATGACAAACTAAGAAAATGATTTTGTTTTAAAAAGGTTCTGAAAGGCAAGAATATTGATTTAATTGCACCATGTCTATCCCATATGGCTCATTCTCATTCCACAGGGCGACATGCCAAACAAACTCTGTAGCTCCAGCAATGACACCCAAGAGTCTCTAAGAAAATGCACCAGTGAAGCGAATGATGTTGTCTGGAATCAAACCCACAACTGTCAGAGTGCGAGGCAGGCAGCGAGACCACTCAGCCATGTGGACTCCCACTCAGAAAATGATAAAATCAACAAACAGTATGTATAGTCTCTCATGCCTGGTGTGGGCGGCCCCACCAGGTTTTGTCACTGCTCATAACACTACCAGGGATGGACCCTAATATAACTTTTCTTTGAGGTTGAATGGGGATGGGGTGATGGTACCAGGGCTATTCCAAAATCAATCTCCTATTGGCTGGTAAAATAAACCGGTTGCCATAGTGACACCATACATTGCTTGCATAATTCAGTAGTCTTTTAGCTTACTACACTTCAACCTACAGTCACATTTGTTCAGTGGTTCACGAATCGCAAACCAATAAACATGGACACTCTTACTGCCTCTCCCACCAGCTGTGAAATTCGTGGTGTGATTCATTGATGATTGTGTCGTGTGTATGGTGATAACATTATGAGTGACATATCTGTGAGGGATTGGTGCAGAAATTCAGAGATGGACATAAAGAGTGCATAATGAGGGTTGACAAGGACGACATTCATGTGTGACGGCTGAGTTCATTTAAAAAGTCAACCATGTCATATTGGAAAAGCGCTGTCTCGCAACTTAAGGTCTTTCTACAGAATTTCCACAAATTTCTAAGACTAGTCTGTTTCGAATTGTCATAGAGAGGTTAGGTTAGCACAAATTCTGTTAACGGTGGGTACAAAAGCAAATGACTGGCGTCACAAAGCTCAAAGAATGGGCTTAGCTTTGACATTCCTTCTGTGCTACTGGGAAGAGAGGGATGCATTTCAAGACAGAATAGTGACGGGACGAGACATTTGTTCACTTCGTGAATGATGAGACGAAGGAACAGTCAAAACAGTGGATGAATACTCATTCTCCAAACAAGCCCAAACAAATTCAAGCAAACAATTTTTGCAACAAAAAATTATGGTTAGTGTTCTGGGACCACAAGGGCATTTTATCGATGAAATTCATGACATCAGAAATTTATTGTGAAACACTGAAGAAGCTTCATCGATTGATCCAACACAAAAGGCACGGAATGCTCACAAGTGGCATCATTATCCTGCACGACAATGTGCGGCCCCTCACTGCTGCTCACACAAAGGCTTTTTTTTTTAGTAGTTTAAGTGGGAAATTTTCAACCACCTCCCTTACAGCCTGAACTTGGCACCAAGCGATTATCATCTCTTTGGCAAGATGAGGGTCTAGATGGCTACCCAGTGCTTTGACACGACCAAGGAGCTCATGGATGGAGTCAACAACTGGCTAAGTTCCTACCAAGAGAAATTATGCTATATGACTCAAGATGATTACACTTAAGAATAACAATAAAACTGATCAAGAATACTCAAATGAAGATACATGAATACCAACGTTAGTTGGCAGGGTATGTGATGATGATGATAATGAAATAATAATAATAATAATACATGGAGCCAGGGTAGTATAGCGATTAGTGAGCTTGCCTACCAAGACAGTGGTCATGATTCAATCCTCAGCAGCAGCTGGACTCTTGTGTGTGTGCGTCTGTTTTTTTTTCTTTGGCTGACCAGTTCCACTTTCATGTCGGCCCAGCCTCATACAATGGGAACCAGAGAATTTCACAGGAAGGAAAGATGACTTGGAAGGGAACTGGACACTATACTTCATAATGGCCTAGAATATGTACAGGTCTAACAATTCAGACTAAAATAAAAGTTTCTGCCATGAGAGTATGCTTTTTTACATACATAATAAGAAGGAAGCTTTCATATTGAAACCAATGCTACAATACAGTTCTACAACAGATTACGGGATAACAATTAATAGGGTACATTGGTCTTCAATAAACTACAATATCTTGCACCTGAGGTAAAAATATGGTCAGCATATGACAGAGCGAAAAAGTAAACTAAATTAATATCAGCTGATTACAACATCGATATGACTATTCCAATATGCATGTATTGGAGACATTCTGGCCTGTTTAGTCACAATGTTATAAACTGAATGTTAACATTTCGCTGGTTACATACATAGGCACTGTGTTTGAGCCTGGTTTGACATCTATTGTAACAATAAAGTTTCCATATTTAAGTCAATAGATATGAAAATATGCGTCGGTCAGGTCTTAGTCAGATATGACTGAGCTACCGTATGACAGTAGACGGTACTACCTGCTTTCTGTCAGCGCCGAATGTTGGGCGGCGCCGAATGTTGGGCGGCGCCTACCACACCCGACACCCCACATTGTGCCAACGGCTTCGAGCGGAAGAGCGCAATTGGGAGGGTCCTAGCCTTATCCTGGTGCGAGGAAATGCAACACAAAGACAAAATAAGTCATGGCAGGGCAGACCAGGCCCTAAGCCTTGGTTGGCAGCTGGTCTAGGATCGAAGCTCCGACAGGCGGACAGTTAGAGCATTGCTTTGCTGATCCGGCAGCTTCTGCAGCTTGTCTTGTTCCAGATGTATAGGTGTTAACTTTCCTCTGGAGTGAACTAGGGAGGCCGAGAGAGGGATCATGCTGCATGGGCAACACATGGTTTCTTTATTTTAGCCCAGGCTTTGTGCTATGGAGAGGCAATAACTCCATCCCTGGTCTTAGCCGGTCTCGGAATCAAAGCGAGAGGCAACTGTTACGGGTTATAAGTCCTTGTCAGTTGGTGTAGACATGGGGCGCCACGCGTTGCCTCTGATGGTGAGAGACACCTACAGGTGTCACTGATCAGCTACCGCCCGCCTCAAGCTGGGCAGCCCCCGGCCAATTGGGTGCTGATCCGCCACAGCCTGCCTGCTTCAATGGGTGCTTGGGGCTAGGACAAAATCTGAATCGCAGGCTGTAAAACCAATGCACCAGGTACTAATAAAAAGAATAATAGAAACCTCGGGCTACGGCTTGCAACCTGGAACGTGAGAACCATGTGTCCAGGGTTTTCCACTGACTTGACAAATATTGACGATGTGAGAAAAGCGGCTGTGATTGATGCTGAGCTCAATCGTCTTAACATTGATATTGCTGGCCTGCAGGAGACTCGCCTCGCTGGGGAAGGGTCACTCAGGGAAAACAATTACACCTTTTTTTGGAGGGGAAGAGGGCAGGCAGAAAAAAGGCAACACGGTGTGGGCTTTGCAGTGAAGAATTCGCTACTGGGAATGATTGATATCCCAGCTGGAGGTAATGAAAGATTATTATCACTGCGCTTGGCAACCTCTTGTGGATTTGCCACCATTCTCACTGCATATGCACCGACACTCACTTCCTCTGATGATGTGAAGGATACGTTCTATGAGCAGCTAGACTCTGCGATCAAGGCAGTTCCAGAATCCGACTGCATTTGTATGCTCGGTGATTTCAGTGCTCGTGTGGGCAAGGACTCGAGTTCATGGCCAGTGTGCCTTGGAAAATACAACATCGGTCGCATGAATGATAATGGACAAAGGCTGCTGGAGCATTGCACTAGAAATGACCTATGTATTACAAACTCCTTTTTTAAAACAAAAGAGATGCATAAGGTCACATGGAAACATCCAAGATCCGACCATTGGCATCAGCTGGACTTCATTATCACACGGAGACAACATCTAAACCATACATCATTGGCTCGAGGTTGCCACGGTGCTGACTGTGATACAGATCATTCTTTGGTTGTTGCAAGGGTTGGACTGAGACCAAGGAGAATCTACACGGCTGGACACAAGTCTAGCCCCAGGATTGGTATTGTTGACACTCACGATCCTGGAAAGTGCTTTGGGTTTCGGCAGCAACTTGAGGACGCTTTCAATGACACATCAGAAAATTGTATAGTAAATGATAAGTGGAGTAAACTTAGGGAAACTATTTATAAAACAGCGGTGGGGGTTTACGGCACTGTGGATCGGGGGGGGGGGGGGGGGGGGGGGGTGGGGGGGGGGGGGGGGCGGCAGGACTGGTTTGTGGTGGACAGCCAGATACTGCAGCCCTTGATTGATAAAAAGAAGATAGCTCTCTTGGGAAACAGGGAAAGACCGGCGCGTGACACTCTGGGTGAGCTGAGGCAAGCGAGGAGGGATGTGCGGAAGGCTGCCGGGCAGTGTGCAGATGACTATTGGATCAAGTTGTGTGAGTCCATTCAGATCGCAAGTGATAAGGGAAACATCAGAAGCATGTATGAAGGGATAAAGAAAGCCTGTGGTCCAATGATCAAAAGAAGTGCACCGCTGAAAACCTTGACTGGAGAAATCATCACTGATAAGAAACAGCAGATGGATAGATGGGTCGAGCACTATTTAGAGATTTACTCAAGTGAGACCAATCTGGCAGATGATGCCCTCAACGCCATAGAGGCCCTGCCAGCTCTTGACCACCTGGACACACTTCCCACTATAACAGAAGTTAAGTGTGCTATAAATGAGCTTGCATCTGGCGGGGCTCCAGGTGGGGATGGGATTCCAATGGAGGTGATCAGGGGTGGGCAAGACACCCTCTCTCTACAGATCCACCAGCTAATAGAGTATGCTGGCGAGAGGGACGGGTCCCACAGGATTTCAAAGATTCAGGCATCATAACGCTGTGCAAGGGCAGGGGAGATCGGAGCGAGTGCAGCAGCTATAGGGGTATCTCGCTTCTGTGTGTTGTTGGTAAAGTATTTGCCAGAATTGTCCTGCGCAGACTTTGGGTCCTGGGGGGTCAGGTCTACCCCGAGTCGCAGTGCGGCTTCCGTCAGAGCCGGTTTACCATTGATATGATATTCTCATTGCGACAGATGCAAGAAAAGTGCCGGGAACAAAATCAGCCACTGTTTATTGCCTTCATTGACCTCACAAAGGCATTTGATTTGGTCAGTCGTGAGGGTCTGTTCAAAGCACTAAAGAAGATTGGCTGTCCACCAACTCTTCTGTCCATTGTGGAGTCGTTCCACACGGGCATGAAGGGTATAATCAAGTTTGATGGCTCAACTTCAGAGGAGTTTGAAATCAAGAGTGGAGTTAAGCAAGGTTGTGTACTAGCCCCCACCCTCTTTGGGATATACTTTTCACTTCTATTGAGGTATGCCTTTCGTGATCAGGATGACGGTATATACATTCACTCACGCTCAGATGGTGGCCTCTGTAGTGCTCAGAGATTGAGGGCCAGGACCAAAATTAGCAGGGTACTAATCAGAGAGTTGCTTTTTGCGGATGATGCTGCGATTATGACCCACTCTGAGGAAGAATTACAACATCTACTATCTGCATTCTCCAGTGCTTGTTCTGAATTTGGTTTAACAGTTAACAAAAAGAGGACATGGATTGTGTCACAAGGTGCACATGGTGTACCATCAATCTTTATTGACGACGCCGAACTGGAGATGGTAGACCATTTTGCATATCTGGGATCAGAGGTAAATGGCAAATTGTCCCTTGATCGGGAAATCAACATCAGGATTGGCAAGGCAGCAACAACAATGAACATGTTAGCAAAAAGAGTCTGGGAGAACAGGAAGCTTACTGCCAAAACAAGAGTACTCGTCTACCAAGCCTGTGTCCTTAGTACTCTTCTTTATGGCAGTGAAACCTGGACAACTTACTCACACCAAGAGAAACGTTTAAACAGCTTTCATATGCAGTGTCTGCGAAGAATACTTGGTATTAAGTGGCAAGACAAAATCACAAATACTGAAGTATTGGAAAGATCAGGTTGTGTGACGGTGTATTCCATGCTCAGTCTTCGTAGACTTAGATGGATAGGACACGTTAGGAGGATGGATGATGGTAGAATACCAAAGCACATCTTTTTTGGTGAATTACAGATGGGTAGGAGATCTTAGGGTCGGCCTTTACTACGATACAAAGATGTGTGTAAGCGGGACATGATTGATACAGGCATTGATAATGCACATTGGGAGCACGTCGCCGCTGAACGTGTTGCATGGAGGGCAACTATCAGAAATGGAATAAAGACAAAGGAGAAAATGATTGCAGATAAAGTACACACAGAGCGTGAGAGACGTAAGATGGTGCAAAATGGTGGAAATGACCATGTTTTCACATGCACCTACTGTGGGCAAACATTTGCAGCAAGAATTGGCCTTACCAGCCACACTCGCCACTGCCATGGATCGTAGTTATTGCCATATGACAGTTATTAAGCCTTTTTGAAGCACAATGTACCAAACTATCGTCTGTCAAGACGGAAAGGTGCCAATGACAATGAAAATATGACAATGCTATGTGGTGTAAGCTATGATAAAAAAGGACAAGAATTTCCAGGTAATGCAACATAAAAATAGACAGCATACAGTTGATATTTTCCCCAGGACATGCCAGTGTGGGGGTAAACGAGATATGGACAGATTGGCTGGGCCTGCTTATTGGGGTATTGATGAATAATAAAGCAGACATGGTCGGGACCCTTTGGGATTGTATATTGCGGAATAACAGATCGGTCACAACGGCCTGGAGAGAATGGTGCAGCAGGGAGTGACCAGGGGATCTAACTGATACTCAGGTCTCTGAGGAAAGGCCAGACGGACACATGATCAGATTTTTACTGGTATCATCAGTATCAGGATTCTTCGCTGAATGTTGAAAATGAGTATGGAGAATGAATGGGAATGTCTCAGGTGCTATGAGATGGTTCTGGACTCAAATCAACTCACTGTGGTTAAAAACAGACCTTAGTTCTCTTTACATATTTAAATGAATACCACTAATGTGTGTCATGGACAGATTGTAAAATATCAGATGTCATTTAGAAGATTATAACAGTGTTAAAATAAGGGAAAAGACACAAAAATCACCTGATGCCATCTTCACATCTGGTGAGGAAATACTAGGAAGGTAATCTAATGCCTAGAAACTCAGTAAAACATCAGTGGAAAGTAGAATACTAGAGTATTTAGAAAATGTATAGCATAAACATATTTTTAAAGAATAAACTGTAAAGTAAACAGGAAAGCAATAGCCAATGATAGAAAATTTGTTCTGTTAAATCTGGCATGGGAATGATAATATTTTTACTAATTTACTGCCAACTCTAAACTTCAGTGTCAAAAAAGGTCTATAAAATGTCATAAAGCTTGAAACAATAAATGTCAACTGTGTGTTTAAAAAATCTGTCACTATTATTTTACTAATTTTCTTAAGTGACAAGTGTCTATGACTACAACCCCCATCTGCACTCTGTCGATTAAAATCAATAAGTGGCAGTGTTAATTAAAAGTGAACATAAAACTAAAATTGATGAAATCTGTAATCAGTCAGTAAGTTAAAGTAATCTTAAGTATTTACATTTTAATTTCAATAAAACGACAACGCCCTTTCAACGGCAGGAGCTTTTTATTATAAATTCCGTTGCTAGCTAGTAGTACTATTATTAACTTTATTTGATTGCGTGCTGTTTTGACATGTGTGAAACATGTAAATGTGGGGGACCTGGGTGTCTGAAACACATGCATGCTGAAATGGGCCGCCACTAAAGAAAACATGTGGCTGCCCTAAAAGCCAAACAAAGAAAATGGCGCGGATGATGAAAATAGTAACAGTGGGGCCTGATGTCACCTGCACACATTTTCCTCACATTCTTACCTGTATGTGTCCTCATGTGAGACTTCAAGTGTGAACTTTTGTTATATGATTTCTCACAACCTGGATGCGTACACGTGTGGATTTTCTTGCCATGAATGCTGTTGGCTTTAACGAAAGCATGATCTAAAAGTCTTTTGCCGAGGGTAGGCGTGGCCGCTGCCACTTTCGTGCTAGCAACGACTTCACGCCTGGCTGCCTGACTGGACTCAGAGACTCCGATATCGAAGTCGTCATGATAAACACTGTCCTGTTTTATTGATTTCAGATCTGCGAGAATCCTTGCAACAATACTAGCGTTCAAACAATCTGTAACTGACAAGACATCTGACTGATGATCAAGATGCCCTTGGTGTTCCCCTTGTTGGCACTGCTGATTCAAGGATGAAACTAAAACTACACCATCCTCACCAACTGTCGGTGGATCGCAGGTCAGAACATACGTATGATCACTCTGGCTTTTTGACATGGCAATCAAGCAGTCTACGGCCATTCTTGTGTCGGTGTCTAAATCAAAATTAATTTTGTTTGTTTCTCGTAAGGCCATTTTCTTTATGCCAAAATGCGAATCGACGACGATGCTGGCATCCATTCACTGCACTCAACTCACGTCTGCTTGCTCGAACCGCCTACATAAAATCAACCATAACATACTTATACAGGCGCATCTGTATACATTTTACGCCAGTAGGAATTATCATCCAGAAACAGAACCACAAAACTTGTCCAAATGAATTTAGTAATTCGCAAGGAGTAGATTAGAAGAAGATCGTCTGAGATCTAGTTCACCGCGTGTTGAGTCCAAGTTTGTGGGCGTGGACTGTTGAGACGGTAGAAACAGGAAGTGACGACTATATTATATTGCTGTCAATGATTGGTCTTTATTAATAGATCTGCTTTCACTTGTGATTGGTAAAGAGCCGGGGATTCCCTCATCGCCTGTCACCCCTCAACTCTATAGGTGTATAGAGAAAAGGGGAATGCAAAGAGATAAATATCTGGATGGATTTAACACATGGAATAAACGGAACACAGACTTAATTCAAGACTGCCGATCGGTATAATGGTGGTGAACGTTGGCTGCCGACGCTTATTAGCATGGCACATGATGAAGTATATTAAAATGTTGATTATATTAAGAAAGCTATGCGTTATTGTTGTTGTTGTTGTTGTGTGTGTGTGTGTGTTTGTTACGTAGACAAGGCCTATGTTAATATGAAATTATGACAAGTACATATTAAATGTATGAATCCAAATAATCAGTACTTTTCAATAAAAGGGAGACAATGTGTATATTTTGAATTCAGTTTGCCAAGATCAGAGTAGGTGTTCTTAGCTACCAAACTGATTCAAACTAACTTGAAGTAGAAGCCAGGCACAGTGGATAGGGTCTTAAACATTCGATGTGCTGATGCCGAAGTAAGGAGTTCAACCTAAAATGTTGACGTCTATTCTTTGACTTGGGGACGTAAATTACGAGGGTAATTTAATAAGTAAGTCACAAATGGCTATAGAAAAATAACTAAATATGATAACAACTTGAAACCAGTTTCTTTTTATACATACATTGTCCCTTTATTTCTCAACATAATTTCCACCAACATAGATGCACGTATCCCATCGTTGTATAAGTCCTCCAAAACTGGCTGCATAGAACTGCGTACTCTGTTTTCTAAACCACGTTTTCACTTCACATTCAACTTCGGCGTCATTAGCGAAATGTCTCCCGCCAAGGTGGGTTGTCAGTGATTATGCTGACAAATGTTTGTCCCGTAAAGCGGTGCATAGCTGGGTAGAAAAAGTTACGAGAGCGAGTCAATAAATAAGTCATACAGTTCTGTGGGATGGCCGGTAAATGAAATTAGCAATTGTTCTTCTTACGATGCATGCTTCAAAATCAAACACAGATTTGCTGCTATATCTGCATATTGTGTAATCATGACACAGAACAGTGTCAACGAATAGCTTGATATATTCATCAAATCAGGCTCCCTAAACAATTTTTTACGGCGAGCTGCTTTGTGGTAAACGCTCCCAAGGCGACTAGAGGAAACGCTTTAAAGACACTCTGAAAATTTCACTTAAAGCTTTTGGAATTCATCTTGACACATGGGAGACTGCTGCTAAAGACCGTAATTCGTGGCGTACATAATTACATAAGGGTGCAGTCATTTGTGAAGCAACCACGACTGCAAGAGCTGTGAAGAGAATGATGGACAGAAAAACCACTGCAGGAGATCCTCCTCCTGGAATGTCAAGCATTCTTTGCCCACATTGTCAAAGAACATTTCGAGCCAAAATAGGCCTTATGAGCCATCTTAGAACTCACGGTCCGTACTTTCAACCCCACTGAATTAAATGAATGGTCATCATCATTCTTGATGGACAGACAACACAACACATATTCATTTAATAAAGCGGTGTGAATTAATGTTTCTTGGCGGCATTAGATATCATCATTTGACATGCCAACTGAAGAAGGGGCTCATGTCTCTCCACAAATCTTCGTCTCTGGTGTTCTGGTTCAACTCTACTGATGATAATTTTCCAGTCTACCGTCTCAGTCCATCCAACATAATCTCTTTCAATCTACCGCCTCAGTCCATCCAACATAATCCCTCTCAGTCTACCCTCTCCATCCAACATAATCTCTCTGTCTACCGTCTTAGTCCATCCAGCATCATCTCTGTCAGTCTGCCGTCTCAGTCCATCCAGCATCATCTCTCTCAGTCTACCCTCTCCATCCAACATAATCTCTCAGTCTACCGTCTCAGTCCATCAAACATAATCTCTCTCAATCTACCGCCTCAGTCCATCCAACATAATCCCTCTCAGTCTACCCTCTCCATCCAACATAATCTCTCAGTCTACCCTCTCCATCCAACATAATCTCTCTGTCTACCGTCTTAGTCCATCCAGCATCATCTCTCTCAATCTACCGCCTCAGTCCATCCAGCATAATCTCTCAGTCTACCCTCTCAGTCTATCCAATATAATCTCTCTCAGTCTACCCTCTCAGTCTATCCAATATAATCTCTCTCAGTCTACCCTCTCAGTCTATCCAATATAATCTCTCTCAGTCTACCCTCTCAGTCCAACATAATCCCTCTCAGTCTACCCTCTCAGTCTATCCAACATAATCTCTCTCAGACTACCCTCTCAGTCTATCCAACATAATCTCTCTCAGTCTACCCGCTCAGTCCATCCAATATAATCTCTCTCAGTCTACCCTCTCAGTCTATCCAATATAATCTCTCTCAGTCTACCCTCTCCATCCAACATAATCCCTCTCAGTCTACCCTCTCAGTCCATTCAATATAATCTCTCTCAGTCTACCCTCTCAGTCCATTCAATATAATCTCTCTCAGTCTACCGACTCAGTCCATCCAGCATCATCTCTGTCAGTCTGCCGTCTTAGTCCATCCAAGATAGTCTCTCTCAGTCTACCGACTCAGTCCATTCAATATAATCTCTCTCAGTCTACCCTCTCAGTCCATCCAGCATCATCTCTCTCAGTCTACCCTCTCAGTCCATCCAATATAATCTCTCTCAGTCTACCCTCTCAGTCCATCCAACATAATCTCTCTCAGTCTACCCTCTCAGTCCATCCAACATAATCTCTCTCAGTCTACCCTCTCAGTCCATCCAACATAATCTCTCTCAGTCTACCCTCTCCATCCAACATAATCTCTCTCAGTCTACCCTCTCCATCCAACATAATCTCTCTCAGTCTACCCTCTCCATCCAACATAATCTCTCTCAGTCTACCCTCTCAGTCCATCCAGCATCATCTCTCTCAGTCTACCGACTCAGTCCATCCAACATAATCTCTCTCAGTCTACCCTCTCCATCCAACATAATCTCTCTCAGTCTACCCTCTCCATCCAATATAATCTCTCTCAGTCTACCCTCTCCATCCAACATAATCTCTCTCAGTCTACCCTCTCAGTCCATCCAGCATCATCTCTCTCAGTCTACCGACTCAGTCCATCCAACATAATCTCTCTCAGTCTACCCTCTCAGTCCATCCAGCATCATCTCTCTCAGTCTACCGACTCAGTCCATCCAACATAATCTCTCTCAGTCTACCCTCTCCATCCAACATAATCTCTCTCAGTCTACCCTCTCCATCCAACATAATCTCTCTCAGTCTACCCTCTCCATCCAACATAATCTCTCTGTCTACCCTCTCCATCCAACATAATCTCTCTCAGTCTACCCTCTCCATCCAACATAATCTCTCTCAGTCTACCCTCTCCATCCAGCATCATCTCTCTCAGTCTACCGTCTCAGTCCATCCAATATAATCTCTCTCAGTCTACCCTCTCCATCCAACATAATCTCTCTCAGTCTACCCTCTCCATCCAACATAATCTCTCTCAGTCTACCCTCTCCATCCAACATAATCTCTCTGTCTACCGTCTCCATCCAACATAATCTCTCTCAGTCTACCCTCTCAGTCCATGCAACATAGTCTCTCTCAGTCTACCGACTCAGTCCATCCAGCATCATCTCTGTCAGTCTGCCGTCTTAGTCCATCCAAGATAGTCTCTCTTAGTCTACCGACTCAGTCCATTCAATATAATCTCTCTCAGTCTACCCTCTCAGTCCATCCAGCATCATCTCTCTCAGTCTACCCTCTCAGTCCATCCAATATAATCTCTCTCAGTCTACCCTCTCAGTCCATCCAACATAATCTCTCTCAGTCTACCCTCTCAGTCCATCCAACATAATCTCTCTCAGTCTACCCTCTCAGTCCATCCAACATAATCTCTCTCAGTCTACCCTCTCCATCCATCATAATCTCTCTCAGTCTACCCTCTCCATCCAACATAATCTCTCTCAGTCTACCCTCTCCATCCAACATAATCTCTCTCAGTCTACCCTCTCAGTCCATCCAGCATCATCTCTCTCAGTCTACCGACTCAGTCCATCCAACATAATCTCTCTCAGTCTACCCTCTCCATCCAACATAATCTCTCTCAGTCTACCCTCTCCATCCAATATAATCTCTCTCAGTCTACCCTCTCCATCCAACATAATCTCTCTCAGTCTACCCTCTCAGTCCATCCAGCATCATCTCTCTCAGTCTACCGACTCAGTCCATCCAACATAATCTCTCTCAGTCTACCCTCTCAGTCCATCCAGCATCATCTCTCTCAGTCTACCGACTCAGTCCATCCAACATAATCTCTCTCAGTCTACCCTCTCCATCCAACATAATCTCTCTCAGTCTACCCTCTCCATCCAACATAATCTCTCTCAGTCTACCCTCTCCATCCAACATAATCTCTCTGTCTACCGTCTCCATCCAACATAATCTCTCTCAGTCTACCGTCTCAGTCCATGCAACATAACCTCTCAGTCTACCGTCTCAGTCCATGCAACATAGTCTCTCTCAGTCTACCGTCTCAGTCCATCCAATATAATCTCTCTAAGTCTACCCTCTCCATCCAACATCATCTCTCTCAGTCTACCCTCTCCATCCAATATAATCTCTCTCAGTCTACCCTCTCCATCCAACATAATCTCTCTCCGTCTACCCTCTCCATCCAACATAATCTCTCTCAGTCTACCCTCTCCATCCAACATAATCTCTCTCAGTCTACCGTCTCAGTCCATCCAACATAATCTCTCTCAGTCTACCCTCTCCATCCAACATAATCTCTCTCAGTCTACCGTCTCAGTCCATGCAACATAACCTCTCAGTCTACCGTCTCAGTCCATGCAACATAGTCTCTCTCAGTCTACCGTCTCAGTCCATCCAACATAATCTCTCTCAGTCTACCGTCTCAGTCCATCCAATATAATCTCTCTCAGTCTACCCTCTCCATCCAACATAATCTCTCTCAGTCTACCCTCTCCATCCAACATAATCTCTCTCAGTCTACCCTCTCCATCCAACATAATCTCTCTCAGTCTACCCTCTCCATCCAGCATCATCTCTCTCAGTCTACCGTCTCAGTCCATCCAATATAATCTCTCTCAGTCTACCCTCTCCATCCAACATAATCTCTCTCAGTCTACCCTCTCCATCCAGCATCATCTCTCTCAGTCTACCGTCTCAGTCCATCCAACATAATCTCTCTCAGTCTACCCTCTCCATCCAACATAATCTCTCTCAGTCTACCGTCTCAGTCCATGCAACATAACCTCTGTCCATCCAATATAATCTCTCTCCGTCTACCGTCTCAGTCCGTCCAGCATAAACTCTCTCAATCCATCCCTTTCCCACTGATCTTTCCAGTCACAATGTTTTCTAATACTTCTCCTGTCATCATATAACCAAAGTATTCCGTTTGTCTCTTTCTATAGTTCTGTATAGTGTTCTACTTTCAGTAGCCGGTTCCGGGCAATTGTTTTCATTTACTCTGGCAGTCCTGGGTATTCGCAGCAACATTCGTCTCAGGAATCATATCTCCGTTGCTTCTGAGTTCTTCCCACTTTAGTCGCTCGCGTTCCCCGTTTCACTGCCATACAGCAAAACTGTTTCTAGATAACTCTTTAGTACTCTCTTTTTTATATTCAGTGGTAATGACTTACTGCTTAAGATATTTTTTATTTTCTGAAATGCAGCTTTTCCTTGACCTATTCTTGATTAGGGGGAATCATTGATTAGGAGGAATCATTGATTAGGAGGAATCATAGCTTTCAATGTTAAATATTGTCTAATGTGTCCGCTAACAAAAACATCTACTTACTTCTGCTTCTATGAGAGCCAACAATACATGTTAATTTTTTTATGCGGTTTCTTGGTGTCCTCACTGGTTCCTCGAGTGATTCTTCCTGTATATTTCCTTTACCACCTTGTGCTACGATTGTCAAACTTGGACACTGTCCAAATCACATTTACACAAAATAACATCTGCGAGATGAGATGCATGAGAAGAGCTACCAACTTAACTATCCGAAACAGGGTAAGAAACGATGTTATCAGACAGACAGTGGGATGAACACATTGTGCCATAGACACCGAGAGGCAGACAATAAAGTAGTTCCGCCACATCGTTTGCGTGCAACACTATCAGTTACCAACACTAGCCTACACCAAAGAAGATATGATACGAGAACGAGAGGGCGCCCGTGGAGGAAATGGACCGACGATGTCAAAGACGTTAAACAACCACACGGAATGACACTATCCAATGCCACACACCGGGCACTGGACAATCAACTATTTCTCATCATGACGCTTTACGGAAATAGCCGAAGAAGATTATGATGATGACGGTCATGACGTTTTCCACGTAGGAGTCGACCAATCAAGCCTCTTTTTTTTTTTTTTAAATGTTCGTTGTACCTAGACTTCATGAACTGACAACATTATTGGAATATACCATGGGCCTAACAAGGAATCCCTTATACATTTGTAGCATTATTATAGTTAATTTACATTTACAGTACACATTGTTGCCAAACATGATCGAAAACGGATTTTGTAAGTGTTTTTAACAATGGAGAGTCAACCGCTTTGAATGTAAATAAACATACGTTTTAAAATACAACACATTTTCTTGAAAGGCTCACTCACTGACAGCTTGCCGTTTTGATAGAGATAGACGATAGTTTGTAAACTGGAGTTATACATCTCCATACCACAAAGCCTGGGCTGAATTTAGAGATCATGTATTGCCAAGGCAGCATAATCTCTCTCTCTCTCTCTCTCTCTCTCTCTCTCTCTCTCTCTCTCTCTCTCTCTCTCTCTCTCTCTCTCTCTCTCTCTCTCTCTCTCTCGGCCTGCCTAGTTAACTCCAGATTAAAGGTGACAAAAATATACGTCTGGAAAAAGATAAGCTGAAAAAGCTGCCGGATCAGCAAAGCAATGCTCAAACTGTCCGCCTGTTGGAGCTTCCATTCCATCCTAGACCAGTTGCCAGCCAAGGCTTAGGTCCTGGTCTGCCCTGCCATGACATTTAGTCTTTAGGTTGCATTTCCTCGCACTTTGCGAGTGATTAACAGTTTGCACAGTGATTAATTATGTAACTTGATTAAGCGAGTTGGGTTAGGGCAGTGGCTACAAGGCATGCCTGCTGAACCTTTGTTTATGGGTTCGAATCCGCATTCGTGCGGTTAAAAAAAAATGTTTTATTTGTCCAGGGGCCTAAAATGAACACTGGGATATATCTTGAGAAGTAAAGGCTGTGGCTTATATTGTGTGACTGGTTTATTTAAAAAAAAATATGGAATTACCACCACATGCGAAATTCAAATACACCTCAAGGAGTGTAAAGCGGGTCCTTTACTACAACAAAATGCGGACACCGAAACTAAAAGTATTTATTACATATTATTAGATATATCAAATATTGTTAGTTCTATTGAAAAGTTCAGAACGAGTACTGTTGTATGTGTATGCGAGTGGTTGTCATAGATCTGACTATGGTGTCTGTGAGGCAGCCGCGACATACGGGCGTTCAGCGCTTCGACAGCATGCACGCGAGTGTTTGGTACAATGATTCATCCCCATGCACGATTTGGCGGTTTCCTAGGCTGTCGCTCGCACATTCGTTATTGCAACGGGTTTTTTGGTTATTTATTGAATGAATTAATGTTGGAAGAACAAACTGTGATTGTAAATTGTGCACATGTGATTTTTGACTGCTAATTGCAAAAAGGTTTGGATATCGGGTGTGACTTTATATGCCATTGTTTGACAGTCGTAACTTCTGAACAAACTATCGTACGATTTATGTACATTTGTTCGGTTTTCTCTCACATTTGTGTGAAAATGTTAAATTAATTGTTCTCGAACACATAATAAGCCGCAAAGGCATATTGGTTAGTGCGCTTGGAAGCTGTGGCAATGGTGCGAGTTAAATCCCCAGGGAAAGCAGGATGATTGTTTGTTCTCACGACCAATACTCTGGAGTATCCCAGAGTCAAATAAAAAAAATGGGATCCGGACAATTTGTTTGGTGCCTATAATATGCGAATGACCGCAAACTTCACATCGCAACGACAGTTTTATCCGGTTCTGTAGATCATACAGTGTGGTCGTGGTGGCGCAGTGGTTACTGCACATGACTATTGACACCCTGGCCACGGGCTCAGTTCGAAACAGTGCTACTTTTTGAAGGTTTTGTTTTAAAGACAAGGTGATGTTCATATCTGGGGATACCTGGTACCTTGTAGAATTTTCAAAGAAGGGAAATTGGTTAGGAAAGAAGCCGGTCACCTCCTTATCATGATGCCATAACCTAGTATGTATGAGTGTGTTCATTACCACTTGTGCCAGTGGTAATACCATCGCCATTTGTGTGTCAGTGGTAATACCATCACCATTTGTGTACCAGTGGTAATACCATCACCATTTGTGTGTCAGTGGTAATACCATCACCACCGGGAAGGTTAACCCGGTCAACAAATGCCCGCAGAAGTCGGATGTGTCGGCCTAACGGCGCAAGAACGCAGCTCTGCTGTAAACAGGCACAACGCAACCACGTCCGAAAAAAACTCAGGATGAACGCAGAAGAAGAAGAAGATACCATCACCATTTGTGTGTCAGTGGTAATAACATCACCATTTGTGTGTCAGTGGTAATAACATCACCATTTGTGTGTCAGTGGTAATAACATCACCATTTGTGTGTCAGTGGTAATAACATCACCATTTGTGTGTCAGTGGTAATAACATCACCATTTGTGTACCAGTGGTAATACCATCACCATTTGTGTACCAGTGCTAATGCCAACACTTGTTACAACGTGATCAACCCTTCAGTTATCATTGATGCCTCATATTCATACGCGTGTATTTCTGCTTCTTTGCTATGAGAGTTCAATAAAACACAGAAGATCACCGAGAAGCTCGTTCTCTCTCTCTCTCTCTCTCTCTCTCTCTCTCTCTCTCTCTCTCTCTCTCTCTCTCTCTCTCCTTCTCTCTCCTTCTCTCTCATAATCTTTCTCCTTCTCTTCTTTATTACTATTTATCTTCTAACTTTGTTCATCACCTCTTTGTCCCCCTTTCTTATGTATTTATACTCATCCTGTAACTTTGTTCATCTCCCTCCACCCCTCTCTCTCTCTCGATCTCCCTCTCGCACTCTCTCTCTCCATCTCTTCTTTATTTAATCTCATCCTCTAATTTCGTTCAAGCTCCCCTCTTTCTCTGCCTCTCTTCTTTATTTATACTCATCGTATAACCTTTTTCAACTCCTCTCTCTCTCTCTCTCTCTCTCTCTCTCTCTCTCTCTCTCTCTCTCTCTCTCTCTCTCTCCTTATTTTGTGTATTTATACTTATTCCGTATCTTTGTACAACTCCCCTCTCTTTCTATCTCGCTTTCTCTCTCCATCTCTCTTTCTTCTTTTTTATGCTTATCGTCTTTGTTCATCTTCTCTCTCTCACTCTCGCTCTCTCTCTCTCTCTCTCTCTCTCTCTCTCTCTCCTCTCTCTCTCTCTCTCTCTCTCTCTGGGAATGTATTCTGTAAATACTAGGAATAGAACCTGAACCCCGGGAAAATTTAACCCGGTCAACAAATGCCCGCAGAAGTCGGATGTGTCGGCCTAACTGCGCAAGAACGCAGCTCTGCTGTAAACAGGCCCAACGCAATCACGTCCGAAAAAAGCTCCCGATTAACGCAGAATAATAATAATAATAATAATAATAATAATAATAATAATAATAATAATAAGAAGAAGAAGAAGAAGAAGAACCTAAGCCACTGTCCTTATAACCTAGCACAATAACTACTATGTCATCGCGATTCCTTTGGTAGTAACACGCATTGGAAACAAAGTGTGTCCGATAGAGTATCTATGTAACTGTAACACACAACGCTGGCGTATATTATTGGATGTGTCAACATAGATTCACACATGGCTATATAGGAAATAGGTAAATAGGTCGAAATGACTTATATGAAATATCCAATATGTTTTAAATGGTATTGAAAGGTTAAGGGGGGGGGGGGGGGTTGTGTTTCTGTTGCCTAGTTGGTACTGGAAACCTAAGGAAATGGGAATACAATATATAACTAAGAAGTTCCGCTGTACCATATTTTCGTTTCCCGTACGTAGGGTTTTCTTTGTTGTGTTCGTTGCAACATGTGGATTACCTATCAGTGGTGGTGATACTTCAGTTTTCCAGCTTGTATCTGTGTTTGTTTATCCTTTCGTCGAGCTTCCAAGTTATGATCTGTTCATTCTGTTTTATATACTTCTTAACAGATTCGAACAACTTGGTTTAACAGAAGAAGCTTATATAACATTTTATACTAAATTTTCCCTTTGTTAATCAGCGAGGACAAGGTGCATTTGTTACTTCAGGTTCGTGTTTACGTTTGTTTTGAAGCAAAATGAAGCCGAATTTATTTGAAATCGTTCTAACTAACACCGAAGGCGTTTATTTCTCTGGACAAACGGTGCAGGGACATGTGATCTTAGAGCTGTCGAAAAATACAAAAACTGAAGGTTAGTATAAAAAGTGTGTGTTTTTGTATTAAAAGTTTACAATCGACGTTTGGCTGTGAGAGAAAATAATTCTGTCTCTGTTTTTTGTGTGTGCCCTAAATGTATCTACTTTCTGGTCAATTGGCGATCAGCCGATTTGGCAGTCTATTTTTGTGCGTATTTGCTTGTATGCCTATATGTTCTTGATTTCTCGAAAGCTACATTTACACGTGTTTTACTATTATCGAACTGCTCATTGATTACAATAGGAGCTGAGATGAGTTAACATATTCAGTGCCAGACAAAAAGTAGATTTGGACCAAACAAAAATGGATGGCGGAAAATAAGAAGAAGGGATATGTCACAGCTATGACTTAAAAGTCGTTAATATGATAGCAGACATGTAGTATTATATATAAAATTAAAGGGGATTGTAAAGGGAAAACTACTGTATTGATATTTTAACTATATTTTGATTTATAAGCCCATGGCAGTTACGGGAAGTTTGAATAAAACGATTTACCATCCCATGGCTCTTAGTCAGTTAAAAACCGACACCATGCGCTCCGTTTCCACATTCAAAAACCAGCGAAGAGATCCGATATTGATGGTAACCGTTGCAATCCGATAAAGATGCCGTCTGGCTTTTCCTTGAAGTACTGATTATCGGCCAGATCCTGTGGTCACGCCTTGTCGCACCATTCTATCCAGACCATGAATTATATTCTTCCACATTGCTCACATAATGCCTAAGAAGTTAAGAACCCCGACCACGAGTGCCTTGTCGCGCATCAACACCCCACCCAGCAGTGCAGACCTTCAATTCGATTCTACCCTTACCTCTACCCCTTTCAACCTCAAGGAGTAGTTATATTAGGGCCCATCCCTGGTTCAGGTTAATAATCCTGTGACTGAATCAGCCACAAACACAGGTGCCCATGGATTTACCCTCACAAACTTTAAAGGCGATTGCAGACCCAACGAATTGCAATAGGATCCTTCAGTACAATGCAAAAGTACAATGAACATAAATTATGCATTCATGAAATATTTCAAACTGATATTTAATACTAGATATTTGAGACATGTTACTAGCGAGATCAGCCGGCTGGTTGCATCTAGTTAAAACACAAAAACAAGTCCCAAAGCAGGAACCTGCCATGATCTGTTATGGGATAGGATGATCACGTGTTGTGGGTCTCGATGTATGGAGGAGTAAGTAACCAGTCTCTTCCTCTTTTAGCGGTCGACGATCTCGGGTGTGGAACCCTCGTTAGACCGCGTTCATGACATTTTCAGTATAGCTCCCTATCAAGTGCACTATCGCGACAACCTATAGCTAGTAAATTAAATAACCATCTTCCACTCTCTGGGACCAAGCGGTACTCAATGGATGGCGTGGCCAGTATCACGCCAGTTGCTTTCACTTTCAAAAACATTTTCCGGTACCTATTTTAGGTTGGGTTCCCCGCCTGTCCGCCCGCTGGCGTGACTACCTACCTACCTACCTACATACCTACCTACCTACCTACCTACCTACCCACCCACCCACCTAATACTTACCTACCTATCTACCTGCCTATTTCAGAGAGAGAGAGAGAGATGCAGAGAGAGAGAGAGAGAGAGAGAGAGAGAGAGAGAGAGAGAGAGAGAGTATAAGTAAATTTGTGTTAGTCAGTTTATGATTGTGAGTGAGTATATGTGTATGCCAAGGAATGTGTATTTGTGTGTTATTGTGTTATATTCCTATGTGAATGTAACATGCACAATAGGTACTTGATGTGCTAAATATAACTGATTGGAAGGGCCGAATGTAAGACGGGCCCGCTAGCCCAGTTTGTAACTCTTTGAAAATAAAGATCGTTTGTACGATCTCTCTTTCACTCTCTCTCTCTCTCTCTCTCTCTCTCTCTCTCTCTCTCTCTCTCTCTCTCTCTCTCTCTCTCTCTCTCTCTCTCTCTCTCTCTTGTTTGTTTTTTCTTTCCCGTTTTCCGTTCTCCTTTCCGACTGTTTGTCTGTCTGTTGGTTTTTCGATCAGTCGGTCGGTCCGTTCGTCCATCAGTCTGCCTGCCTGCCTGTTTCTCTGCCAGTCGGTCTGTCTCGTTCAGTACATGCATGTTTGTGCATGTCTATGCCAACAAATTTCTAGCAATTACCAGCACAAAAACATTCCACCAAGTCTCTGAACGCCCCGGTCGCTCTTGAAGAGATCCGCGTTAAAAGTGGAATTTTCTCGTCTAGCCAGCAAGCAGGTTACTAATTTATTGAAGACTTTTTATGTACCTCGGTTAATGGTAGCTGTAAGATCAGAAAATTAGCACGGATGAAAGGTGTCCTAGTTTTTTCTTTAGTGTCTAAAGACATCGGCGAAGACTTCTCAACGTGAGTAGTTAATACAGTTAAAAGCTCATCAACAGGTAGAACAGTTCACCAAGCACGTTTTACAATACATCAGTAGCACCAGTGATTCTTAAAACTAGGCAATAAGCACATCAAGCGAGTGTCACATTACGTCAGTTACGTCAGTAGCATCAGTGATTCTTAAAACAATGCAATAAACAGAGCAAGTGCGTGTTACATTGCGTCAGTAGTATCAGTGATTCTTAATACTAGGCAATAAGCACACCAAGTGCGTGTTACATTACGTCAGTAGCATCAGTTCTTCTTAAAACTAGGCAATAAGCACACTAAGTGTGTGTTACTTTATGCCAGTAGCGTCAGTGATTCTTAAAACTAGGCAATAAATAGACCAAGCGCGTCTTACATTACGTCAATAGTATAATTGATTCTTAATGCTAGGGAGTAAATAGACCAAGAATGGCTTTCGTCCCAGAATCACAGAATCACTTATGCTTGTGTTCACATGCGCAGGCTCAGAAGCCCTGACAACCATGTACAAGTGGATTAAATCAACAGGCAGTTCAGCATGATATTCTAAGCTCCGAGTAAAGACACAGAATAAGACTGAGTAATTCCACGGAAGGAACTACATACATAGAAAGAGGCGAACGTTTCGAGCCAAGTCTTCGTCAACGGTTGAAGCGTTCCTCTACACCTGTGTTTTTTTTCAAACAGTGAACTGCAGCCATGTTCCGTGTTTTTTGTTCGGACTCAGTTATAGCTTGCAAGTAACAAACCCCTTGTATCGACATTCTAAAATAATATCTAAATAGGATGGTAACCTATAACTCAATCAATCAATCAATCAATCAATCAATCAATCAATCAATCAATCAATCAATCAATCAATCAATCAATCAATCAATAATTCAATCAATCAACCAATCAATCAATGAATCGGTGAATCAATCAGTAATTCAATCAATCAATCAATCTATCTGTCCGTCCGTCCGTCCTTCCGTCTCCGTCTCCCTCCCCCCCTCTCTCTCTCTCTCTCTCTCTCGGTCGGCCCCTCCTCTCTCTCTCTCTCTCTCTCTCTCTCTCTCTCTCTCTCTCTCTCTCTCTCTCGGTCAGTCGGTCGGTCCATCCCTCCCTCCTTATCTACCTCTCTCTCTCTCTCTCTCTCTCTCTCTCTCTCTCTCTCTCTCTCTCTCTCTCTCTCTCTCTCTCTCTCTCTCTCTAATACAGCAATGCAAAATACAGCAAAATAATGCATCACTAAATTTTACGCTACATAATGTATATGTACAATTTTTTTCTCCACTTCTTGCAATTCCGAGAATTCTCACGACAATCGTCAGTGTCTCAATTGTGCGTAAAGTGTGGGAGTGTGTTCTTATTAGTTTCAGTGATCATGTGAGGCATCATGTATGTGTCTAGATGTGAGGATGTGTGTATGGGTGTGTATGTGAGGGATATTTGTGTGTGGGGGTGTGTGGGGAATGTATGTGTGGAGGGGTTGTGTGTGGGGGATGTGTATGGGTTAATGGGTGATGTGTGGATGTGTGAAGGGATGTGTGGTTGGTGGTGGATGTATGTGTGTGTGAGGGACATGTGTGTGTGTGTGTGTGGGGGGGGGGGAATATTTGAGAGGATAGTTGGAAGTATGTGGGTGTTGGTGGAATGGGAGGGTGTGTGGGTAGGGAGTGTGTGTTTGGGTGGGTGAATAGGTGTGTAGGAGATTGTGTGGGTTGGGGGATGGGTGTGTAATGGGTTTGGGGGATGAGTGTGGGGGTGTCTGTGAATGGGATATGTCTGTATGGGTGGGAGTGTGTGAGTGTGGATGGAGTAAATGTGAGGTGGTGGAGGATGTATGTGTGGGCGGTGAGGATGTTTGCAGGTGGAGGATGTGTGGGCGGGGATGTGTATGGAGAAGGTATGTGGGGGATGTGTGTGTGGGGGAATGTGTTTATGGGTGGAGTTTTGTGTGGGAGGGGAGATGTGTGAGAGGTGGGGGAGGTGTGGGATGTGCAGGTGATTGAAGGATGTATGCGAGGATGGGGGATGTGTGTTTGGCTGGTGGTTGGGGTTGGGGTGTGTGTGGGTGGGAGGGTAGATGAGAGATGCATGTGTTGATGGGCGCGTGGGTGATGTGGGGGTGTGAGTGGTTGATGGATGAGTACGTGAGTGGGTGGATGTGTGTGAGAGATGAGTATATGGGTGGAGGAGGTGTGTAGTTGTGAGAAGATGTGTGTGAGCGGCGGATGTGTGTGGGTGGGATATATGTGGGTGGCGGGGTGTGTGTGGGTGGGAGGTGTGTGTTTTTGGGTTATGGGTGGGGGATATGTGTGGGCAGGTGGGGAGATGTGTTTATAGGTGGGGATGTGTGTATAGGTGGGGATGTGTAGTTGAGAGGTGGTGAATGTTGGGTGGGTGAGTGGGTGTAGGCTGGCTGATGTGTGTATGGGTGGGTGGGGAAAATTGTGAGAGTGCGGGATATGTGTGTGGATAGGTGCGGGATGTGTGGTTTCTTCTTCTTCTTCTCCTTCTTCTTCTTCTTCTTCTTCTTCTTCTTCTTCTTCTTCTTCTTCTTCTTCTTCTTCTTCTTCTTCTTCTTCTTCTTCTTCTTCTTCTTCTTCTTCTTCTTCTTCTTCTTTTCTTCTTCTTCTTCTTCTTCTTCTTCTTCTTCTTCTTCTTCTTCTCTTCTTCTTCTTCTTCTTCTTCTTCTTCTTCTTCTTCTTCTTCTTCTTCTTCTTCTTCTTCTTCTTCTTCTTCTTCTTCTTCTTCTTCTTCTTCTTCTTCTTCTTCTTCTTCTTCTTCTTCTTCTTCTTCTTCTTCTTCTTCTTCTTCTTCTTCTTCTTCTTCTTCTTCTTCTTCTTCTTCTTCTTCTTCTTCTTCTTCTTCTTCTTCTTCTTCTTCTTCTTCTTCTTCCTTCTTCTTCTTCTTCTTCTTCTTCTTCTTCTTCTTCTTCTTCTTCTTCTTCTTCTTCTTCTTCTTCTTCTTCTTCTTCTTCTTCTTCTTCTTCTTCTTCTTCTTCTTCTTCTTCTTCTTCTTCTTCTTCTTCTTCTTCTTCTTCTTCTTCTTCTTCTTCTTCTTCTTGGGGAAATGTGTGTGGGTGGGGGCTCAGTGGGTGCGTGGCGGCATGTATGTTTGCCTGGTTCTGTGTGAGTGCGTGGAGGTATGTGTGGGTGGAGGTTTGGTGTGTGGGGGATGTGTTGGTGGCCGCGGGATATGAGGGTGGTTGGGGGATGTTTCTCACAACATTGCAATATGCATTGTTTATGTTTACAACTTTCATTTGATAATGTTTGGTTTTTTTGTTTTCTCGTGTGAATGTATCATGCGTAATATGCATTGTTTATGCTTACAAAATCCATTTGACAATGTTTTTTCCCCTATGTTAATGTAACATGCACATTTGATGAATGAAAGATGAGTGATTGAAAGGGCCGAATGTAAGACGGGCCTGCGTGCCCAATTTGTTACCCTTTTAAAATAAAGTTTGTTCGTTCGTTTGTTCTTTCGTTCGTTCGTTCGTTCTCTCTCTCTCTCTCTCTCTGTGTCTCTTTCTCTCTCTCTCTCTCTCTCTCTCTCTCTCTCTCTCTCTCTCTCTCTCTCTCGGTCGGTCCCCCCTCTCTCTCTGTCTCTCTCAGTCGGTCGGGCCAACCCTACCTCCCTGTCACCTCTCTCTCTCTCTCTCTCTCTCTCTCTCTCTCTCTCTCTCTCTCTCTCTCTCTCTCTCTCTCTCTCTCTCTGTGACACTTGGACAGATTAATTATAACGTTTTCAGAATTTTCCAATGTTCAGGCACGTTGCTGTGTCCCTTGTGACAGCACAGGTCAGCAACATGTGTACTAATAAACAGTGACAGAGCGTTCACAAACAATTCTCAGCTCACTTCCGTAAGGCGAGCGTAGAAAGATATATTGGCCCAGAGACGCAACGATGAGCTCAAAGTCAAAGATGTATGGAGTCGAAGAACTCCACACAATGGTCGAGTTCAGCATGAGAACTGGTTTGGCTGTGAAAACATCAAACGTCAATTTTCATCACAAGACGAACATGCGACCTGAATATTCTAGATCAGATTCAAAGTATACAATTCTAAAACATTGATGGGCTCTCATTCACTGGCAAGTGTATGTGTGAACCCATACAACGGGACTTGAGCAGTGTGAATATCCAGTCAGTGCATATCAATATAGACCTCAAACTTTCCCTTTTGACCAGTGGTTTTCAACCTGTTGGCCCCAGGTATCCTTTTTACGACATATCAGCATGTCAGTTCCGCTTTCTGATATTGCTTGACTAGAACGGTACATTCCAAATATCTTTTCATACGGGAAAACGTTTTATATTAGTGCATACACGGTACACGCTTATATGGATTAGTTGTATAGTTGAGTACTACCCATGTAATAACAAAAACAAAAGAGATGTCGGACGGTCAAGGGATAGGGACGAGATGCAGTGAGACACAAAACTGCTTCCCTGTAGAGCACTCAGAAGCTAGGCAAAGCAAACACGAAAAGCTGCAAGTCGAAATCAGACGTACTGAGCCACAGGCTTGACGGAACAGTGCAGTAGAACTTGCTTTATGTTGACGTCACGAATTAACAAATTGAGGAAGGGTGCTAGACCCATGTGCTACCGGGGTCCATAAGGGAAGAAAAGGATAGTAACACTGCAGCCTACCATGCATGTCGTAGGATGAGAATAATTAGAGTCGGCGTGAACTTGGCTAATTCATCCCTAGAAAACTTTAACTGCAAACTCCAACCAATCATGAACAAGTCTACAAGATTTTTGTCATGAATTTGTTGAGGGAAGTAGCAGCAGAATAAAAAGAAGAAGAAGGATATGAAGAAGGAGACGACGAAGAAGGTGAAGAAAGAGGATGAGGAGAAGAAGAAGAGAATGGAGAAGGAGGATGCTATCCCGTGGAGTCCTGCCAGGAGATGATACAACCGCACCCTCTAGCCCACTTGAAGAGTTGTGCCCAGTATGACTGCTTGTCACCCTCCCCTGTTCTGCAAGGCCGAAACACAGAGCGGGGAGGTGAGAGATATTGATCAAACAATATGCTACCGTGGAACACGGAAGGAATCCTTAACAAAAAGTTCCCTTAGCAAATCGCCTTTATGAAAACAGAATTGATGGGGAATGCATCTAAGATACTCACCTCAACGGCCATCGCATATCTTCAGTCAGAGGGTATCAAGCCATACATTTCGACCGCCAAGTACATCTCACCAAAATACAAAAGAGCAAATCAAACAAGAAGGGATTGTTTGAGAGGGAAAAACAACAATTGAAAACATGGAATTAGACAGGGGTGGAAACAAACTATGGAATCTAGTAAAAGCCAAGAATAATGAAGGACTCAATATGAAACCACGTTCACACACAAAACAAAAGTATAAATGCGTTGATAAAATACTATGTTAGTATAAATTACATGTATGCTCCATTGGAGCAGGAAAAGGCAATCACTGACAACAGAGATGTAATTTTAACACAGAGATAGCAGTCGAACTTATGATGGAAAATGTTAAAATAGAAGAGGTGGAACAGGCAATGAGTTCTTGAAGCAAGAAAAAAAAAGCAGCATGAAATGTTGGAATTACAAACGAAATTTTAACAGGACTGGGTTCTAGGGCTAAAGAAACTATTAGCAGCATTAAATTGTTGAAAAAAAAAAGAAGAGAAGAATGGTCTAATCTGTTTGCCATTGCTTTCTGAATCGCCAGTTCTCCTGTCTCATGAACAACCATGCCACTATTTTTATTCTTAATTGGCGGGGCAAGAGTTACATTAAGGTTTGATTGAATGTAAAGTAGTCATATGTTAGCTAAACGTTTACTGCAAGTGTCCAACATATGCAGAAGAGAGAAAAGATTGTTGGTACACATCTGTCTAGTTCCATTCCAGTAAAAAACCTCTGTGGTGATGTCAACAATCTCTAGCTGACTGCTGCTTTCTTTAAATGTAGCCAGCGTGGCGTCTAAAGGCTTACGTATGACAAGATAAGAAAGATCTTTAAATGCATCCAGATTAACCTTTGTACGGTTGATATCACACAATGTGCATCCAGATGTCGCCAATGTATGTAGCTGATCGCTTGAATCGAAGACAGTCGTATCACTTTCACTTTGCATTGTGTATATATTTAAAAAAAAAATTGTTTGCATATCCTTTTACAGGACATTGCTGTCAATATCAGCATCTTTCAGCTGATTGTTGATTTCTTGGCAAGATTACGCTCAGTAGTTTGCCATTGCTTTCTGAGCGGCCGGCTCACATACCCCGTAAGTTACCGGCGCGATTCGAACCACTGCTGATTCTCACCGTCGTCACGTTACTTACGAGAGTATACGAGATGTTGGAGAAAAGACGCTAACCTCTAGGCCAGGAAGCCGGCGGGTATATATAATACGTGTTAAATACAAAGTTTCACTGGGCAGCGGGAATAACGACCACGGCAGACGAACGTAAGAGCTCGTTTACGTCTTGAAAATCTCTTCAACGTGAGTTTCTCATCGATTTAACAGGAAACGGAACAAGTCGCGCCCCGACACCCCCCCCCCCCCCCCCCCCACCCAATGTTAGAAACTTGGGTGGACCGAAGACTGATGCCCTCGGGTGCTAACAAGGGCCATGGAATGAACTTGATCTGATCTGATTATAGGGATAAGGTTGCAATTTGAACGGGATTCCTCCCAATCTTCTTAAGTAACCCCGGGTTAGCAGAAGACATGTGTTCCTCTGTGTGTGTGTGTGTGTGTGTGTGTGTGTGTGTGTGTGTGTGTGTGTGTGTGTGTGTGTGTGTGGATGTGTGCGTGTCCGCGCCAGAACGTGAGTCTGTTAGGGCAAAATTTATGCCGGAAATCGAACTACTGTAGTTCCTAAAAGCTGCCCTCAAATGGGGTATTCACATCTGGCCACAATAATATTGTTGCTTACATCTGTGGAAACACAGGACAGATGTGTGAAAACTACATTTATGCACGCTGACTTAATGTAATCTCCTTAAGCAAACATATGTTCAGTTCAGTCTATTATTGCTTGGTTACAGTTTTGGAAATAGTATTTTCATTCAATTTGTATTCATTAGATTTCCTGTTTGTCTGATTTTTTTTTTCTCTACCAAATAATTCGTCATACGTTGACCAGTAACACGACCAAAGACTCCGTTCGTGCAATCATAATATATTAGATAGCGCAAATATGTATTTTTCCCCCCTTGCATATCCTTTTACAGGACATTGCAGTCAACACCAGCTTTTTTCAACTGCTGATGTCTTGGTAAGTTCTTACGTTCAGCAGTTTGAAATTGCTTTTTGAAGGACCGGCTAACATACCTCCGTAAGTAACCAGCGCGACGAGATCTGCTGCCAAATCTTGCGCAGCTGTGTTTCGTACATGGGTATTCGGAATTACGAACAACGTCCTTAATACCTTCGCCAGGGAGACTTCAATTCATATATTGGAAAAGTAGACAACCATTGAATATCATCATCATCATCATCATCATCATCATCATCATCATCATCATCATCATCATCATCATCATCATCATCATCATCATCATCAAGTGCCTTGCCAGCTGTCGTAGGCCTTTATGTCTCTCCACGGATCTCGGTCTTTGCTGATCTGAATCAGCTCTGCTGAGGATATTCCTCCATGCCACCATCTCAATCCATCCATCATCATTTTTCTTGGTCTGCCCCTGCCTCTCTTCCCCTTCAGTTTTCCAGTCGTCACAATGTTCTCCAATGCCTATCTTTTCATCACATGACCAAGGAAAGCTGTTTGTCTTATTCGTATTGTTGACTATAATGTTCTAGTTTCATACAACATACAGCAACAACAAACTTTAATTGGCCCTGGTCACAGTATGAGATATGGAGGTCTATCACCGAAAGTATTGGAGGGTGAGACACAGAGCAAGAGAAACAGGACGCCCTAAGAAAAACACTAAATCACACAACATGAAAGGAACGTTGGTGCATTTAGTTTGATAAGCTGAAGAGAGTGGCGGAGAAAATAAGATAGTGGAGCGTATGATCAGGTGACTTCGACATCTGTCTTTGGTCTGCTTTATGTATGTTTAGAGTTCTATAACGCATCTAGAACACCGAGGAGCGGGATCTGCGGAGACACACGAACGTCTACTCCACTTTTACAAGGCACTTTATGACAATGCATCAATAATATTAGTGAGGAAAGAATGTACCCGACAGATTGTTTTCTTGTCTTTAAATGTGCATTGTTACAATGTGTGTTTTACTATGTTTTATAACATTATTATAAATATATAATATTTTAATATATTATATTTTAATTACAATATTGCGGTGCACGACTGATGGACAAGACAGAGAAGCAATCGAGGAGAGCGCTGTTCTTAGTTAAAAGAAAGACTTCAAAACTTTGCCTGCCCTTGACGCAATTTCCTCAAATGGAATATTTTAACGGTAACTTGAGCTTGATTTAAAATGACAAATCGGGCTTGTGCATTAGGTGGATGACAGTTGAGAGTCATGCCCACAATTTAATAGAATATCCTAATCATTTAACTCTGCTTTAGCTGTTTCTGTCCAAAGCCTGTGTTAATGTAACTCAATCTCAAGCAATTGCTACTTTAACTCTTTCTACCTCAAACAGTTGTTACAGAAAATAATTATTACTTTAGTTCTTTCTATCCCAAGCAATTAATATTGTGACTCTTTCTATCCCAAACACATTTCATTCATTCATTCATTCATTCATTCATTCATTCATTCATTCATTCATTCATTCATTCATTCATTCATTCAGTAGCATGTCCTTTACAGAACCTCGCTCCCATAACAACCTTCCGGAAAACCTCTCGATCATAAGCAAGATGTCCCGCGTCCGATACACCCATCTGGAGATCAGCCGCTACATCCTGCACCCATCCTCTTTCTCTCTTCCCAGTCATATACACCCCCCCCCCCCCCCACTCATTATTATATTTTATGTTTTATTTCTAATATTCTTCCTTCAAGCCCTGGTTCAATGACTATTCCTACACCGTGCCTTGCCCTTTCTTGTTGTTCCACTCTGGAGTAGACGAATGTATAACTGTGCTGGATCTCCTTGCATCCCTTTGCTTTTATTCTGGTGTCCGCTATTGTTGCTCTCTCCAAACTTTCATATCGTTTCCAGCTAAAATATGTCAATTTTCTTTGTTTTATCATCTTTAATAGCCAACCCTTTTCAATATTCAGCTCTTGGGGTATGGATGCAGTCCTTCTATTCTTTATCCAAGATATTCTTAGAACTCGTCTATAACATTTATATTCGGAGGCATTTATGCGATGTTCAGCTTATCTAGTAAGTGTCCAGGTCTCACAAGTGTATGTTGCAATGGGAAAGATGCATGGTCTTAAAAATCTAATCTTTGTAGTTCATTCTGTCCCAGGCCACAATTTATTAAGTTGTTTTAGTCTTTGAAGAGCAATAGATATTTGTCTTTTAATTTCTTTCACTGTGTCACCATTGTTGGTAATCAATGACCCAAGATATTCGAAATTTTCCACCACCTCGAAAAACATCTTTACTATAACTTTATATTTACAACATTGTTGCTATAAAAAAAAGTCGACAGGGTCGGCTTCATTGCACCGGGTTTTATCCCATATGGCTCGGTCTCTTTCCGCAGCGCGGAAAGTGTCGCTCAAAGCACGAACTCCGTAGCTCTAACGACGACCCACAGGAGTCTCCGAAAAATTTAACTCGTGAACCGAAGGACGCGGCCCGGAATCGAACCACCAACCTTCGGAGCCCGAGATAAACGGCTTGACCACTTCGCCACGGTCCATTGTTGCTATAAAGCTTTCCAAAGTTATTTCTCCACATAAGGTTATATAAATCTGGACCGCTCTCATCTAATTTGGGGGACAGCATGGCCGAATGGATAAGTGAGCTCGTTCTGAAAATTCCCGGCGTGCATATGCTGAGGTAGCAGGTTCAACCCCTACACTGGTCAGTTAGACTAAAATATTGATTTCTCGTCCATGACATGGGGACGTAAATTACAAGCTCTTAAGAACTTACCTGATGGCGAATGGACATTGATAACCGGGAAAGCTAATCCACACACGCATAAATCAGTCCGGTTCACGAGAAGCAGTGGCACATATATGGACCATTCTTGCGTTCCAAGTTCAAATCGAGCGGACCTATATATATATATATATTCTGTAATCAATTTGAGTCTTCAAGAACTGCTTAGTTTGGTTATCAGCTCACCCGTGGTATTTTTTGCACTTTCCTTAGACGCCATGTCTGCTGCCAACATGTGTTTCTCGGCTTGTCTGCTTCCCGTCCGAAACTTACATAGTTGAAATATGAAATGAAGAATCAGCATCAATGCACTCAGGACATTCCCCACCAGCTCCATTCCCTGCTTCAGAAGCTAACGCAGAGTGCCCGTGCTGTTGGTATCAGTAGCAGCCTGCATTTCCATCTACGGACTGAGTCGGCCAGACCCTCTGCTCACCCCCTTCTGAATCTCACATAGGTTATGTACAGCACTTTAACAATGTTTCCTACTGCAGTTGACAACCTTGTATTTGAAGATTGAGCACACCATACTACTGGCAACGCTGATCACATTCCGGTACGAATCTTGAGCGTTGTCCATGTCAGATTAAGGTTCGTATAGGAATGCGATCATCATTGCCAGTAGTCAGTAGTATGGTGTGCTCAATCTTCAAACCTCACATTCCAAAACAACCACATAAATCAACCTTTTATTTGTGATAAGAGACATTTTCTGTTTGTAGTTTTATGTTCATACATTTTGTAATTTCGTGTTTTTCTTTTTGATCTATTTATATTGTTCATAAGGAAGAGTTATGTAATCGAAACGTTGAGTCGTTGTGTTGCCGTATACTTATTTTCATGTTTGTATTTTTTGTGATCCCCATCCCCATGTAATTTACGTTTGCCATCGTGGAGTTTGTTGTAAGATATGTACACTGACAGTGTTTATTACCTCTCCCGTTTTCGCAGGTGGTACATAGCTAACTGTTTTTATTTCCTTCTTTTATTTATGTGTTTGCTGTCAGTCTTGTAAAAGGCTAATTTTGCACTGGCGATGTTTCTTCCAGACTCAACAAGGCATCTTCCACCCGATGTTATGCCTGCTGCCTGCTACTGTTTAAGCCATTCACCTGTTAAAGATTGCCCCATTCACCTGCTTGTTGTAGTATGGTATTTCTTGTTGCAAAAAGGCAAAAAATAAGCTGAGTTGAATTGAATCAAGAACCAACATCCCAGCACGCAGGACATTCCCAGACGTGCTCCGTCTTTAACTTCATTCATTCATTCATTGGCACCTTGCCGTCTTGACAGACGACAGTTTGTGCTTCAAAAAGGCATAATAACTATTACTCACGGCGGTAGCGAATGTGACTGATAAGGCCAATTCTCGCTGTAAATGTTCGTCCACAGTGGGTGCATGTGAACACGTGGTCATTTCCACCATCATGCACCATCTTACGTCTCACACGCTCAGTGTGACTTATCTGCAATAATTTCCTACTTTGTCTTTATTCCATTTCTGATATTTGCCCTCCATGCAAGTTGATGCAACACGTTCAGCGGCGACTTGCTCCCAATGTGCATTATCAATGCCTGTATCAATCATGTCTCGCTTACACACATCTTTGTATCGTAGTAGAGGCCGACCCTGAGATCTCTTACCCATCTGTAATTCACAAAAAAAAAAAATGTCCTTTGGTATTCTACCATCATCCCTTTAACTTCAACATTCAGATAATTGGGGCTTATTGGGCATATGGTGCTAGCTCAATATTTGTTGTAGACCAATTAGCACTCGAGGGGGGATATGACCTCCTTTACTTCCAAAGGCAATTCCTGGTTACCTTGTAGAGTGGGTGGGCCAGGGCATATTTTAATACACCCCTCGATATAAATTTGAACTCACGACCACCGGGAAGGAAGTCGAGCGTGTTAGTCGCTGCCGTAACGCGGTTCCAATGTCTGCCTGGAGATGGCCATAACATCTGGTTTCGTACAGATTAATTCTGAATCTAGTTGCTCACCGTGTGCAAAAACAACATCTACTAAATTCTGAAGATCTTTTTCATTTTCTTCAATCAGTTCTGTATCATCCGTATATGTTATATTGTTATTGTTGCGTCCTCCAATGACGAATGCTCTCGTGTCTTTTGCATTTCACGTAATATTTTCATTACATATGGAAAGAGGTATAGGTACATTAGTTGCATGTCTCCTACAGGACGTTGTAATCAAGCCCAGTATATTTTGTCTGTTAGTGATTCACTAGGCATGTCCCACGTTTAGTAGTTTGCCATTGTTTTCTGAACGACCGACTCTCATACCATCGAAATCAACACAAGGCGGTCTACTTTCATATCGACGACGGCTGATTTCGAACTCTCGAATCGGTATCTCGGATAATTCTTAAACGTGTTCACTGCCCCTAGGCCACAGCGTCGACATACGGACATTACACTCTCTCCCTAACACACAGACACAGACACAGACACAGACACACACACACACACACACACACACACACACACACACACACATACACCTCATGATTTATACCAGTCTTGCACACTACCCGGCTGGTTTCTGGCCCTGGAGAGGGAAATTAGAGCATTGCAACATAGTCTCCGTGCTAAACGATATTTGGGACAGGTCGGAAGAAATGTTCAATACGAACCTCATTTCGATAAATAAACACCCTTTTCACGGCTCAGGTGACCTGAACCACAATGCATCGGACTCAGCCAGCCAGCCAAACAACCATCCAGTCTACCACCAAACCGACCGACCCACTGAACTTGAAAGCCTAAGCCATTTCCTAAGTCATATACCGATGATACCGAGTTAGCTGTGGGTTACTGAAGCTGTTTTCCGCTAGATCAAATAGTAAAAAAACATGTGCACAGTTTGTAACGATGAGATTGTGTTTCTTTATTTATTTGTTTCACGAAGTAGAGTCTTCAAGTAAAACCTCCTCCCCAAAAAAGATGATGTTTCTGTCAGGACTTCACAAACATTGCCCCTACCAGTACAGTCTGTCCACCTCAAGTGTTCACTGATTGTTTTAAATGCTGACTTAATACGTATTCAAACCCATGTGCTCCAGGCAAGCGGGCCGCGTCTAGCCACTACTCTACCGCGGCTTCCAGGAGTCAAAAGCGGCCAGTGTGATATTGAACGCGTGACCCACTAAGCGCTTATTGTCTATAAACATATGGGCTGGCGCCAAATATCCGATAGCCTCAAGGCCCGAACAGGGGTCCGGTTTTTTTTTGTGTGTTGTTGTTGGTCCTTTGTCCTTTACAAACACTGTCTGGGACACAACTCGCTGTTTTCAAGCTATTTTCATTGATGATCCGTTTTTATCAGGCAAAATTTGTTACACCTCAATCATTCTATCATAAGACCAAGAAGTACTAAGAAACATTGCTAAAGAACATTTATATGTTTGAAAATTGCCTATTTGTAAATACTACATTGTGCTGCAGCGAGAAGACTTGATCAGATACAAGTAAAAATAAGTCACTTTATGTTATCCCACTTCGCTAGCTATCATACATATTGTAAAGATGGCAGCCAATTTAGTTGGAAGGGCCATATGGAATAAACAGAAAGGGCAGTGTAGGATACGCTGCAACGATCTTCCAGCAACCGATAACATTGACTTAATGGCAATCACAGGAACGATGTTTAGAAGTTGGATAGATCGATGATTCTCAAACTTTCTCGAGCTGTCGCCCCCTGTCTTCTATGCCTCATTATCTGCGTTCCATGCATACAACAAGTGCGCACACCCTTCTTGCTAGTCCACTGTATCCACTGTACATTCTAAACCTCACAGTCTCCAAGATCTGCCCAAACACTCTAAGCTAGAGAAGGCCTTCCATCCCAGTTTGGGAACCAATGGTTTAGATGCTTTATCTATGTGCAAAACACACAACGGGTATACATTATTTGCTTCCTAAAAATATGTTTCTTGGCATCTGACTATAATGTATATAATTATCTGCCCATTTTCAGTACAATTCTCGTCTGCTTCTATGAGAGGAAAACAACCTATTCCTCCGTGCACTCAAGCCTATATAAATATGATGGTCACTTTACATACCCAGAGCCGGTTCCTGCTACTGATGTCAGGTGTGTTTTTATCCCCATTATATGTTGCAGTATACAATGTGTGAACTAAGGAGGTATCAGTGGGGTAGCTGACATTGCTATAGTAAGATCTGGTGCGTATTTATTTACCTAGAGTGTAACACTATAACACTAGCGAGACTTGAACTTCAAGACCTCCAAGTCCAAGATGACCCACAAATCCTTCCCCCCCCCCCCCCCCCGCGTTTCCATCCTGTTTCAGGATATTGCGGTCAACACTAGCATCTTTCAGCTGTATGTTGATTGCTAGTGTGACAGTGCTACACACAAAGGCTATGATCGTGAACGTATAGCACCAGACAAGTCAGTCTTCGCGTTGTTAGAAAAGGATTTTATTGATGAATCATTCTAGCTCAGCACATATGATGGAGACTCCCTTCTCGGTGTTGACATCTGTTCTCCTGGCCCCCAAGTGACGTGTGTGTTTTCCTAGATACCCTTCTTCATTCGTGCACACACGTTCACTATGGTTTTCCCCCTAGTCAAGGAATGCGCAGCATTCCTTAACTCTTTACTCCTAACCTAGAATCCCTCACTGTTACAATACCTCCCCTTCTTCAAAGAGAATTTTTCCTTGAAAAAATCTCAACCCCACTTTTAATTAGTTAACTTTACCTCTCTATACTACAATAACAACAATTCTATAATTTCCCAAGTCAATTCTCCTATCTCCTCATAGCCAATTGCTACCCAGAGATCATAATATCGAAACTCTCTACAAAACTCATCATAAAGTTCTCTAGAAAACTTTCTACAAAACTCTCCATAAAATTCCCCACAATACAAAAGTCTCCATAAGCGAACCGCTTTTAACTTTAAAACGTCCATCTAAATTATGATTGACAAAACTGAAGATATTCCCCATATCCTTTAATTTCCCCCTTATTCACATTCTCACTCTCTCAGTATTCTAGGATAGACAGGAAAAAATAGCTAGATTAGATTTGTGTAGGTGCGCACCTGAAATCAATAAAAGTAAGGAAAAAGTAAGAAAGTAAGAAGTAATCACCTTTCTCTTCCCATACATTCTCAAAACTTTATCAAAAAATAAAGTTTCAAAATTTATCTTCAGTTTCCGTCAATAATAATTGTTATTAACAAAAAAGTATGTTAATCCAAAACTGCCAGCCTTTGTATTTTTCAGACCAACAATTTCCTGTTTACCTTTCCTTCAACCACAAAAACTTCCTAACTGTTAAGTACAGTCTTCTTCTTCCAATATGCAGTTAAATGCCAAATTTCAACCTGGCATTCCCCCCATATTCTCCCCTTAAACGCTGTTCAATCCAGCTCCTATTATAAACCTTGTATATACATTGCATACCCCACATGTATAACTACATACCCCTCCATTGCTACTGCACTTCACTAACTACTATTTTAATTCATCTTCTAACTGAACTTCAAAGTAATAATCATTTTAACCACCCTTAGGGTAACTCAATCAACCCAAAACATCGTAAAAATAACCATCTAAGTTAACTTATTTTTCACATTTCATAAAACACAATTGAAGTCCCAACAATTGAACAAAGCATTTCAATCCCCTCATCATATTTATCCCCCCACATTAATCAATGTACACATACATTATAAATTTCAAGACCAATTTCTGAGTACCCAATAATAATTTTCCGCTTTAGAAAAATTCCATCAAGTACCTTTGTAAACACAAAATTATCGTGTCCAACTTCTTCTTCTATCTGCTATCTGCAGAACCCTATATCACTCTTTTCATCTATCACTTCTCCATTTCTTTAATAACCTCAAATTTTTTTCAATAATTGCAATATCTACATCAATGTCTCTATCCTCTCGAGGAGAGCTATCTTCTTTCATATCAGCTTCTTCATCAGTTTCTGACTTTTCATCCATCTCTTGTTCCCCATCTGTATATCCATTACTAGCAACCGCTAATCTCTTCCTTTCTACATCCAATCTAATTTTTCTGTCTTGCCGTCTCAACAGATTTTCAAAAAGTGGCATCTCTTCCTCACTCGAAGAATTCTCTCTAAGTTTCCTTTGCCTCTTAATTTCTTTTTCTTTCTGTCTATCCAACTTTCTTTTTACTGCTTGTCTTGTATTCATAAATGGAGGTTCAATATTTTCCCTAACTGACTCTTCACTCATATAATCGTCATACACATTATTTTCCTCTGTCATGACTGTTTTTGGTATCGTTTCTTCTTGTTCAGCTGTATTAGATGCTGTTGTTACTTGTTTTCCATTCTCTATAGGCCTTGGATAACCCGATTGTCTAACGATCTGTCCACCCGACAATATTTCTTCGGAACAATAATTATTATTATTATTATTCTCTGCATCCCTTTCTTCATTATCCCGCCTTAAGTGTTCTACATGTGAACGTGCAACATGCCCTGAAATTTGATTCTTAATAGTATACGACACTGGACCTTTTTTTTCTAAAATATAGTATCCCGGGACCCAATGAGCATCAAACTTAGAGTTTTTTCTATGTTTTTTATAATATACTCTATCACCTACGTTAAACTCTTGTAAGTGTGCATTTTTATTTGCGTATTTCTTCTGTCTTTCTCTAGCCTTAATTATATTATTTCTTAAACGTACATGTGCTTTATGCATTTCTCGAAAACTCCCATTTGTTCTACTATTCACACTTCTATTCTGTGCATTAAACTGAGCACATCTGTTACTACAAAATCCAAAAGCGTGTCCCCTCTGACCACAACTCCAACAAACCATATTTGTGTTATTTGTATTACCTACCGTTTCTCTTACCGACTTTCTCACTTTATCTAGTGAATGTATCTGTGCTGTATTTCTTCTGAATGGATGGATCAATTCATCCATTTTTACGTTCCCTCTTCTTCTATGTCCGCCAGTCAGTACCTGTGAAAAATCTTGGGATTCCATCCTAAAATTTATAATTATCAAGCAATATACAAATATTTCAACAATATTGATTTCAAACCCAGCAACAATACACAATCTGTTAATTATTCTAATATTATCTAATTAACTTAACTAAATCCTCCAATCGAAGATCCTGACGAAGAAATATTCCTGTTTCAACCCTGAATTTTGATAAAAGAATTTAAATGACCTCCTGATTCAAAATTTCCTACACCACATAAAAAAAGGACTCCAATCAAGCTCGTTAAAATGATTAGAACAACGAAGAGCCTCTGGATTTCTTTCCTTACTAATTTACTCGAAGTCGAATTCAGATTATTTCCAATTATTTCCCGACGTTGATCACGCTCGATATCAGGCTCGCAACAAGACTTTGATTACCTGCTCGATTACTGTAGATTCCCTTCAGATAAGTTCACCTTCATGCAAGAAGCGACAATTGCTCACGACTTCAGCAAAAAAAACTTACTTTCCCAGCAGCAATCTGTGACTTTCATATATATCAAACGTAATCCAGTCAACAACAACTGGACTTAAAGCTGACGCTATCCAGTCTCTTATTTTCATGTGGAACTCTCGCCATGGTCAGTTTAAATAGTTGAAACAAGTTGAAAGAAGTGACTGTATAAAGTATTGCAGACCTTGATTTCATAATTCTGGAATTCGTACCATAACCTTGAGTTCACCTTCAACAGTCCCACGGGTTAAAACTCATTTTTTTCTTACTGATTTTTGATGCAGAACGGCATTACTTATAGCATTTTGCGTTGGTCAGTTCTCCAACTAATTTTATAATTATGCAATAACATCAGTCTTTCAAAAAAATAAGTATCACTCAAACCTTTTCTTTAGCGCTGACCTTGAAATTGGATCTCCTTCTTAATCAGGAATCTAGTGCAAACCCAGAACAGCTACCAACAGTCGGCTTTCATCTGTTGTTTTTCAAATTAATTACTTCTCCAGACATGCCCGACATAGCTATGGCGGTATTCTCTCTCCGCGACCTCCCATGTTTCGTAGGTCAAAGGCACTAAATCAGCCTCGTGTGACAGTGCTACACACAAAGGCTATGATCGTGAACGTATAGCACCAGACAAGTCAGTCTTCGCGTTGTTAGAAAAGGATTTTATTGATGAATCATTCTAGCTCAGCACATATGATGGAGACTCCCTTCTCGGTGTTGACATCTGTTCTCCTGGCCCCCAAGTGACGTGTGTGTTTTCCTAGATACCCTTCTTCATTCGTGCACACACGTTCACTATGGTTTTCCCCCTAGTCAAGGAATGCGCAGCATTCCTTAACTCTTTACTCCTAACCTAGAATCCCTCACTGTTACACTAGGCTAGATTACGCTCATCAACACGCTACGACTTTCTGAGCGACCGGCTCCATACTCTCATAAGTCACTGGCGCGACTCGAACCACTTCTAAATCTCGTACGCTCACGTCAACCACGAGAGTATTTGGGGTTACGGAGAAAGCTGCTAATCCCTCAGCCAGGGAGTCGGCCACAAATCCTATAACTTCGAAAAAGTTGAGTTAAACTAGTCAAACAATATTACAGTTATCATTATGTGCCACTGAAGAGTGGATGCGATGAGTCTCCAACACCCTTTGTTTTGCCTTTTCACTCACGCATATACGACTATGTCTTCCAGTCCACCTCTTGATGTCGCCTGCCTACATGCAGGGAGCCGCGGTAGCGTAGTGGCTAGACGCTTGCCTGCCGACCCGGGGGCCATGGGTTCGATCTCTCCTCCAGGCGGATGTTTAAAACCGATCCAGCCTAATATGGGTACCAGGAGATATCTTAGGAAGAGAAAGCGACCGGCGTGATATTGACCTCATGACCCCTCGAGTGCCGATGGTCTATGCTAATATAGGTCTATTATCATATTTCATTGCCCCCTAAGTTGTGTAAAAAGGTTCTGTACTTTACCTTTACTCATATGTATCGTTGTCTTCTTCATGCACGCGTTCCCTTCACTTTCCTTCCAGCATCATTATTTCATACAACCTGTTTAATAAGCAGCTTGCTTCGGCTGCCATTGTTCTGTTGGTCTATTGATATATATATTTAGACTGCCTCTATAATACATCTATTTCACAACTCTAACCACTTTCCTTTCTCCATTTAACTGAGATTCCTGACAATGGCTAACACTTATGTCCCTAATAAGTAGATCTACAATAATGGTGTCGTATAATATGGTTGAAATGTTAATCTCATAAGTCACAGAAAAAGAGGTGAGAAAATAAAAACCATCACAGCTCATCCTCCATTAACCTCTTCCTTACAGACTTGCTTCTCTAGCTTGTGAGAGTCAGTCAGTTCACGGAAACCCTCCAGCTATACCTAATCGGTCCAGTTGGTTGCAGTCCTTGATGAAGACGACGTTCATTAGGCGGCAGTCAGATTATAAAAAAAAAGTCCATTCAGAAATGATTTCCCGCATTCACGATCAATTTTTGGGAAAACTGTCTGTTTGCATCCTTATGAATTTTTTCCTGCCGTCTTATATTTACCCCCACCCAAGGAATACCGTTTTGATAGGTCCAAAAGCAACTCAAATCATGGAAAGCGGCGACATTTCTTTGATGTTTTGGCGAAAAACTAGTGAATTCACGCTAACAAATTTGTTTTAAATTAATGCCAGCCAGTTCGGATGACGACACAAGGCGTATCCAGATTCATATAGGAATGGGTGCAATGTGTATTCTTCTGAGACGGAACATGATTACCTGTCCTGCACGACGAATATAACTGTGAATGTCTCTGTAGTGGGCTTCCTTCTTAATTGATTCGTACGTTCGTGTATTGTCCTCTCATTTGACAACGTGTTTGTTCTCACGTTTCTTGTTATGCCACAATGTGTCAGCTCCAACCGCAATATTACTCTTCTGTTGGTATTCAATGCGTTTAGTGCTTTTTTTTTTTCTCTTTTCAATGCCAGTTGTTTGTCACTGTTGAGGGCTTACGGAACTGAAAATTCATAACAGTGGATAACAAACTGATGCCATTGACAAGTTGTATTGTTTGTGCTGATGTTGTCATGTTAAAGGCCTGCACATTTTCTTCTGAATAGTAGGAGCAAAACTATCCCAGTGGGTGTGTATGTGGATTAATGCTTGCGATCTGCCCAGACCTTAATATGTGTGGCACGATTCCAGTAGGCTGATGACTGCTCCCGGTTGCATAAAATTCGATCCATCCTTTCTCCAGTAGTCATCTTCCTCTTTCAACACATGGTCCTCACATGTTTTTCACTAACTTTTATTAATATTTAATAGCGCGGACTGGGTTAGTATCTTGACGTCAGCCAATTTGAATATAATATTGTCATGTGCCACCTGTCCTTTAAGTTTAGCCAACACAAGTCCTATAGGGGTAAAATGAGAATGGTACGGCGGAAATCTCAAGCACCCATGGCCATACTCTTCTATCAACTTGTCGATTTGATATTTTTTGCTGTTTGGCGTCTGTTTCACAAGAGACAACAATTCTAGCTTGAAATACGTTTCTGGAAATGGTATGTTTTCCCTTCGGAGCCATATCTTTATTGTTTCCTTTGTGCTCGATGCCGTAGGTATTTTGTCTTCTTGGGCAACAACATTGTGATATGATGCATTGTCCATAATTAGATGTAATAATGTAATATATTAGGGATGGAAACATTGTATTCTCGAGCCAATCTCTAAATACGAACACGAGTCCAGCATTCTGTAGTAAGCCATTATGCGAACTACCAGCGTCGGATATGACAAAACGCTGTCCTTTACTACTGGGTACATATCGCTTTATCTTTCCACCCACTGATTGCCATTCCTTTTGCATTTTTGTGGTGCGCATTGATCCAGGTTGCATCCAAATACTCTATGTCATAATTTTCTTTGCGTATTTCCCTTATTTCACGTAGGTATGTGCTTTTCATGGCTCCTAAATGCGGTTGCTCGCAAATTATATTTCTACCCACCTTATACTTTCTAAACGTGAGGCCTAATGTCCTAATAATTTTCCACAGAGTTGTATTGGATAACTCCACGTCATTGATCTTTCTCAACCAAACCTTAAGTTTTCTTACAGTCACTGTTTCTTTGGTATCCAGCAATGTTATAATACTCAGGGCGGCTGAGTGGTCTCGAGGTATGGTGTCCGCCTCGTGTGCTGGAGGTCCCGGGTTCAAACCCCGGTAAGAGCTGAAATTTTTTCACATGGACTTCTAGTAACAGTATTTTCCCTGGTCTCTGGGTAGTGAGATCGGACGCCCGTTTGTAATGTTGCGCACGTAAAAAATCCCTTGGCAGTTGGAAAGGCAGTTACCAACTTTGTCGACTTTCAAAAAGCCTTCGACAGTATCCACCGTCCATCACTTTGGAATCTACTTAACATCTATGGTTTTCCTACCAAATATACCAATGTCATAAAATCTTTCTACAAAGAGACACGTTGCTGCGTAAGAACAGAAACAGGCAACTCTGACTGGTTCTCAGTCGAAACAGGAGTGAAACAGGGTTGTGTCTTATCACCGATGCTCTTTGGAATAGCTATCGATTGGGTCATGCGCAAATGCACAAACAACACAAATATGGGTATCCATTGGGTCGACAAAATTCTAGAAGACCTGGACTTTGCCGACGATATAGTGCTTTTGAGTTCAACACACCCGGATGCCCAAGAGAAAATAAACCACCTCCAAAATGTTTCAGGGCAAATTGGTCTCCAAATTAACACCACAAAAACAAAGACTATTGATCTTACCAACAGTTCAGATGACACCAAATTGAACAGCTACGTTCTTGAAAAAGTCAACAGCTTCACATACCTAGGAAGCAAAATGACATCTACAGGGGACTCAACACCAGAAATATCATCTAGAATCTCACTGGCATATGGTGCCTTCAATAAAATGTCAAACATCTGGAAGTCAAAGACACTCAGCAAACACACAAAACTTAAAATCTTCAACTCTTGTGTGATTCCAGTGTTAACGTATGGATGTGAAAGTTGGAAATCAACGGTAGCTTTAGATACAAAATTAGATAATTTTGAGAACAAATGTCTTAGAAGACTTCTAAACATCCACTGGACAGACTTCAGAACCAATACGCAAATAAGACAAGAGACTAAGCAAGATACAGTATCCAATTTCATAAGAAGACGCCATTGGAACTACATCGGCCATGTACTCAGAATGGACAAGACAAGACTCCCCTACCAAGCCCTCATATGGTCACCAGTAGGGAAAAGAAAACGGGGAAGACCAAGAGAGACCCTGCGTAGAACCATCATTAGAGAAGGCTCATTCAATGGCCAAGTGAATATCCAAGATCTACAACAGGTAGCAGCGAACCGCCAAGCATGGAGAGTCAGGACTTCTGCTCTATGCGCCGCCTTAGGCTCAAGAGGAAAGACTAACTAACTAAGTTGGAAATCGAAAAAGATTAGCCTAATGGCCCTGCCCGGGCAAAATTTTGAGTTAAAAATCTACCCAAAATATTTCAGGATCCTCGCCGGTACTACGGAGTTTGTGCACTGAGCTGAGTTTCTCCGGACTCAGGCTTGAGTTAGGAGTAGAACGGAGCACTTATGGGTTACACTCGGGTGCCGTGATGTTGATCTGTCGATTAAACTACAATAAACTAAACTATTTTTTATAATAGCTCGCCTCATGACATCATTGTCAAAGCTGTCTACAATTGCCTTTCTACCTATTGTTTGCTTATTGCGTGGTGGTTTCATTCCAGATTCCTGCACCCATTGACGAAATTACTCAAACCCAATGCACGCACTCTTCTTTTCTCGGGATTTGTAATAGTATATGAAACAGTTTCCTGCGATCAGCTTCTTTATAAACATAGCGATGCTTTGAAGTGTACAAAATTTCACATTCAATCCCATTCAACAATATTCACACATTCAGATGTTAGCGATAAATGGTAAGATTTATAAAAATAATCACGTTTCACGAAAGCAGCCACATTACTGACGATACCTCTGAACACCCCCGTTCCACTATGCGAGGTGTTTGTTATAAGGTCATTCTCGTGTACCACGAGAAAATTAACTATTGAGCGCTTATGTTTCTGCGTGAAGGTATAATACATTTTATAATATGCATTTCATCTCTGACCCGTAAATTATATACCGCATATAAACAAACATTGAAATCTGCTGTACAATCTCGAGAAAAAACATTTTTTGTTGGGTAGACATAATGATAAGGTTATATGTTAAATCTCATCATTTCCCCTCAGTTGGTTACTGAGATATGGATTTTTACATTGGGGCAACCAAATGTGAATGGCACTATATAATATGACTATAGCAGTCGTACGATGGGATAGGGGAGACCAGACGCACAGCATCACTGCTGCAGATCTACGGATACAGGAGAATTACTCCCTCCTCTAACCAGTTGATGACATACATGTTATGTTAGTTGTATATCCTTTACAGGACGTCGCAGTCAACCCCAGCATATTTTGGCTGCTTGTAATTTCTTCGCAAGTTTACGTTCAGTAGTTTGCCATTGCTTTCTAAACGAGCGGCACTCATACCATTGTATGAAAACCAACGCTAGGCGGTCTGCTTTCAAATTATGCGGGATTACGAATTGCTTCTGTAACACCTTCGCCACAGAGCAGACTAGGTTATGATAAGTAACACCATATTCTGCCCCTGCCTTTCGTCCAAGGTCTTAGATCGCGTATGAGTCTGTTCTGAGGATAATGTACTGTAGGAATAAGAACATTACTCATGAATTAGTCTCATGTGGTATGCGGAATGTTAAAAATGCACACAACAAGCATGTGATCTTTATGATAATGCCACGATATGAAACTACCTGAAATTGACCATACGGTCAAATATCGCAACAACTCTAGCTGGCAATAAAATTAACGACAATAAACATTTGACTGCATGGTCAAACAGATTATAATGTAGAATAGAAATACATATATTGCAGCTAGACAATAGATATGGTAATACAGACATAGACAGATCGGAGTGTAGACAGGCATATTTTAGAATAAATACTAATAGTAATTGCCGCACAGACAGACAGACAGACAGAATGTGAGGTGAAGACATAAGGATGTTTCAGTATGATAAACCGAGACATTCTTATTGTAGAATCAACAGAGCTGTGTGTCCGCACATCTTCCTACGGCCTGCCAAAGTTACCGCGCCTGCTGTCAAACACCCCAGGCTTATCTGCCTTCTATCGTCTATCAGCAAAAGAGCAGGCTGGCGTCTTCGATGTGGTTTCTACAGGATCTTTCTCTTCTCATCTTTTAAACCTACTTTGGCTGAACTATACAAGAAACCGTGTGGGTAAACCTATACTTGTGAAAATTGGAAAATGCTATTCCTTTCATAAATGATGAAAATCTGATACCATCAAAATCTATTTTCCGGGGCAAATTAGGTAATTCTCTCTCTCTCTCTCTCTCTCTCTCTCTCTCTCTCTCTCTCTCTCTCTCTCTCTCTGAGAATGTATTCTCTCTTCACACTCTGTTTGCGTCTCTCTCATATATATATATATATATATATATATATATATATATATATATATATATATATATATATATATATATATATATATATATATATATGTGTGTGTGTGTGTGTGTGTGTGTTATGCATTACCACTACAGAGGGTGAATACAAAACTTAGAACTATATATATATATATATATATATATATATATATATATATATATATATATATATATATATATATATCCCGGTCTCCCTTGCTAGGGGTTAATGTCTTTCTCCGTAATCCCGTATATTCTCGCGAGTAACTCAGCTGCGCGAGAATCGCGCTGGTAACTTATGCGAGCCGAGCGCTCAGAAAGCAATGGCAAACTACTGAGCGTAATCTTGCCTAGAACATCAGAAGCAGCTGAAAAATGCTGGTGTTGACTGCAACGTCCTGTAAGGGATATGCAAATATATATATATATATATATATATATATATATATATATATATATATATATATATATATATATATATATATATATATATAAACACTATGTATGTGTGTCCGTTCTTTATGCGTTCGAGAACGGTCCATCCGATGGAGATGAAATTTTCTACACGTCTTCGTTTCATTCCCGTGCAGCCAACTGTCATTGTTTTTTAGTGTACAATCAGCTATTAACTTACTAAAATTTAATATTTTTCTATATAGTGAGGGGGCTTAACTTAAGAAAAGTTATTTCAAGGGTTATAACTTTTAATAACATTGCTATATACTTTATAGTCATATTGTTGCATTGTTTTCAAAGATTTATAAACTTTTTGTCTACAGTTATTTACAGGCATATAAGTTATAATAAATAATGATATAATCTTTAAAGCATTTTGAAAGTTTTCATAAAAATAATGCATCTATTTAAATAGTGAAAATTTTCTAACTCATCTTTTTTATTTTTCTTCAACAGCACATTAATTTTTTTAACCTACCTAACATTCTCCTGCGTAGTGTTCTTGTTTGGCCACCCCTCTTTTAATTTGCTGCTCTATCATTTGCTGCCAATCATTAAGAGTGGGCATGAGGCATTGGTGGAGTGGAACCGATTGATGAGAGTGTGGCAAAGTAAACAAAAATGTAAAGATTTCCCTTTCTCCTTGTCACCCCCTTTGAATCATGTGAGTGAGTGTTGAATGAATGAATACAAAATCACATATGGTTACCAAACCAATGATATGGTAAAGATTTTTGTAAAAACAAATGCTTGGGGAAATGAGGGAAAAAAAAAAAAACTCCTTTTACTCCAACTATTATTAAAAACTGCAGTTTTACAGTTGTATGTACCTGCTATGCTATGTTAACACCATTCCAAAGAAAATCATCCTAGCAAATGGAATCACAATTTGTAAAAAGTTTATCATTTTTATAACTATTATTACCATTGCTGGTTTTTATATTGGCTGTTATTACCCTCAGTATGTCTCTTCTTGTCATCATTATTATTGTCATCATTAGTAATAAAACAAAAACCCTTTCCCATGTGCCCCCCTCCCCTCGCTCATATTTGTTGTTGCCTTTGCTGATACCCACACCGGTTTGGTTCAAAAAAGTATCCTGCCTTTACCATCATTGCCCAGATAGTGGTGATTAAGGCATTGGTGGGTTGGAACAAATTGGTGAGAGGATGGCAAGGGAAACAAAAATGTAAAGATTGTAAAAATTTTGTGCAAATACTGATGCTTGTTTACTTTTTACAAAAAGTTTAAAAAAAAAAAAGAGGAAGGGAAAAAAATGAATGAACCCTTACAAATAAGACAAACAAAAAAATAAGCAAGGAGAAAAAGAAAACCAACTCCTTTTACTTCTACTATTATTGAACATTGCATGTTGCAAGTATATGTATAAAAAAAAAAAAAAATAAGCAAGGAGGAAAAAAAGATAACCAACTCCTCTTTACACCTACTATATTATTGAACAGTGCAGGATGCAATTGTTATTGTATGTACCTGCCATATTTTAACACCATTTCTAAGAAAATCATTTTAGCAAATGGAACCACATGTTTGGAAAATGTGATCATTATCAAAACTAATTTTATCATTGTGTTTTTTAGCATTGCTGTTATCACCCTTAGTAGTTTTATTCTTTGTCTTTATTATTATAAGATGTATTTCATGTAAACACCATTCCTAAGATAAACAATTTAGCACATGGAATCACATGTTAAAACTATTATTATCATTGAGGCTATCAGTACTATCACTATCACCCTTAGCAGTGTTATTCCTTGTCATTATTATATTATTTATGTATTTGGTTGTTATTTGCATTATTATCATTGTAATCACTATTAATATATATGGCTTTGTAAACGCGTATACTGTCACATCCCCCTTTCCCACCTTTTTGATACTGTGATTGTTGTCTCTGCTGCCACCCTCACCGGTTGGTTCTAAACAGTTTTTGCACCGCCATGTTTTATCATCACCGAGGGGTGGTGATGGTACTTGGTAGGAGTTTTGGAGCTGGCAGGAGAGCGGGGCGGCAAGGGAAATAATAACAGCCCACTACCATCACGCTGTTGATTTAAAATATTTCCTTACAACAATGTCAATGGAGGAATGTTTAAATGTATAAAATATTTGTAATTTTTGCGCATATGTCACCTACACGCCCACATGCAACGCTCTGTAAAAATACAAACAATACACTTTGCAACGAATTTAACACTCAATAAAAGTTTTTAAAAAAAAAATTAAAAAAATTTGCTGCTCTAGCAGTCTGGCCATTGTTGTAGATTCACAGTCATCACTTGGTTCTCGCAAAAGTCTTACTTCTCGTAGAGCATTCAGAATGTCAGCCTGGTCCATGGCGCGTCCGCCCTCCACAGTAGCCTCACCTGCGAGCTTGTCAGCCCGCTAATTTCCTTGTACTCCCGCATGCCCTGGCACGAAGATGAAACTAATCTCTGTCAGCCGAGACCGCTCCAGAGGCAGTAACCATTCTCTTCGGATCGACCCCTCCTCTATCCTCTTGATCATGTTCATTGAGTCGCTAAGGAAACAAGCCCTAGTGAATGTCTGTGTCTCGAGCCATGTTATTGCTTTACTTACTGCCATGACTTCCATGGTCAGGCTACTTGTGGTTTCAGTGAAAGCACCAGAGTCCTCCTTCACAATTCTCCCTCCGGCCCGAGCTGTAAAGGCCCATGAGCTTCTCACATGTCGGACGACCGACCCATCTGTGTAGATGACCGCGTCACTGTCTAGCGAATTCTCGAAAATCAACGCTTGTACTTCAGCCTCCACAGCAGCCGGATTTTCTTGTCTGCATTTCCTATCTAGTTGGATGCAAACTGAAAAGGATGTGCAGAAGTCTGTTGGCACTTGCACCCACTCCTCGCCAGGTTCTAAGTCCTCAAGTGAACACACCTGTTGAAGAATGTCTTCGGCTTGACCCATCCACGACCGTCCTCTTTTTAACCTGCTGCCCTTCACCTTCCTAATTTCACTATGCAGTGGATGTTGTGTGTTTGCGTTAACTCTGAGGTAGGCGCGTGCCCTGCAAACTTGTATTCTCTCTTCAATGGTTGGAAAATCAAGAAGGTAGCGCATCGCCCTGCATGCTGTATCTCTTGTACATCCAAGAATAATGCGCATAGCTTCATTCTGTATCCTTTCCATCCTTTCTATCTGCTTATGGCTGAGAGTCAGGATTGCCATTGCATACTCCAAAACAGACATGACCAGCCCCTCGTACAGAAGACATAGATGGCGCTGCTCACAGTTTGCTGCCGCCATCACCCGCATCGCAGCCACACCCCGCTTGGCCTTTGTTATCACCTGGTCTGTGTGCACATTATAAGCAAGGCTTCGATCAAACCGTATCCCTAGGTAATTCATTGCCTGCGTTCTTTCCACCGTCTCTGAACACAGAATTACAGTTGGTGTTGGAATGTTGACAATATGATTATTCAACGAGAACCAAGTCACTGTTGCCTTTGTTGGGTTGACCATTGCCCCAGCTTCATCACACCAAGTACTTATGCGATTGAGTTCGGTTTGTAGTTCCACAGCAACCTGCTCTCTATCCTTACCCCGACGATACACTAAAACATCATCGGCATACGACAATGTCCTGCCAGGTCCAGTGATCTGCTCACTGGTGATTCTCACTGTGTAGGCGTTGAACAGTACCGGAGATAATTGTGATCCCTGTGATAGGCCAGGATATATTGTTGTTGGTTCCGAAGTCCAACAGCCACATCTAAAAACTACTTTCCGTTGGAAGAGGGCTGCAGCGATCCAACTAAGGAGGAATGGACTTACTTTTAGTTCAAGAAGCTGAAACATTAAAACATCCAATGGTACTCTGTTGTATGCGTCCTCAAGATCAATCGCTGCAGCAAAGGTTTCAATGCCTGAGTGGAAACCTTCATAGACATCATGGGCAAAGACTGCTGCATTGGTCCAGGTTTCTCTTTTTGGACGGTACCCACCCAGGGTAGGTGGGAAAACACCTTGCCTCTCTAGCTGGCTTGATATCTTCCTGGCAATTACCTTCTCCAGCAGCTTGCCTATTGTATTCTGCATGGTTATAATTCGATATCCCTTAATTTTTTTGTGGTCTTTGTCAGGCTTCGGCAAGGGAATCAGATAGCTGTGTAACCATTCCTCTTTGATGCTAGCACTCCCTATACTGTTGTTGTACATGTCTGCTAGTTTCTCTAGCTCATTGTCGGTACACTTATTGATGTCGTCGTATCTTATGCCATCAGGACATGGAGCGCTGTTTTTTGATCGTCGAAGTACAGCCTTGATTTCTTTCACTGTCACTGTGTCTTCATCCGAAGTGTTCTGGGCCTTGCATCTGTCTGAGGTGACCTCCTTGGCCAGATTTCGGCCTCCCATGTCTGTCTGGTTGCTCTGCTCAAGATAGCGTTCAAAGAGGGCTTTGCCCTTGTCCTCGTCAGTCCTCTGCCAGATGAGGTCAGCACCTTGGAAGTCAGAAATGCTCTTATTCTTGACTACACCACTCATGCTTTTATGTAGTCGCCAGAACAATTTCAGTGACTTGTCTGTGCTTACTCTTTGACACACCTCTGCCCATTTTTCGCTTTTAACCACCTTGACCAGTTTCTTGAAATAGTTTACTTTTGTGTGCATCTCTCTTTCTAAGTGCATGCAGGGACTAGGATGACCAGCTCTGTTCTTCTTCGCATTTTGCCATCTCCTTACCGCACTACGCTTATCCACCCAAGCCTTTTCCACCTCAAAATTCCACCACGGTGGCTGCTCCCAGCTTTTTTTCCTGCCCTGAAACTTTCTGCGCTTGTCACGTCTTATTTTACTCACCACATCTTGCCCTGTACTGTCATACTGGAAAGTCTTTACCTTTAGCTTGTGCTGCCTGGTTCTGCCTTTCTCCACCAATATGATGCAAGGGTGGTGGTCGCTGCCGTGGTGTCCTAGAACACCCCATCTACACACTGTAGTGAGTGAAGGTGAACCTAGCGCCAGATCAATAGCACTGTCCTCATCGCCTGGACGGCTTGCTGTCCTGGTGACACAGCCACTGTTGATACAAGAAGATGTGTGTGTGTATATATATATATATATATATATATATATATATATATATATATATATATATATATATATATATATATATATTGGAGGGCAGAAATTTAGACGGACCTGCGAAATTATTCTTAATCTGTTGAAAATTAAGTCCGTTACTTCATCTGTGCAGTCTGTCTGTCTATTTGTCTGTCTGTCTATCGGCATTTCTATCTCTGTACTTCCATCCGTCTTTCTGTCTCGTTTTCTGATAGACATATGCACAAACATCATATACTAATTTAACGGGTGCGTTAGCGAAAGTGAGAGGGGAGTACCCTCAGAATTTGCATGATCGCTGTCGGACGAGTCTTCGACACCTGCCTTCGTCATCTGGCTAAGTGAGGGAAAGGCTAGCCACCTATTCCCCCGCGCATCCAGACCTACAACATGTGATGGCTCTGTCATACCATAGACCTAGAGTAAGTTTTTGCCTCGGGACTTGCTTTGTTGTGTTTGGTTTAAATATAATAATTTGATCACATGAAATGTTTCGTTGCCACGTATGATTCTATTATTGTTGTTACTGCTATCTATCTATCTATCTATCTATCTATCTATCTATCTATCTATCTATCTATCTATCTATCTATCTATCTATCTATCTATCTATCTATCTATCTATCTATCTATCTATCTATCTATCTATCTATCTATCTATCTATCTATCTATCTATCTATCTATCTATCTATCTATCTATCTATCTATCTATCTGCCTACCTGCCTGCCTGCCGGCCGACCGGCCGGCCGACCGGCCGGCCGACCGACCGACCCACCCACCCAGTCAGCCAGCCAGCCAGCCAGCCATCCACCCACCCACCCACCCACCTACCTTTCTGCCTACCTACCTACCTACCTACCTGTCTGTCTGTCTGTCTGTCTGTCTGTCTGACTGCCTGCCTGCCCGCCCGCCCGCCCGCCCGCCTGCCTGCCTGCTTATCTATCTATCTATCTATCTATCTATCTATCTATCTATCTATCTATCTATCTATCTATCTATCTATCTATCTATCTATCTATCTATCTATCTGCCTACCTGCCTGCCTGCCTGCCTGCCTGCCCACCCGCCCGCCCGCCCGCCCGCCTGCCTGCCTGCCTGCTTATCTATCTATCTATCTATCTATCTGTCTGTCTGTCTATATATCTATCTATCTATCTATCTATCTATCTATCTATCTATCTATCTATCTATCTATCTGCCTACCTGCCTGCCTGCCTGCCGGCCGGCCGGCCGACCGACCCACCCACCCAGTCAGCCAGCCAGCCACCCACCCACCCACCCATTCACCCACCCACCTACCTTTCTGCCTACCTACCTACCTACCTACCTACATACCTACCTACCTGTCTGTCTGTCTGTCTGTCTGTCTGTCTGTCTGTCTGTCTGTCTGTCTGTCTGTCTGTCTGTCTGTCTGTCCGCACTATTAAATATTGATAAAAGTTACTGGAAAAAACGTCAGGACCATGTGTTGAAAGAGGAAGAGGACTATTGGAGAAAGGATGGATTGAAGGTTGTATGTTCGATTCCGGGCCGAGTCCTTCATTTCAAGATTGCATTTTTTTCGGACACTCCCGAGGGTCGTCGCTGGAGCTACGGAGTTCGTGCTTTGTGCGACGCTTTCCGCGCTGCGGAAAGAAACTGAGCCATATGGGATAAAAACCCGGTGCAATGCAGCCGACCCTGTCGATTGTAAGCTACTTCTTTCATTGCACCCACTCCATTCGAATCCGGATACTCCTTTGTTTGTCATCTGAATTTGCAGGTCCCCATTACCGTAAACATAACTTTTTTAGCGAGAAATCACTAGTTGTTAAGCAAAACATCAAAGGAATGTCGCCGCTTTCAATGATTTAAGTTGTTTTTGGACCTATCAAAGACATATTCCTTGGGTGGGGGTAAATATAAGACGGCTGGAAAAATTTCATAACGATGCAACAGACAGTTTTCAAAATAATTGATCGTGAATGAAGGCAAACAAATGTGGACATACTATAGGTTTAATGCCTTTTGGCTTCCACAATTTTCCTCGCAATCTGTCATTAACCATATTAAATTCACGAAATGAATGTTCTTATGTTCAGAAGATGTCTGTGTATTGCAATCATCGTGTCAGCTGTATCGGCTGTCAGTTATGTTTCTTGTGTGGATGGAAGCACGATCAATCTTGATTAAATATAAGTAATCTATGAGCATAAAAATTGTTACTTTCATCTGTGTTTAATTTATTCTGGGTATTTATTTTATTTAAAAATATTTAGTAGATTAATATGTTTATGCATTCTTCTTTGATACTTAAAATTACCGGAGAAAAGAATAGTATTACTCTTTAACCTCCTTTCCACTTTCTATTCCTCTCCCCCTCTTTATGCACACGCAAAACACACACACACACACACACACACACACACACACACACACACACACACACACACACAAATATATACATATACATACTATATATGATACAGGATGGATCATCTCAAATGTTTGCAGATGAGTTTTGCAAATGATACTTCGAAAAGCGATTTGTGTCGTCAACTGCATGATTCAGAAAAATGGCGGCCGTCTCTTGCTGAACTAACTGGGTTTGCCTTTTGCAGAAATGTATGGCTGCTGGTTTTCTAGTGACTGCCGCTTCCATTGACGATGAACAGTATTTTTCGTGGTTAACTTTTGTGTTGGCATTCTGGCAGAGACATTTTGCATAGTATACCTATGCAGGTTGTTGGTTTGTCGCGACTCCTGCCTGTTCCACTTACCACATGGGGCAGTGAAGAGCATTTTGTGTGATATTCACTGGAACAGGAATGGAGCATTATGGGGTAACCCTTTGCCGCGAAGTTGGAACAGCGACTAACTAACTAACTTCGAAAAGCAGAAACAACGGAATCCGGATCACACAAAACAACATGTTTAATATCTCATTTTTCCAAAATACTTTTTTCGCATTATAATGGAAGGGTGAGAAATAAAATACAATAGAAAATTGGAGGAGCTCAATTTGGCTTTGCTTTTCTTGTTTCGTTCACTCGCTTTGAACTCAAGCGTTGTCCATTCACGTGTGACTACTTTTAGTGCACTGAATTAATTTTTGCTTGTGGATTAACTTTCCTCATCCCCAGTGTCCCTCGCCATAAGGCGAACCCATTCAGACTTCAGATGTAATTGTAATTTATCTGCCCATGTCAAGGACGAGAAGCCAACATTTTAGTCCAAATGACCGATATAAGGGTTGAACCCACTACGTCGGCATCTGCACATCGGATGTTTAAGAAAGAGCGCTCTTGTCCATTCGGCCATGCTGGTCTCTAATTTGATTTTGAGGCGGATAAATAAAAAAAAAGGAATTGATTTTATTTGGTTGTTTCGAGATTTGAGGTTTGAAGATTGATCACAACCCACCACTGGCAACGCCGACCGTATTCCGGTTAGAACCATCACAATATGTATGTCAGTATATCCACTGTTAGAATCATCACAATATGTATGTCAGTATATCCACTGTTAGAATCATCACAATGTGTATGTCAGTATATCCACTGCCAGAACCATCACAATGTGTATGTCAGTATATCCACTGTTAGAACCATCACAATGTGTGTGTCAGTATATCCACTGTTAGAACCATCACAATGTGTATGTCAGTATATCCACTGTTAGAATCATCACAATGTGTATGTCAGTATATCCACTGTTAGAACCATCACAATGTGTATGTCAGTATATCCACTGTTAGAACCATACAATGTGTATGTCAGTATATCCACTGTTAGAACCATCACAATGTGTATGTCAGTATATCCACTGTTAGAACCATCACAATGTGTATGTCAGTATATCCACTGTTAGAACCATCACAATGTGTATGTCAGTATATCCACTGTTAGAACCATCACAATGTGTATGTCAGTATATCCACTGTTAGAACCATCACAATGTGTATGTCAGTATATTCACTGTCAGAACCATCACAATGTGTATGTCAGTATATCCACTGTTAGAATCATCACAATGTGTATGTCAGTATATCCACTGTTAGAACCATCACAATGTGTATGTCAGTATATCCACTGTTAGAACCATCACAATGTGTGTGTCAGTATATCCACTGTTAGAATCATCACAATGTGTATGTCAGTATATCCACTGTTAGAACCATCACAATGTGTATGTCAGTATATCCACTGTTAGAACCATCACAATGTGTATGTCAGTATATCCACTGTTAGAACCATCACAATGTGTATGTCAGTATATCCACTGTTAGAATCATCACAATGTGTATGTCAGTATATTCACTGTCAGAACCATCACAATGTGTATGTCAGTATATCCACTGTTAGAACCATCACAATGTGTATGTCAGTATATCCACTGTCAGAACCATCACAATGTGTATGTCAGTATATCCACTGTTAGAACCATCACAATGTGTGTGTCAGTATATCCACTGTTAGAACCATCACAAAGTGTATGTCAGTATATCCACTGCTGGAACCATCACAATGTGTATGTCAGTTTATCCACTGTTAGAACCATCACAATATGTATGTCAGTATATTCACTGCTGGAACCATCACAATGTGTATGTCAGTATATCCACTGTTAGAACCATCACAATGATTGGTTTAGTTTAATTTACTCAACTGATCAACATCACGGCACACGGGTACTGGCCTTTCATTGTTATAGGCCTTGTGCAAGTTGTTGGGTGATGTGGTTAATATCATGCCTTTACTTCCCATAATACATCCTTGTTCTTATTTAGGCTAGGTCGACTTGGAAGGCCAAGCTATTTTAAATCCATCCCTCGATGACAACCAGGCGAACAAAGAACCGTTCAGGTCAGCTCTACTACATCATCTCCCTATTATCCAGTAGTTGTAATGGGACCTTTTTATGCTTTTAAGCGTATTGGGCACACGGCGCTGGCGCTATATGTTTAGACGATTCGGCCATTGCTGCCTGATGTGGTGAATCTCACTCCCACCATCTCGACTTCCCTGGACATTTCTCTAGTACCCCCATTAGGCTGGGTCAACCTGGGAGTCCAGGTCAGTTGTTAAAATCTGGATGGGTGCGAACTCTAAAACATGACCACCGAGTGCTTCCTATTGTACAGTTTTTGTTTAACTTTTGCGATTAACCCCAGGAGATTTTACGTTCAGAAGTTTGCAAGACTGAGGGAAAAAGAACATGTGGAAGGCACAGAGGTAAATATCTAGATGAGTTGGCCACATGGAATAATCTAGACCAGGGGTCACCAAACTGTTGTCAGGGCGGGCCGGGTAACTGACAAAATGACGAGCGCGGGCCGGATAACTGACAAAATGACGAGCGCGGGCCGGATACTCATTCCGTACAATACTTGCGCCGGTCTCGTGGCGAAGGTCTTACGGACGTGGTTCGTAATCCCGTATACCCGCGTTCGAAACACAACTGCGCGCGATTTGGCAGCAGACCGCGTTGGGCTGGTTTTTACTCAATGGTATGGGTGCCGGTCGTTCAGAAAGCAACGGCAAACTACTGTACGTAAACTTGCCAAGACATCAACAACAGCAAAAAATCCTGGTGTTGACTGCAAACGTCTTGTAAAGGATATGCAACTAACTTTAACAATACTTGCAAGCCAGAACGAAAGCTCTGGTAAAAAAGACGAATAACTAAATTAATCATGGGAGAGTGGCGTGTAATGCACAAAAAACAAAGACAACCAGCATATTTATTTACCAATAAAAGTTATCAAAGAAGGTGACGTTGGCAAAAAGATAGTTACATCAGACCTAGTGTGCACATATCCGAATCTCACAAACTAAGCAGCAAAAAAGGTTAGTGAGATTTGTGAAACTGATATCTGGCTTTCAAGATATCATCAGTGTTTGGTTTGGAATTGCTGCATCCAATCAATAGAGTAGCTTTCAAATGTTCATCATTCAATCTCATTCGATGTGTTGACTTCACATATTATTATTTTTGAAAATGTTTGCTCACAGACATTAAGTTGCTTCCAAACACTGGTGCCATACCAGCGGCAAATTTCTTCAGTTTCGGAAACTCAACATCAGATAAGCAGCAGTAAATTTCAACAGGTTACCTTCTCTGTGCTTCTCTTTTCAATAAGTCATTTGCTTGCAAATCAATTAGCTCCAACAGTAGTTCAACTAGCACATCATCAATTTTACATTCGAAAGAATTCTGGAACAGAAGAATGTCATTCTCAGTTCTGTCAAGATCTGAAAATCTCTCCCAAAAATGCTTTTACAAGTCACGAATAATTTTTCTCGGAAAATAGAGGTTGACATCTTCGGTGATTGTAGCGCAAAACTCTTTGAAACTGTGAAAATGAGAAAAGTTTTCTTCCTCCAGTTGTGCTTCAAACAATGACAGCTTTCTTCGAAATCCTTGATGATTCTGTAGAGATCACAGACGAGATTATCCTTTCCCTGAAGTTAAAAATTCTGTTCATATATGTGGGATGTGATGTCGGACCAAAAATAACAACTTTGACAGCCAGGTAGAATCTGATAGCTGTGGATCAGCTCTATCTTTTCTAGTGAGGAAAACATCTATTTCCCTTTGGAGCTTATAAAAACGAAGAATCAGTTTCGTCAAGAAAAGCCTGGAACTGACGGTGATTGAGTGCATGTCCCCGAATGAAGATCACAGCAGAATCGACTGGTTTCAGTACACAAGAATTATCAAAGTCTTTCCCACAGAGTGCTTGCTGATATATGATGCAGTGTGTGAACAGAACGCCCGGAATTTGCAAATCTTCCAACTAAGTCCTGATCTGCCCCATCAGACCTTTCCTCACTTAAGCCATGTTTTTTTCCCTCAAACTGTAACACATCGAAGCTGATTCCACTGAAGGTTATAGTCTTGCAAAACTATTTGCACGTTCATGAAAATGTCTTTTCCAGTTGTTGTTCCACGCATGCTGCAAACGGATGCCAACTCTTCCGTTATCTGAAAGTCCAAATTGACACCACGGATGAACACGAAAAATTGTGATGTACTCAAGAAATCACTAGACTCATCCACCGCCAGAAAATACGGCAAAAAAGTTCCTAGTTTTCTCGCGAATCTATAGCACTATGTTCTCTCCAAGTTCTTCTATTCTTCGCACAACTGAACTTGCCGAAAGGCTGATAGTTTTAATAATCGTCTTTCTCAGGTCAAAAGTCATTAGCTGCTTCCAACATACACTCTTTGATGAAGTTACCATCAGTAAACGGTTTTCCTCGTTCTGCCATCTTATGGACTATTTTGTAACTTGTTCTAGTGACAGATTCATTTTCAGCAAACTTTCTCGTGAAGAGATTTCTTTGTGTTTCTAAACCACGTTACATAGGCATCTATTTCTCAGAGCGTAACTTTCCAGAAAACATTGAATATGTTGATAGATTTTTGTTTCGTAGTGACGCCGAAGATTGTACTCTTTCAAAACGGCAACACTTTCGCTGCATATTTTACTCCCCATTCTTAATTGAAAACGCGACACTTGGCGTCCCTTTTCTTTTCTTAGTAGCCATAATGAAGGGTGAAGTACACGGGATCTGAAAATGAAGAAAAAAAAGACATTGAATTAGAAACGTAATTAAAATCCTATTGAAACACAGGAAAAGCAGAGGACTAGGGGTCACTGGTGAAGCTACGGCTCACCAAAAGTACATATACAGTTTATAGGTACATTTGGTAATAGAATATATCTCATAATAAGGTTTAAAAAAATATATTAATAGGGGCGGCCTAAATAAAGCAGCCCAGAGCAGAGTTTTTCAACCGGGGTTCCGCGAGTGGCAGCCAGGTGTTCCGCCGACACAGACCGAAATCGCCTAAAGGAATCATTTCTGCCCATCTGGTTTATTATTACATAAAATAGGACAGACACTTGGATCATCGCACAGAGTTCCTTGAGCAACGTAAATATTTGCGTAAGGATCTGCTCCAGCAGGAAGGTTGAAAAACACTGGCCTAGAGACCAGCTTGATTAACACCTTGACCTGGGAATTCTTCTGAGCTGGGGATAAAATTTTCGTAATAACACGAGGCTTATATGGCATTTTTATGCTATGTTTGCTACTTTATTGCCTCTATTCACATTTGTAGTTCACTTACCTATCACTGTCAAACAAAGACATCCTTGTTACATACCTATAAAATGGATGGCCGGCAAAAAGAATTAAATATTTCTGGAGCATCGGACCTGTGGTGACAGCCGGGCGCATCTGGGAGAGGGAACGATGCGTGTATGTGTGTGTGTGTGTGTTTGTGTGTTGCCATGGAAACCATGGTAACGTAAGAGCGTAAATGGCGCTACCACGAGCCGGGGAAGGACTTGGGATGGATTTATAATTGAAAATAGTAAATTTAAGACACATAGCAGCCAGGAGGTATCCGCACTTGTGAAGATCTCCTGTTATTCTAAACATAATATTTACATTTAAATTGTATCACAACCTCTTGTGTTCCATACGTTATATCAAGCAAGTTCGAGTACCGTCGGCGGGCCGGACGAAATGACGTCGCGGGCCGTAATTTGGTGACTCCTGATCTAGACAATAACACAGAACGGATCCACGACTCAGGTGATCGTGTGGGATGGTGAAACATGGTCGCCCATGTTTATCGGCATGTCACATCGTGATGATGATATTGAGTTTACGATTGCTTTCTGAAAGAGAAGTCGACGCTTCAGTCCAACTTAATGTCGGTGTAGGCGTTACACCGTCTACTCTGCTGTACAGTAGCCGGTACTAATACCCAAACTCAGAAGAAACTTGCCAGAAGAAATACCTTATATATCTTGCCGTCCTGGGTTCGTTTCATATTCTCAATAATTATGTTCTTTTCAGCTGCGAGCAGCCAGAATGTCACACAAAATTGCACAAATTGCTGCCTTTTCCCTGAGGCCATTGCAACATTAATTTATGTTAAAGCAGATCAGAGGTGTTTTTTTTTTAACGTCATCTACTTCTCTCTCTCTCTATCTCTCTCTCTCTCTCTCTCTCTCTCTCTCTCTCTCTCTCTCTCCTTCCTTCCTTCTCTTCCTAGTCTCCATCGCTCTCGCACTTTCTCTCTCTCTCTCTCTCTCTCTCTCTCTCTCTCTCTCTCTCTCTCTCTCAGCTTCACTTGTATTCCCTCTCCGTCTGTCTCGCTCTCTCACTCTCTGTATTTCTTTCTCATTTTCACTCCCCTTTACTCTCTGTCGCTATCTCAGTCTTTCTGCTCCTTTATCTTCTTCTCTTTAACAAGTCTCTCTCGCACTTTTTCGCTCTTTCTATTGCTCCCTCTATCTCTTTTCGTCTCTCTCTCTCTCTCTCTCTCTCTCTCTCTCTCTCTCTCTCTCTCTCTCTCTCTCTCTCTCTTCCACTATCTCGCTAGCTTTCGCTTTCGTTCCCTCTCTCGCCTTCGCCTCCTCTCCATCTCTCTCTCTCTCTCTCTCTCTCTCTCTCTCTCTCTCTCACACACACACACACACACACAATTTCTCTCTTTCTTCCTCTTGCAACCTCTACCCTCTCTGTCCTCCTCTCTTAACCACGCTCTCACTTTACATCTCTCTACTCCTCTCTATCCCTCTCTCTATTTCTACCAAATCTTTCCTTCTCTCTCAATCATTCTCACACCCTCTGCCTCTCTCTTTCCTTCTCTCTCTAGCCCATTTCCATCCCTATTTAAATTGATCTCTGGCCATCTCCGTCCCACACTCTACCCACTCTTCAACCTACTTTAATCGCATCTCTCTCTCTCTCTCTCTCTCTCTCTCTCTCTCTCTCTCTCTCTCTCTGCACCTCTCTTCCTCTTTCACTCACACACACATACACACACATCACACACAACCGTATCTGCAGCTGACCTCATTCAGTATCCAGAAATGCATTACATGTTTATTGACTACTCGCCACGTGACGTGTTGTCCTCGACCCTCCTGCCCCACTTTATTGTTGTTGTTTGTATTTCTTTACAACGTCCTACCACTGCTGACTGAAGCGGACATGCCGTAGGGAACAACTGATTGCAGACATTTTACAATAAAAGGAGAATAGGGAAAAACATTATAAAACTAATTATGAAAAATATCAAGAATTTCGGAGACAAATTAGAAAATTGTGTTAAAAGGCAAAAGAAGCATGGCTTGAGGAAAATTGCGGGAAACTGAAAAACAACACAAACCCAAAATGTTAAAGTATTATACAAAATAATTAATGACTTCACTAGGAAAAGAACACCGAAATGAACGAGTGTATTTAAAACCACAGAAAACGAAATCATAATGGACCAGATGTTATATACATGGCTAGAGTATGTGAAAGACCTTTACAATGTTTTAAAAAGTTAGTTGACTGCCCTTTACATGACATTGCAATCAGCCCCAGAATTTGTTGTCTGTGTGTGATTTACTGGGCAAGTTTACGTTCAGCAGTTTATCATTGCAATCTGAACGGTCGCGCTCATCCCATCATTACAATTCAACGCCTGCAGATGGTTTTCAACTCGGTATACGGAATTGCGAACCGCATTGGCTAGCCCTTGGCCACCGTACTGGGTGACAATGCTTTACATGACGACAAATATTGCGTGTCCCTTGCAGGACGTTGCGATTAACCCCAACCCCATGTTGATTTTGTAGCAAATTTTTACGTTCAGCAGTTTGCCGTTGTTTTAAGAACGAGAAATCAACTTTGACGGCCTACAGACCGGTGGAGGGGTATAACCCCCTTCCCAGAGCACCGGAAGCTTAAGCGCAAGCGGATTACGTCCGCGGCCACATAGACATCGTGTGCGCGATGAACGGTTTGAAACTTCCACTAATGGTGAAGAACCACCAATGTCGAAAACAGAAGTTACAAAAGCTCTTGGGCAAATGCAGTCCGTTAAGGCCTCAGGTCCAGGCAATATTTTCGTGATCAATGCCTTCGTGGAATATGGGTTAGACCAGGCCACGGTTGCTCTTAAACTTTCGGTGTCCTAATGCCGAAGTAGATTAAACCCCTACAACGGTCAGTTGGACAAAAGTGTTGACTTCTCGTTCTTGACTTGGGGACGTAAATTACAAGTACCCCATAAGTCGGAGTGTGTTCGCCTGATGGCGAGGGACACTGGTAATAGGGAAGGCTAATCCACACGCAAACATCATTCCAGTGCACTAGTAGTAGCACGTGTATGGATTAAGCTTGAGTTAAAAGCGGGAGAACAAAAATCATAACCAGCACACCAGGCTGCTGAGCACCTGAGGGAACATGAATTAGACCAGCACACCAGCCTGCTGAGCACCTGAGGGAACATGGATTAGACCAGCACACCAGCCTGCTGAGCACCTGAGGGAACATGGATTAGACCAGCACACCAGCCTGCTGAGCACCTGAGGGAACATGAATTAGACCAGCACACCAGCCTGCTGAGCACCTGAGGGAACATGGATTAGACCAGCACACCAGCCTGCTGAGCACCTGAGGGAACATGAATTAGACCAGCACACCAGCCTGCTGAGCACCTGAGGGAACATGAATTAGACCAGCACACCAGCCTGCTGAGCACCTGAGGGAACATGAATTAGACCAGCACACCAGCCTGCTGAGCACCTGAGGGAACATGAATTAGACCAGCACACCAGCCTGCTGAGCACCTGAGGGAACATGAATTAGACCAGCACACCAGGCTGCTGGGCACCTGAGGGAACATGGATTAGACCAGGCCACCAGGCTGCTCAACCCAATCTATGACACTGTTGACATGCCTCGTAACGTATGCAAATCTGTGATTATTGCAATCCCAGAGAAATCAGGAACTATAAAATGTGATCAGCATCGAGCAATTAGCATATGGAGATGCATCACAAATATTCTGTTGGGAATCATCATGTAGCGTGCTAGGATGAACATACAACTTTCAACCCCACTTGATGAAATGGATGATCATCATCATTCTTGATGGACAAACAACACAAGAGTACCAGTCTGTACATGTGAAGTTTAGTACCAGTAAACTGGAGGACAGTGCAGTTTTGTAGAAGACATGGGTACAACAAATGCTGTGTGTTTGCTGAAAAAATTATTATACCACACTACAACAATGGGCAAAGACGTACATCTTTACTACATTGTTCACACGAACAGTTTTCTATAGAGTAAGACACACCGATATGATACAAATGCTTGCATATCTTCAAATCAATTTGAAAGACTTTCTTCATCATCATCATTATGCAGACTGGTACTAAAACTTCACATGTGCGACTGGTATTACAACTTCACATATGCAGACTGCTACTAAACTTCACATGTGCAGACTGGTACTAAACTTCACATGTGCAAACTGGTACTAAACTTCACATGTGCAGACTGGTACTAAACTTCACACATGCAGACTGGTACTAAACTTTACACGTGCAGACTGGTACTAAACTTTACACGTGCAGACTGGTACTAAACTTCACATGTGCAGACTGGTACTAAACTTCACATGTGCAGACTGGTACTAAACTTTACACGTGCAGACTGGTACTAAACTTTACACGTGCAGACTGGTACTAAACTTTACACGTGCAGACTGGTACTAAACTTCACATGTGCAGACTGGTACTAAACTTCACATGTACAGACTGGTACTAAACTTCACATGTGCAGACTGGTACTAAACTTCACATGTGCAGACTGGTACTAAACTTCACATGTGCAGACTGGTACTAAACTTCACATGTGCAGTTTTCTAGCTAGTCGCGTGCGCAGTTTATTGGCCATGACGTATTGCCGAAGCCGAAGAAGAAGTGACAAGAAGAAGTTGGAGAAGCGACTAACATAAAAGATCAAATGACAATGGAAGAAAATTCGCATATCTGGCTATATGGAATAAATTGACACGAAATTTACAAGAACACACACACACACACACACACACACACACACACACACACGCACGCACGCACGCACGCACACACGCACGCACACCCGAAAATCGCCTGATGGTATTACACACAATCATATTAATCACATGATGATTTATTTTTCTGTTTTCGCATATCCTTTACAGGACATCGCTGTCAACAGCAGCATCTTTCAGTTGTCTGTTGATTTCTTGGCAAGATTACGCTCAGTAGTTTGCCAATGCTTTCTGAGCGGCCGGCTCAGTTATCCCGCAAGTCACCAGCGGGGGTCCAACCGCTTCCAGCTCCCGTCCGCTACGAGACTCTGCGTGATAAACGGGATTACGGAGAAAGTGTTGTAGCCCGTCGGCCAGAGAGACCGGCACATGATGATTACAAACAGATACAGCAGTTATATTCAGCCAGAGAACAAGCTATCAGAGCCTGGCTACAGCAGTGGACATTTCTTGATAGAGATGAGAACAGCACTTAAATTAAACAGAACTGTCTATAAAACATTCAAGCAGTAGGCAAAGAAGAAAACAGAAAGACTTACAGCGACGCAATGAAACAAATGCATAGAGCAGACACCACACGGCTATAACGGAGGTAAAGAAGACGAGACAATGAGTCTTTCCCGTCTGTATAAAATTGCATTACCGAAAAGTGCAGAGAAAATTCCCGGGATAAATTAAAACTAATACCTAAAATAAATCATGCGCTTAATGATGTTTGTTACATAACTGTCATAGAGAAGACAGATAATAGACAACTGTGGCTGAATGACATAGATGAACCCACGATCCACGAGAAAACTAGAACATAAAAATGCAGGAAATTATAACATAATTATATTTTGTGTTTTAAAAGAAGATAATTTTGCAATCCTATTTCAAGAGAATAGAAACCAAAATAATTTCCTCAGAAAATTTCATGAAAATGTTAGGAAGGGTAACAGGATCTTCCAACCGATTTTGTAAAACGTTGCAACCTCAGTTTGATTTTCTAAGCAACTTTCTAAACGTAAATTCATCCTTCAAGTTGAAATTAATGTCGGTGTAGGGGTTGAACCGCCTGCTCCGCTATCAGTACACCGGAAGTTTAAGAGTGACGGCTCTTATCCTTTCAGCCACGCCATCTTTCCGACAAATAACAACTAAAAATAAGGGACGTTATTGACGGATGATGGTAGAATATAGCAGAGTTAGAAAGATTACATTGTGGAGCTACTTAGTTGTCAGAACACCTCGGTCACGCGCAGAAATTATAGCAGACGTATGCGGTTACAAGGGGCCAATGTAGGGGAGGGGCTATTGTAAGGCTTCCAGGGGGGGGGGGGGAGTGGTTAATATTATTTACAAGATCGCGTTAATACAAGAACTGATTACTTGATATTGCTTTTACCTCCATACTTTACGGTTCTGTACTTCTCGCCCTTCTGAAATTCGTGCTATAATGTAAGTAGACCCGCAAATCACGTTTTACGTAGACGTTTAGACTTGTTCTAGTATGTGTTATTAAATTTATCTTCCATTTTTGCGTATACTGTGTGGGGGGCGGGGGGATTTACAGGAGTAATTACGAGGGGGGGGGGGGGGTGACGTTCTGAACATATGATGAAGGGGTGCATGGGCCAAAAAAGGTTGAGAACCACAGGGCTAGACGTTCACCTGCCAGCTCGGCGGCCATGGGTTTGGATACTAATCGAGGTACCAAAAAAAAAAAAAAAAAATGGGCATATGTACAATGATTAAACTATGCGGAGAAATAAAAACATCCGGCATAACTCTAACCCTATCACCCACCGCTTGCCGATTGGTCTATATAAATTTGGGTCGAACACCATATGCCCAATTCGCTTCAAGCCGTGTAGATGGGTCCTTTATTACTATTTGTACTATGTGATAGCTTCCAAACCCACACCAGATGGATCTCATGAAATTACAGCACAGTTGATAAAACAAATATGACTGAACTTGATACTGAGATTATGGAAGGATGTTATACTTGTACTATTAGAATGAAAAGAAGCACTACACACGCACGCACGCACACACGCACGCACACATGCATGCACGTACATACTCGTACACACACATATATCAGCAGATATACCACTCAGACTGTGATAATTATTCTTCAGGTATGTTACAGCATATATGTCCAGTATTGGCTGAAACAGTTGCAATCGGGCTCAAAGATAATTCTTTCTCGGAATGAGGGAACAGCCTTCAGCAGTAGATCAACTCTTCATACTTTGATTCTTTCAATGAGCCAGTCTTAAACGCTTGCCTACGGCCGCGTGGTCATGTGTTTGGATCCCTATCAGAGAGGGATATTGTTCACCGAATTTTTCTTCTGGGTCGATCTAGTCTAAAATGGGTACCAGGCAATTTCGAGGGAAGTAAATCCATCGAGTGCCAATTAGTCTAAAAATATAGAGTTAGTACCATATACCAAATGCGCCTCATGGCGTGAAAAGAGGAACTTTACTTTCTACATTTCTTTGAGCCATAAAACGATCATCTTAGACAATTATTTGACATGCTACAACACGCACAACAATACAACGAGCTTTCACAAATTGCGAGGTATTTTTTTCCCTTAAAAGAAAAACTCGTGTTTAATCATTGACAATTAGCATATTATTGAGGCGTTGTTTACAAACTTCTCTTAGAGGCTTACTTGGACAACATCGACCGGGAAGAGAAGCAGAGGAAGGGGGGGGGGGGGCAAAAGGAGAAAAAAAAAGAGGATGAAAAAGAAAAAGAAGTAGAAGATGATGTTTATGAAGTAGAAGATGGTGGAGGAGAGAAGAAAAAGAAGGAGGCATGATGGGGGAGGGGGAGGGAGGGGAAGCAGAAGAAGATGGAAGAGTAGGAGGAAGTATAATAGGAGGAACAAAAGCGGGAAATGAATGGGAAGAAGACGCGGGTACCCGATGCAGAAGCAAAATAGCATCACCAAATACGAGGGTAAGTTAATAGTTAAATCACAAATGGCTGTAGACAAATAACAAAAGATGATAACAACTTGAAACCAGTTTTTTTTTTATAGATACACTGTCCCTTTATTTCTCAACATAATCTCCACCAACATTGATGCACTTATCCCATCGTTTTATCTGTCCTCCCAAACCGGCTGCATAGAACTGCGTGCTCTATTTTCTAAACCACGTTTTCACTTCACATTCAACTTCGGCGTCATTCGCGAAATGTCTCCCGCCAAGGTGCGTTTCCCGTTTATGCTGACAAATGTGTATCCCGTAAAGCAGTGCATAAAACATTCGCATATCCTTTTACAGGACATCGCTGTCAACAGCAGCATCTTCAGCTGTCTGTTGATTTCTTGGCAAGATTACGCTCAGTAGTTTGCCATTGCTTTTTGAGCGGCCGGCTCAATTATCCCGCAAGTCACCAGCAGGGGACGAACCGCTCCCAGTTCTCGCCCGTTACGAGACTGCGTGATAAACGGGATTACGGAGAAAGTGGTGTAACCCCTCGGCCAGAGAGACCGGCAAAGCAGTGCATAGCTGGGTAGAAAACGTTACGGTTACGTGGGTGAGTCAATAAGTAAGTCACACAGTTATGTGGGATGGCAGGTCAATGAAAACAAAGCACGCATTTCTATGCAGCCGGTTTGGGAGGACTGATAAAACGCTGGGATAAGTGCATCAATGTTGGTGGAAATTATGTTGAGAAATAAAGGGACAGTGTATCCATAAAAATAAACTGGTTTCAAGTTGTTATCGTATTTAGCTATTTTTATACAGCTATGTGTGACTTACTTATTAACTTACCATCGTAACAACCATACAAGTAAATTTGTCATAACTAAACTGGAGCACTAAATGACTAATGCAGTGATGTAATGTGATCCTGAAAATAGTAACTGTAGTCAGAACATTTACATACATCGACCAGACAACTACTTATAATTTCGTGTTTGAGTAAACCAACTTAGCACACGTTTTGAAACAATCCATAATTAAATTCATTTGCATATGTGCTCATGGTTTCCATCTTCATCATCGTGAGCCTTGCCGACAAACCCTGGCCTTTATGATTCACCAACTCACGCGATCAACAGTCATGGAATAGGTCATGTCGCCAAGCCACCTAGGTATGCATCAGTTTAGTTTAGTTTAGTTTAGTTTAGTTTGGTCGATGGATCAACATCACGGCACACGGGTGTAACCCATAAGTGCTCCATTCTCCTCCTAATTCAAACCTGAGTTTGGAGAAACTCAGCTCAGTGCACGAACTCCATAGCACCGGCGAGAATCCTGAAATACTTTGGATAGATTTTTAACTCGAAAATGTTGCCCGGGCAGCGGCAGCGCCGTTAGGTTATTCTTTTTCGATTTCCAACTGCCAAGGGATTTTTTTACGTGCGCAACAATACACACGGGCATCCGATCTCACTACGCAGAGACCGGGGGAAATTTTATTACTAGAAGTCCAGGTGAAAAAAATCCCGGTCCTCACCGGGGCTTGAATCCGGACCTCCAGCACTCGAGGCGGACACCATACCTCGAGACCACGCAGCCCCCTGTCTTCCGCCCCCCCCCCCCCCCCCCCCCCCCACATTTATCATTATACCTCCGCCTTTCTCTTTTTCTTTCAAGTTTGCCGATGCCCAGCAGACGGGAAAAAATTGTCTGTCCATTTTATTGAAAAAAAAAAATCACCTAACATACAATTTATACATCATTTCGTCTCCTCATTGATCATTACGTGAAACACTGATCGTAATCTGTCTCCACAGCCTGATGTCTCTCCTTCTGTCAATCATTTCAGAAACAGATGTTCCTCTGTGTCCCCACATTAAGCTATCTAGAATCTTCTGTCTATGATCTCTCTCTCTCTCTCTCTCTCTCTCTCTCTCTCTCTCTCTCTCTCTCTCTCTCTCTCTCTCTCTCTCTCTCTCTCTCTCTCTCTCTCAAATTTTCCAACTGCCACGACGTGTTCCAGTTTAGCCCCTCCCATGACGTCTCCAAAAACTTAACTTTCTAGTCCTGACACACGTAACTAGTTCTATTTGTGGATTGCTTTCCGTCACGCCTTCATTACTATTTGTGTCTTTCCACAGTGTTCTCATCATACTTTTCACATTGTTCTCATCATAGTTTCCAAATTGTTCTCATCATAGTTCCCAAATTGTTCTCATCATAGTTTCCAAATTGTTCTCATCAACTTTCCACAGTGTTCTCATCATACTTTTCACATTGTTCTCATCATAGTTTCCAAATTGTTCTCATCAACTTTCCACAGTGTTCTCATCTTACTTTTCACATTGTTCTCATCATAGTTTCCAAATTGTTCTCATCAACTTTCCACAGTGTTCTCATCATACTTTTCACATTGTTCTTATCATAGTTTCCAAATTGTTCTCATCAACTTTCCACAGTGTTCTCATCTTACTTTTCACATTGTTCTCATCATAGTTTCCAAATTGTTCTCATCAACTTTCCACAGTGTTCTCATCTTACTTTTCACATTGTTCTCATCATAGTTTCCAAATTGTTCTCATCAACTTTCCACAGTGTTCTCATCTTACTTTCAACAAAACAAAAACAAGCCAAAAAAAAAAAAAACAGTCTCATAGCAGGAGCCTTTTGTGGGTATGTGAAATGTTAGAACCGCCACAGTTTAATGACTGAGTGCACAAAGAAACAGGTGGTCAGTCTTTCCCTCCCGTAGTGAAGAGCGAGTGCAGGCATAGCACCATCGCCCGACCGCGATCATTCCATTGTCAGCATAGCAAGACGGTAGACTTTACTGCAACCGGGTTTGATCCCATATGACTCTTTCTGTTCCCATGGATCGGCCTGTTGAAAACGACACACAGAGCACCAACTCCGTAGCCCCAACGACAATCCCCAGGGGTCCCTAAAAGAATTGCATTCGTGAATCGAATGACGGAGTCAGAAGATGAACCCACGACCTTCGGAACAAGAGGCTGGCGGATTTTACACTTTGCCATGGCGACCTCCACCCTCTCCCCCAGATTAATCTGCTGATCGTCCATTATAAAACCTGTTAGCTGCAACGATATTAGAATAGTTTCGCCACGTAAACATCACCTTCCTTATTTCTGATATATAATAAATAAAGATTCTTCAGTTGTGTCTCAGACATTCAAATTTGAATATTAGCATCATGTTCTTACACGTAAAGATCGACAAACCAATATCTGTAGCCGGTATTTCCACATGTTGGTGATTGAATAACTTCTACTGAACATTTTGTTCCGTTTTGCCTGGGGTATTAATTTTAAATTTGCCATTTATTACCACTTATAATAATAACCACTTGAAAAGCAGGGAAATATTTAATCCTTGGTTTGTAACAGTAACTTAAAACTCGGAGATAAAGATCATTTATCAAACCAGAAAGCCCTGTAAGAGTGACAAGAAATCTATTTGCCACTCTATCCCGAGAAAAATCATGAAAATCTTCAAGACCTGATCATCTAAGAAATCTGGCCCATGAACAGTATAATGTCGCTGAAACCCAAATACTCGTATTTGGGAATTGTACACGTCAGAGTCTCTTGGAAAGAACTATGATAAAAGGCATGGTGCCTGACAGAAGAGGCGCGGGTCGACCAGCACTAATATGGACACAAAGGACCTACACGAGAGAGAGAGAGAGAGAGAGAAAGAGAGAGAGAGAGAGAGAGAGAGAGAGAGAGAGAGAGAGAGAGAGAGAGAGAGAGAGAGAGAGAGAGAGAGAGAGAGAGATCCCAACAATGATTAATCTCACTTTACCCCTCCCCACCATCCCAACTAGCTTTTACAACAAAGTGCCCGCCAGACATGCTGCGTTAATAAATAATGTAAGCATGTTTTGTTTTTCATTTCTTAGCTTTATTTGTTCTCAGTTTGTTGTTTAAAAAAAAAAGGAACATACATAGAATCCATTCAATGAACAGATGGATAGATAACAGTCTCTGGCGTCATTAACAGTTTGATTCAGCAAACAATCGTGGACCCCGAGATAATATAACACATAAGTCCAAACACATCACATTTAACGGGGTTTTCGTTTAGTATGGTAGATAATGATTAGTGCACTTACAGAAAAACCAGCGCTTCTGGGTTCAATCCGCACCAGTCGCCGGGTTTTCTCAGTATTGTTCTGGGATGAACCCAGCGCCGTAATACCTTGTATAGCTATGGAAGAATTGTCCGGATGCTAATACGATAGTTCATGTGCACGCATTAAACTATCACTGTGATCTATTTGTGAAGCAATTGCTCACCACATTTCATAATACCGTGACTTAATATCTTCACTACATTCTTCATCTTGGGCTTTCATCAAATGCTGCCTTTTGGTGTGCTTTTCTACATTTAACTTCAAAATACCCAAATACTTATGGGAGTCTTTCTGTCGCGCATGCTCCGTTGCGGAGCTTTTACGACATTGACTTGTTTCAGACTGGATCGATTCAATTTGATGTTGCATTTGGGAAGATATTGTTTTCTTTATAATTACCATTACTTGTTTTTTTTTTTTAAAGACTTAGTCCTTTGTTTTGGCTGACTGTCATGTAAGCCTAACACTTCTAAACTCGACGACACTATCTGTCATTACCTTTACCTGGAATTGTTGTGAATCATTCGTTATATTTTTAAAGCTTTTCCGCAGTTCCACGAAGTCCAGTGTTAATCACCGCCCCTTTCCATGAACTGCAACTAATTGGTTCCCGTTTCTTCTTTGTAGTCTGTCAAGTGTGTGGCGATGTTTACAGTCTATTTTCATATAGTGATTTTCATGTACTTTTATCGGTGCGATTTGATGTTTGTGTGCTGTCGAAGGCTTTAGCCGCCAGGTCAATCTTGTGACTTGTGATCGTGTTCTACTAGTAACTTATCGTCTGCCTCTGGTATGTTGGTGATTTATTCACTGTACCTTTACCTGTGACCTTTTGATGGACAGGAAAGTTAACCAGACTGCAAGTGGAAACACCTGAAGTCACCGACGCCTTACAACAATAAATAGATAGATGTTGGATAGAAACGGATAGAATACACATACGAGACAAGAGGGGAAGAGGGAAGCTGTGGGGCGAGTGAGTTCAAATAACACTAATTCGACAGTTAGTTAGTTAGTTAGTTAGTCGACAGATCATCCTCATTGCACATCGAACCATTCAGTCCATAAGTTCTCGGATCCCCTCTTCAGCAAATCCCGCAACGTGTAGCGGCTAACGACGCCAGTTCTGTGTTGGTTTGTCAATCTTCTTTGGCTTCCTGCGTAGTGTTCTTGTTTGGCCACCCCTCTTTTAATTTGCTGCTCTCGCAGTCTGGCCATGGTTGTAGATTCACAGTCATCACTTGGTTCTCGCAAAAGTCTTACTTCTCGTAGAGCATTCAGAATGTCAGCCTGGTCCATGGCGCGTCCGCCCTCCACAGTAGCCTCACCTGCGAGCTTGTCAGCCCGCTCATTTCCTTGTACTCCCGCATGCCCTGGCACGAAGATGAAACTAATCTTTGCCAGCCGAGACCGCTCCAGAGGCAGCAACCATTCTCTTCGGATCGACCCCTCCTCTATCCTCTTGATCATGTTCATTGAGTCGCTAAGGAAACAAGCCCTAGTGAATGTCTGTGTCTCGAGCCATGTTATTGCTTTACTTACTGCCATGACTTCCATGGTCAGGCTACTTGTGGTTTCAGTGAAAGCACCAGAGTCCTCCTTCACAATTCTCCCTCCGGCCCGAGCTGTAAAGGCCCATGAGCTTCTCACATGTCGGACGACCGACCCATCTGTGTAGATGACCGCGTCACCGTCTAGCGAATTCTCGAAAATCAACGCTTGTACTTCAGCCTCAACAGCAGCCGTATTTTCTTGTCTGCATTTTCTATCTAGTTGGATGCAAACTTAAAAGGATGTGCAGAAGTCTGTTGGCACTTGCACCCACTCCTCGCCAGGTTCTAAGTCCTCAAGTGAACACACCTGTTGAAGAATGTCTTCGGCTTGACCCATCCACGACCGTCCTCTTTTTAACCTGCTGCCCTTCACCTTCCTAATTTCACTATGCAGTGGATGTTGTGTGTTTGCGTTAATTCTGAAGTAGGCGCGTGCCCTGCAACCTTGTATTCTCTCTTCAATGGTTGGAAAATCAAGAAGGTAGCGCATCGCCCTGCATGCTGTATCTCTTGTACATCCAAGAATAATGCGCATAGCTTCATTCTGTATCCTTTCCATCCTTTCTATCTGCTTATGGCTGAGAGTCAGGATTGCCATTGCATACTCCAAAACAGACATGACCAGCCCCTCGTACAGAAGACATAGATGGCGCTGCTCACAGTTTGCTGCCGCCATCACCCGCATCGCTGCCAAACCCCGCTTGGCCGTTGTTATCGCCTGGTCTATGTGCACATTATAAGCAAGGCTTCGATCAAACCGTATCCCCAGGTAATTCATTGCCTGCGTTCTTTCCACCGTCTCTGAACACAGCATAACAGTTGGTGTTGGAGTGTTGGCAATATGATTATTCAACGAGAACCAAGTCACTGTTGCCTTTATTGGGTTGACCATTGCCCCAGCTTCATCACACCAAGTACTTATGCGATTGAGTTCGGTTTGTAGTTCCACAGCAACCTCCTCTCTATCCTTACCCTGACGATACACTAAAACATCATCGGCATATGACAATGAACTGCCAGGTCCAGTGATCTGCTCACTGGTGATTCTCACTGTGTAGGCGTTGAACAGTACCGGAGATAATGGTGATCCCTGTGGTAGGCCAGGATATATTGTTGTTGGTTCCGAAGTCCAACTGCCACATCTAAAAACTACTTTCCGTTGGAAGAGGGCTGCAGCGATCCAACTAAGGAGGAATGGACTTACGTTTAGTTCGAGAAGCTGAAACATTAAAAAATCCAGTGGTACTCTGTTGTATGCGTCCTCAAGATCAATCGCTGCAGCAACGGTTTCAGTGCCTGAGTGGAAACCTTCATAGACATCCTGGGCAAAGACTGCTGCATTGGTCCAGGTTTCTCTTTTTGGACGGTACCCATCCAGGGTAGGTGGGAAAACACCTTGATATTTTCCTGGTAATTCGACAGTGTGCTAGTGATTGAAGACCTGGTTATTAATGACGCCTTCTGATGACAATCTAGGTGGTCGGGCGTTGAAGTACACATGTTTCTTCTTCTAGGTGACAACGTTATTTGAAATATTGGATGTGATTCCAGTGGTTCTACTGAAAATCATAAAGGAACGACAAGATGAGGGCAAAAGATCTAAAGGACATCGAAGGCATAAATGGTCAGACAATATCAGGAAATTGTAATGTTACATCTTAGCAGACTTACAACGAAGGCTTAGGACAGAAACTGCAGGAGATCTGTTATCTCCAACCGCCACTGCAAAAACGGCACAGGATGATATAACACACACACACACACACACACATACACACACACACACACACACACACAACCATAGAAAGAAAGAATGAAAGAAAGAAAGAAAGAAAGAAAGAAAGAAGGAAAGAAAGAAAGACCAAATTCCCACAAACAAAACTACATGTCAATAAAAAAACCAATCACTAATGAAGAAATTGAATTTGTCGCACGCTTTGAATATTTTGGCCCCTTAATCAACAACAACCTGCTCTGTGGAAAGACTAATCGAGTGCGCGCAACACATTTGGTTTCTTTCATGTTCACGAGAAGCAACTATGTGCAACTGTGGGGAGTCATTATGCATGTTTTACAGCTTCCCAGGTCGTGGTTCTGTAGAAAAACCCAAGGCTGGGAACACAACGTTCAGTGTGACTGAGGTAAACATCATGGCAAACTACGCATCAGTTTGCTGAAACCTTTGCTTTTAGGCAAGATATTTATATGTCATTGAGTTAACAACAGCAACAGTTTACTACTACCACCACCACGTCTATTACTACAACAACAACAACAACAACTACTACTTGACAATGAGTCTTGTCAAAACAGACGAGGCCTGTTTGAGTTATATCTTTCTCTTTTTTATTAGTTGTTCATGTCTTCTTTCTTTATGTTTTCTAATGAAATCTAGGGCTGCTTGTATCCACACTTTAGTACCAAGGGTATAGATATGTGGAGAGACATGAGCGTCTGCACCATTTGCCAGGCACATGCTGATTTAAAACAACAACCAACCCGGAAGCAGGAGCCTGCAATGGTTCAGACATTTTAGAGGCCTGAGTGCACGCAGTAATAGGTGGTCAATCTTTCTCTCACTTTAGCGGACAACGAACGCAGCCGTCGAATTCTCGTTCGACTGCTCTCACGGCATTATCAGCGCATCTCCATGCAATTATACCAACTCGCCCGCTTCACATGATGATGATAATAATGATTATTGCCTGGTCGTGTCTGAAAATTAAGTGGTGTTTTTTTTTTTAAAGGTTTATTGACGTTCTTGAAAATATATAATATTTTATATTACTGGTGCATTCCCCCGAGGCAAAATTGAAGATATACTGTCTAATAAATTTGGCCATTTTAAATGTTGATGTTTTAATAACTTGAAACTTGTATATGGCAATATTTTTGTATTACTGCTATAAATCCCTGGAGATTGTCCAGGAGATAGATTTAAACTAGGACAGCGCAATTGACAAATTTTAGGTTTTTATGAAAAATTAAATGTCATGAAGACTTAGCTAACCTGTTTTTGGCACTGATTTTTCTTAAAGATTATAACCACTAAGGTAATTTTCTTCTTCTTCTTCTTTCCCTTAGTTAGGTAGTTAGTTAGTCGAGAAAGCAGCGACTGCAGCAGGATATAACGATATGAATTGGAAACAAATAGGTATATTAATCTCCTGCGAGAAGAAACGTACTAAACACAAACACGTTGCACATACCTTACACGGAGATCCATCGTATACCGGAATATAGGTGAAAATCCAAAATCAGAAGTAATCAATAAATATATAAAATGAATAATACAATAAAATACACACAAGAGCGTACAATACGACACACAGGACGGCCGACGTTTCGATTCTCAGAATCTTTGTCAAGGACAGGGCAACACAGATAGATAAACAACGAAATACAAAAAAAAACAAAAAGCAAAAAGCACCACTACACTGTTTCCATGTGGGAGCAGAAAAAGACGGTTTTGCCAGTTACGAAGGCACTCTTTGGCTGCAGAGTTTAAGTATAGTAAGTTGCCAGATAGGATTTAGGTCGCCAAAAATATGCGAACAGTCTGATAAGAAAATATAGGGGTGTGGAGACAGTTAGGTATGAATATATAGGGGGGGGGGGGGGCTGCCGGGGCAGCTGACCTTCCCTTCCAGCCTATGCTTGCTTGCTTGCTTGTGTTCGTTGGCTTGAGCTCCAACGCGAAGTCCTGTATGTCGGATGAAGGCATCCTGTTGTCCAACATCAGTGTGATGTCATACAGGACCTGACGTTTGTGTGAGTATCCGTTGTCCCATGTCTGGTTTATTGGTGTGCAGACTGGTGGTTCCTCGCCGTGCAGGCAAACACTCTCCGACTTCGAAGGAATCAATGATCCTACTGACTTTAGCCAGGACCCCGAAGGGACCTGTTGCCGAGGACGCTCGACGAGGAGCGTCAATAGGTCTTGGCCAGTATAGAACCCGGCCCTGTTGCCTTGGAAACCCCTCTGCGTCCCTTCCCGTCTATGGATTACTACCCACAGGGGCCTCGGACAAGACAACAGTCATACCTATACTCAAAGCCATGGTCAACAAAGCAAAATTTAATTTAATAATGCGTCACTCTAAACTCAGAGAGGGATGGCTGAAAAGCCTGGATAGAAGACTAAATATGTACAACGCTGAATGAGAGCGGTGAGAAGATCTACAGGTGATGGGTCTTCATCAGGTCGCATGTGATCTGTTTGTGCCGTAGTCCCGTCGTAGATAACCACTCACCCGGTGAACCTCCGATGCAAAGGACCTCCCAGGCGTAGACCACTCTGGAGTCTTCTCCTTCCACTGTGATTATGATATCGGACTGGTCAGGCGTATTCTAATATCTGACTGACACTTCAACACTGTTCGCTTGACGTCCCTCGATGACGTAATCACTCGCAACAGATTTCGCAGACTAATGAAGTATGGGCGACCCTAGGGTTATAGGCGTTCCCAGTGGATGGTAAGTACTGCAGCACAATACAAGAGCGTGGCTGTTCTTCAGCATCACATAGTCAACTTGATGATCTATTCAGCCACATAGGACTGGAGCGTTGGCTCCATTCACTAGCATTGTCACTATTCAACTCACTCCAACGAAGTAATGTAATGACTCAGCGTACTAACACTGTCACTGTTCAACGTCCTCCTACTTAGGAGTGTAATGACTTAGCACCCTAACACTGTCACTGTTCAACATCACCAACTTAGGTGTATAATGACTTAGCATAATAGCACTGGCAATGTTCATGAAAATAACAGACTACTGTAGTATAATTCTGACCAAGTTCAAAGTTTCGGAAAGGTGAACCAATGTAGACCCACATTGAAGTTGGATATATAAATATACACTGGACATCACTACGACCCTGGCTTGAAACAAAGTAAACTTGCCATAGTAGTTGCTTATTCACATGATATCATTTCAGCTAACTCAACTTGACTATATGTCCTCACGACTACACACACACACACACACACACACACACACACACACACACACACACACACAAACAAATATATATATATATATACTAGCTGACCCGGCCCGACTTCGCCCAGTCCCTGGTGGGGAGCATCTCATTTAATTCATATAAGTAGTCATATAAGTTCTCGTTCTAGTTACTGACTGTCTGTCTGTCTGTCTGTCTGTCTGTCTGTCTGTCTGTCTGTCTGTCTGTCTGTCTGACCCGGCCCGGCATCGCGCAACTCCTGGTGTGGAGCATCTCATTTAATTCATATAAGTAGTCATATAAGCTCCCGTTCCCGTTCCCGACTATCTATCTGTCTGTCTGTCTGTCTATATGTCTGTCTGTATGTCTGTCTGTCTGATCCGGCCCGGCTTCGCCCAGCCCCTGATGGCGAGCATCTCATTTAATTCATATAAGTAGTCATATAAGTTCCCGTTCCCGACTGTCTGTCTGTCTGTCTGTCTGTCTGTCTGTCTGTCTGTCTGTCTGTCTGTCTGTCTGTCTGTCTGTCTGTCCGTCCCTTCCTCTCTGTCTGTCTGCCTGTCTGCCTGTCTGTCTAATCATTTATTGGTTGCAGTTAGAACAACCTTAGATAAACGAAGACCAACTTACAAAAAGCATTAGAAAGAGCACTTGAAAGATCTTTACATCTTCCCCCAACAATTAACTTGGGTAAATGGAGCGGCGGCAGCAGCATCAGCAGAAGAAGGAAAAGGAGGAGTAGGAGCTGGGAGGAGGAAGAGGGAGGTGGAGGAGGGAGGAGTAGGAGGGAGGAAGAGATAGGCGGAGAGAGGAGGAGGAGGGAGGAGGAAGAAGGAGGAGGAGTAGGGAGGAATAGGAGGGAGGAGGATGGATTAGGAGGAGGAGAGAGGAGGAGGAGGTAGGAGAAGGGAGGAGGAGGAAGGAGGAGGGAGTAATAGGACGGAGGAGGAGGGATTAGGAGAAGGAGGTAGGAGAAGGGAGGAGGAAGGATGAGGAGGCAGGAGGAGGAGGCAGGAGGAGGAGCGAGGAGGAGGAGGGTAGGAGGAGGAAGAGGGAGGGGGAGGAGGAGGAAGGAGAAGGAGGAGGAGGGAGGAGAAGAACGCAGGGGGAGGAGGAGGAGGGAGGAGGAGAGAGGAGGCGGAGGGAGAAGGCGGAGGGAGGAGGAAGAGGGAGGAGAAGGAGGGGAAGGATGAGGAGGGAGGAGGAGGAAGAGGGAGGAGGAGGAGAAGGAGGGAGGTGGAGAGAGGAGGAGGGGGAGGAGGAGGGATGAGGGGGAGGACGGAGGAGGAGGTAGGAGGAGGGAGTAGGAGGAGAGAGGAGGAGAAGGGAGGAGGAAGAATGAGGAGTGATTAGGAGGAGGGAGGAGGAGGAGGGAGGAGGAGGTAGAGAGAGGAGGAGAAGGGAGGAGGAGGGATGAGGAGGATGGAGGAGGAGAGGGATGAGGAGGGAGGAGAAGGTGGAGGAGGGAGGAGGAGGGATGAGGGGGAGGACGTAGAATTAGAAGGAGGGAGTGGGAGGAGGAGAAGGGAGGAGGAAGGAAGAGGAGTGATTAGGAGGAGGGAGGAGGGCGAGGAGGTAGGAGGAAGAGGGAGGAGGAGGAGGAAGGAGGAGGAGGAAGGAGGAGGAGGAGAAAGAGGGAGGAGGAGGAGGGAGAGGGGGAGGGGAAGAGGGGAGGAGGAGGAGGAGGAGGGGAGAGGAGGAGAAGGATTTTAACGCATATGCCTGTAGACAACTGCAGCGAAAAGGTGGGTCTGTCTATCTATCTGACCCAGCGTGGCTTTGCCCAGCTCCTGGCGGGTAGCGTCTCATTAAATTCATACAACAAAAAAAGTAACTTAAAAGAATGTCCTTCCACACACCATCCATTATTTTTAATGAAAACTCTTTCTAATCACCTGCATGACTACAGTAACTTCTTAAGCATAAAAAGATGAGTTACAATGTTATGCATTGTGCATTACTTTTATGAAAACTTTGAAAATGCCTTAAAGATTGTATCATTATTTATTATAACTCATATGCCGGTATATAACTATAGACACAGAGTTTATAAATCTTTGAAAACGATGCAACAATATGACTATAAGTTATACAGAAAAGTTATTAAAAGTTATGCCCCTTGAAATAACTTTTACAGAGTTAAGTCCCCTTGCTGTATAGAAATTATAATGAAAAATGGAAAATTAAATAATATTCAGTAAGCAGCCGATTTCACACTAAAAAAATATCACAGTTGGCTGCGCTGGAATGAAAGGAAGACGTGTAGAAAATTTCATCTCAATCGGATGGGCCGTTCGCGAACGCATAAAGGACATACGGACGGAGATTGCCTTTTATATATAAGATATATATATATATATATATATATATATATATATATATATATATATATATATATATATATATATATATATATATCTTATATATATATATATATATATATATATATATATATATATATATATATATATATATATATATATATATATATATATATATATATATATATATATATATATATATATATATATAGGTTTCCCTCAGAGTTCTCATAGGAATACACCCGCCACCTTACAGACGTGAATCAGGAGACGCATCAGTCCTAGACCCCATCTGGATCTGTTGACCACATCTTCGTGATTGTCTCAGCTTAGACACACCGTGACTTCCTAAAACTCACGTTCCCATATGTGTGCATTCTGGCAGATTTATGTGACCACTCCCAGTATTGTCCCAAAGCATCATATTGCTTGGCACTGGAACGAGCTGGTCCATTTGAGTTTATGGTATAACTCTAGAATCTCCATCGTATAACAGACCCTGAAACAAGGAGGTCGGTGAAAGTATTTGGCTACAACTACGACTTGCATGCACATCAACAACATCATATGCATCAGAACATAATATCATAATACAATGATATAATAGATCATCAACATATTAGATCATCTCTCCTAACAAGGAGGTTCATGCATGAGACTGCATTAGTGAGCAAGTAGATAGTCAAATAACTCTTCTGGGCAACATCTGGCCCTATAGTACCAGAGTAGTCTGTCTGACTCTGCCATATGATCCTACTACTTGGTGCTATTCCGTTCCTCCGTCTCTTCTCCTACAACAACCGTAGAATACACCTACTTATCTTTCAGTGTAGAGGTTTCATTACTGGGAGGTGTCCAGGTGGATATTTCCTCCTCCTCAATATAACTCAACAATGAATTAATTACTTAACCCATTAATTAATTAATTAATTAATTAAATAATAATTCATTAATAACTTAACAGCATTAATAAATTAATTAAACTATAATTCGTTAATAACTCAACAGCATTAACAAATACATCAAGCAATGCTTTTGTTCTGGGATCTCTGTCCCAGAACACGTATGACCTTTCTTAGTTGACATCATCTAAGGAAGGTCACGACTGTGCAGGTCTATCACAGGTTTGGTGGCAATCCACCCAGTTGTCTTTCCCCCAGAAATCAGCTGTGGAAAAAGAGTACCCTGCTTCCGTGGCGAGTTAGACCACGTCATCCTATTTAGAATGACACCCAGCACCTCATCCCATAAATCTTCATGTCTTCCTTCAAGTGGATCAAGGCCATCATATGCAACCCCCTCCCCCTGGTAGATGTTTTTCCCCCACTAACAGGGTCGGGTTTACAAAAGAGAAGAGAAGTAGAGCCATTCATCAACGTTCCGCTCATATCTCGGATCGGTACAAACGCAACGGCCTCGTTTAAAACGCGTCGTATCACTCTCGGTCGGGCATGCAAAATAAACAAGTAATGACATCACAATTCCACAAATAATCAATTCTTCTTCTTTCGTTCGCCTAAACTATGTCTATAACTGCAATGTTGTCTCTTGTATGAATCTAACAGTCTTTTTCAGTTCACTCAGCGGTCCATAGAGTTTATCTTCCACTGTTGTCTCTCTAGGCCAGAAGGTTCGCCTGGATATGTTGTAGTTTGGGCAATCCTGGAGTATGTGCTCTGCTGTCTGCGACGCCAAACCACACGTGCATATGGCTGAGTCACCAATCTTGAATTTTGTATACATGTGGTTGCGTAATCTATTGTGTCCTGTTCTGAGGCGCAGAAGAATGACCTGTTCTGGTCTGTCCATAACGTGGTAGTCGTCTTGAGTAAGGTTTGGTGGCCTTCTGACTGATTTGATCATTCTTTTCTTTTGGTGGTATGTAATAGGCACATCTGGTTGTTCTTCTTGTGCTCCTTCCTTAGCCAATCGATCAGCTCTGTCGTTTCCGGGGATTCCACAGTGGGATGGTATCCACTGTATGGTGATCTTACGTTGACTGCTAAGTTCAGAAAGTAGTGTCATCAGAACTGGCCTCTATTACGGATTTTGCATCTGTCAATATCACCACAGGTTGTGTACCACGGCTGGTATTTTGTAATTTCTCTGTGGCTATCTTGATTGCCTCAATTTCAGCATCATAATTATGGCAATACTTAAATAATCAATGACTACCACAATCAGGTAACTACAAAGCATTCCTACACCTACATAGAGGTGTAACAGCACTGTCACCCTCACATCGCAACCACTTCACTATACGTCCTGGTGGAAATAACACTACACATTGGTTCCAGAAATTCACAGCGCACCATCTATCTAACGCATAGATTACATCACTATCTAGCTAAGCAAAGAACACATCACTCGCTTGCTAAGGCAGATAACTCATCACTAGCTATGCAACTAATATCACACAGCCTAACTATTGTCAAGGATTCAACACAGACCTAGCTACTCAATCAATCAATAAACAAGCAGGTTAACACAGTTGTTAAAGATATAATGATTAGATTGCCCAAAGCACATCACAAGTAGGAGTGTTAACTTCATGGTAAATATACTTCTTTAACAATCTTATCAGCACAACAATGTTAGTCATATTTCCTACAGCAACGCCGGTTTTAACGGACTCAACATGTACTTATAACTACACAGCCGTAATGTGTCAGCGCGACAAACACCTGTATGAACAGTGGGCCTCTGACCCAGATAGTCACTAGCCGATCAATAAAGCTAAGTACATATTCATACAATCGGGCAGAGAACAATCGCGTGTCAGAAACAATCATGTACGCGGCCGGCGCTTAGTTAAGGACAGATTCTAAGTATTAATGCATTACCTTGATTCGAAAATCACTGCTATTATTGACTGCAATGGTGTCAAGCCCTGGCAAGCGTTTGAAAAGACATCAATTTTCGGTAGTCATGATATTGCTGCCGTATTCGTTGACAGACGGATGGCGACTGAAACCAACTGAATTGTTCCATGGAGTTTCGAATCCTACTCGACCCCTGAGCATCTCATGTTTCATGGAGAATACCATACCCCTGTGATACCTATGTGGATTGATGTTCTACGTTGCTGCTAATATCACGTACACTCTCCTGATCTTTCTCTCTCGACTAGTCTAGAAATGTTTAGAAAAGATGAATTTAGCCGGGGTTTCCCCAAGCTATTTTAAGATCAGATCGGAGTCACCTCGCCTAGTTACGACCTATAGAATATTTCGCCGAGTGAAGACACGGTAGCTGGGTGGTTTCGTCCCAACTGTACAGGACAGATGTAAAAGCATTCTACGCGAATTTCACAGCTCACGGTGTGCCACATAGCAGATGCCCGGATCACGCCATACAGAGGATAGAAGGAACTCTCAAAGTATACAGTGCAAACAAACTACGGGATACGGTTGACGTATCCTGTCGTCAGGATCTTATATTTGGCTCGTTAGCTAACACGCGTGAGACAGTACAAGTATAACGTGATTGGACGTAAGACACAACGACATAACGTTCTATGGATTTATTGCCACATTAAATACAGAACGATAATTACAACAATCTACAATATATAACTCACGACGCTCACAACCACAATACAGCTCATAGGTCTGACGCTCAAGATATCAGTCGTTCGGCTTTCAACCACAGAGATCCACACAAACGCCTTGCTTTCATCACACATGTCCTTCCAGTCTGAAGTCCCAGCTCGGTCTGAGGCTAGCACGCAAACTGCCCACTGCCTCGCGTGGTGTCACGTGGCCTGCGTGCGTCTGTCGTCAGCCTGACCGCTGGTCGCGTGTCAGGTAACAATCTTGCCAGCCGACAATTCTTGTCCGCCGGGTGTCGTAACGATGTTGCTGCTTAGCTATACCATGTTAGGCTCTGACATTCTCCCCGGGTACCTCAATGAAAGATGCCATCTTTCATTCATGATGTATGTATATACTGGGGTAGTGTTAACTTCATGTCAGAGACTACCCTTTCCCTTTGTTATGCATGAAAATACATATATGGCATAGAAATATATACAAAAAATGTAAGTTGCATTGAAATGACAAATGAAGTACAACTTTTAACACAAATCAGGTTTCATCCCCCTGATGCCTGGTTACCTTCATTGCAATAATACCCAGTCAGATCAGTAGTACCAGCTTCTCGCATCTACCTCGCAGCAATTTGAAAAAAACGTAATAATATGGTTGTTTTGCAACAGCCATCTAGCCAGACTGAAATACGACTTTGTTTGAGTCGTATTAAACACTCAAACTCTGACCTCATTTGGCCAGGAGCTTTTATGTTGGTTTGCAATGTTGGCAGCTCTATGTCATGCTTGGTGGACGCCTACCCGCTGTGTTAGCCGTTTGAGCAACAAAATGTCTATTTATACAATACACATTAATGAATATGTTTCAAATTATGGCCCTTGGTGTAATTCATAAATGCAAGGGAAGTAATTTTGACATTCAAGAAATTCAATAAATTACAATAATTATTTAATTTCTTAGCGTCATTGCTTGACGTTTCTTCATATTAACGAGAAAAAGTCGGTAATATGAATACATTAATCAAGATATGATTCTAAGATTACACTAATCAAAATAAATAAGTACCCAATTGGTGTTTTATATTTTATAGATTCAAAAGGATTTTACAATCGTCATAAGTTTTTGAATATTTGTATATCGTCTGCTAATTTTGCTATACTTTTTAAATTTCACAGGAAGTACACACGAAACGCAAAATTTAGTTGCTGTTACACTGTCTGAACACAACTGCTCTGGTTTTATTTTGTAACGGATAGTAAAAATGTTCTCAAAGTTTGTGTCTGATGTTATAGTATCACAACCTTCGGATTATGATGGAATGTTCTTATTTCCGATATGTTCACAACTTCTGGATAATGATCGACTGTTCTTATTTCTGATGTTTTGGATTAAATTCGATGCAGAGGTGGTGTAGAAGTCACTGTTCAGTCCACATTTGCACATGTCGTTAAAATATCACGGTGAAGAAATTCACACACAGCTGTCACTGTTAAATGGTAAAGTTCGCTTCTGGTAAGTGGTTAAGCGTCTGTGACACTGTTCTTGGTGTATATTTACAATTAATAATGTTCTCTTTCTAACACACACTACACAATTATACTACACTCATTACCTGGCTTAATTAAAATAAGTATATTATACATGTCGGTTTTTAACCGTATCACAATTTCAATTATAGACCTTACACAGTAGGTGAATAGCAACAAAATTTCACTCATTGGTGGCTGTGTTGGTCTGAGTGTAATAGTACACAATGCACTCAGACATTGCTTACTGGGTCGGTCGGACAACGGGACAAAAGATCGGCAATTGTATTGATTTTGCCGGGAATATGACGAACTTCGAAACTGTAATTTTGAAGCTTCAAGGACCAGCGAGCAATCATATTATTGGATGGTACTCCGGCATTTATATACCGTAATGGACTGTTGTCAGTTTCGATGATAAAGTGACGTCCTAGAAGGTATCTGGATAGCTTCGTCACACTTTCTACTAAGGCCAGTGCCTCTAATTGCGGAATGGACCATGCACGCTCTCGAGGCCTTAGTTTTCTTGATATGAAACAAATGGGATGCAGGATGTTGTTGTATTCCTGCAACAGGACTGCCCCAATCGCAACGGAGCTAGCATCTGTTCTCAATCTGAAAGGTAAATGGATGTTGGGCAATTTAAGGATGAGATTATTCGAGTTCTTATCAGAAAAGTATGCCAAAACTTTATGAAATGCATTTCGTAGGCATTCATCGTGTACAACTTTTTCAGGCTTATCCTTGGTTAGTAAATTAGAAAAAACCTCGGTCAGTTCTGAAAAATCAGGAATGAAATTTCTGTAATAGTTGATCAGTCCCAACAAACTGCGGACTTGTTTCTTATTCGTTGGAAGTGACAGTTTTAGAATTTTGGAGACAATTTTGTTGTCTGTCATGACAAAGCCATTGGATATTCTGTACCCCAAAAATGATATCTCTTGGTAAGCCATGCTCACCTTTGAAGGCTTCACTGTCAGTCCGTGCTGTCTGATACGTTCTAGTGTTTGTTCTAGTGTCTTTATATGTTCCGTCATTGTCTCTGTATGGACACAGATGTCGTCAATATAACAAATGATATTAGGAATGTCAGATAGGAGGAGTCGAGTCATGCGTACGAATGTGGCTGGGGCATTGACTAGCCCAAATGGAAGTTTGCACCATTCGTACAGTCCCCAAGGCGTGGCGAAAGCTGTTAGATGTCTGCTGTCTTCATGTACAGCAATCTGCCAGTAACCTTTAGACATGTCAAGCGTCGTAAAGAACTTAGCGTCAGTCAGTTCTGTCAGAAGATCGTCAGTGTTTGCCATTGGTTCAAGATCTAAAACAGTTATTTTGTTCAGTTTTCTGTAGTCGATGCAAAGTCGTATTGTGTTGTCCTTTTTGCGTACAATGACCATGGGTGAAGAGAAGTCTGATAGTGATCGTCTGATGATATTGTTTTTTTCTAAGTTGATGATTTCCTGATGTAGTTGTTCCTTGTAATGTAATGGTATGGTGTATGGTCTGCATCTTATGGGTGTGTTTGATGTGAGTGTGATGTGATGCTGTACTAATTCTGTTTGTCCTGGGTTGTCTGAAAAGATGGTGTTGTATTGTTGTATCAACTGTTTGCAACTGTTTGTCTCTGCTTGACTTAAGTTTGGATTGATCTTGATCTCATTCAAGCAGTTCGTCGTGTCTAATGTAGGTGTTGGAATCTCGTCGCTAGAATCGTCATCTTCGTGATCTATTATCACGGTGCAAGCTGTCGTATCGTCTTGTTCGTTGTCTCTGTTGTGGTATGGTCTTAGCATATTTATGTGAAATATTTTATGTTTGTCTTTTATTAGGATTTCGTAGTCCACAGGTGAGATTTGTCTTGGCACTTTAAAAGGTCCCTGCCAAGAATCAGTCAGTAGCTGTCTGTCACTAGGTAGTAGTAGTAGAACGTCCTGTCCAGGTGTCAATGTTATAGTTCTGTTACCTTTGTCTGCGTACTGTCTGTAAGTAGCACCAGATAGTTTTAGTGCATTTTTAGCAATTTCACATGACTTAATAATCCTTTCACGCAATGATGTTACATACACGAATGATGATATGGGTTTAAGTACTGGAGTAGAATCAGTTAACATTTGGTGATAAATTGTTAATGGGCCTCGTGGTTTGGCACCATAGATTAGTTCAAAAGGAGAGAAACCGGTACTAGAATGTGGTACCTCGCGATAAGCAAAGAGAACAGCTGGTAAGTATACATCCCAGTTATTGGGGTGATCTTGAGTTACTTTTGCAAGCATGTGCTTCAGATCCCCATTAAGCTTTTCTATAATCCCGCTCGAGTGAGGATGATAGGGGCTATTGAAGACTTGCTTCACTCCTAACATTTTAGTGAAAGCTTGGGTCGATGCGGCAATAAACTGAGTGCCTCTATCAGACTGGATAGTATCTGGAAACCCAATTCGGGAAAAAATATGGAAGAACACTTCCATGATATCGTTGGCAGTAATGTTCTTTAGCGGAATAGCTTCTGGCCAGCGACTACATTGATCAATAAAAGTTAGAATATATTTATTCCCTCTAGTTGTTGTATGACTAAGAGGACCCACAATGTCAACTGATAATTTTTCAAAAGGTCGACTGGCTAAGTCAGTGACTTGTAACTTTGCCTGTGGGTGTTTACCTTTTTTTATTAGTTTTTGGCATGTATCACAACTTCTGCAATATGTTCTTATGTCATTGCAAAATTTTGGCCAATGAAACTGTGTCAATAGTCTTGACCTGGTTTTAACATATGCCATATGACCTGCAAAAGGTATATCGTGAGCAAGATGTAAAGCTTGCTTGCGATAAGTAGTTGGCAACACAGTTTGCTTTGTTGTAATGTCACCTCTGGTGTAATACCTGGTGAGTATATCATTGTGTAAAGCAAAATGCCATTTCGCATTTTTGGTTACTCTTGCCTTTTTGCCGATCAGGTCAAAGTACTTTGACAGTGAAGGATCAGCTTTTTGAGCTGTTATGAATGTTTCCTTCATAGAGTCACTAGGTGGTAATTCTGGGCTAAGCATTTGTATAGCCTCAGTTTGGTTACTTTCATCTTGCACTCTAGCAGTAGCTCTTGTTACTGCGTTCACACACTCAATGACATCAGATGATGATGGAATGATATCGTCAATGATGTGATGAGAACTTAGTGCTGCATTAGCTAACATACATTCAATAGGTGATATGACATTTTCAGTGATGACATTTGGTGGTGATGTGTTATCATCAATACATAGTGATGTTATGTCATGGTTATGAGGTTTGTCATTCACCTCAGGTAAATTTCCTATGATTATATCGCACACTGGGTTTGTAAGTGCCGCGACCTTTACTTTCCCGGTGAGGAATGGTGTTTCAATGTATGCCCAAGCTAATGGATATTTTTCAATATTGCCTGAAAATGTTCTACATGTGATGTGTCTGCCTGTATAGTCTGTAGGCGTTATGAATGTTGTTTTCAGGCCAATAAGTGTACTTCCGGTGTCGCGAAGTACTGTAGCAAACTTGCCATTAAAATACCCGTGATAGATGTCTAATCTGCCTTTTGAGTCTATTACCAAGTTAGCTTCCTCATTGGCAATAGGGATGGCGTGCCCGCATGTTAAGATACCATTTTCAAAGAAGGTATTACAGACAGTGCATTTGTTAGCACTAAATACATCACAAGCCTGTGCTGCATTTACAGGATGTTTTTCTGGATTTTCGTCTTCTGACGCTGAGCTATCGAACAAGGCGGCATTGGCTTTGTTGGTCATATGCCTGCCTCTACAATCCATGCGATGGTGCCCGTAAGCCTTGCAGAGAAAACATTTACGTAAACTTTTGAACGATTTACGTTCTCTGTCTTGTCTGTTTACCATATTTTGCAAGTATGTTTGGTACCCTGGGTTTTTATCGCACATCTCGTTTAAATGGTGAGAAAATTTGCAGTGAATGCAATGTCTAAATTTCTCAGAGGTAGGCCTGTTTGGTTTTTGCCTACTATAGTTTTTCTCATAGTTGGCTGCTGCTACCCAGTTACTGTCAGTAGCTTCAGTGGTAAAGCACTGTTTATTGGCCGTATAATAGGGGTATGATTCTCGCTTCGGGTGCGAGAGGTCCCGGGTTCAACTCCCGGACGAGCCCCCACGTCCACACGTGTCAGGATCTTATATTTGGCTCGTTAGCTAACACGCGTGAGACAGTACAAGTATAACGTGATTGGACGTAAGACACAACGACATAACGTTCTATGGATTTATTGCCACATTAAATACAGAACGATAATTACAACAATCTACAATATATAACTCACGACGCTCACAACCACAATACAGCTCATAGGTCTGACGCTCAAGATATCAGTCGTTCGGCTTTCAACCACAGAGATCCACACAAACGCCTTGCTTTCATCACACATGTCCTTCCAGTCTGAAGTCCCAGCTCGGTCTGAGGCTAGCACGCAAACTGTCCACTGCCTCGCGTGGTGTCACGTGGCCTGCGTGCGTCTGTCGTCAGCCTGACCGCTGGTCGCGTGTCAGGTAACAATCTTGCCAGCCGACAATTCTTGTCCGCCGGGTGTCGTAACGATGTTGCTGCTTAGCTATACCATGTTAGGCTCTGACAGACACGTCATACCAACGCAACGTTAACAAGGAAAAGATAACGTTGCACGACGACCAAAGTGAACGGGCGTGTATTCGATTTGGAGAACAACTTGGTCTGGCTATTGAATCATCTGAAGGCTAACAGTGGAATCACTTCAAGTTTACAGCAGCTACAAGCAGATATTGAGAACGCCATGGATTTGAGAACGACGGGAAAACTACAGACAGACAGAATCGGAGGAAGATGATATCAAGGACGGCGGAGTGAACATATGAAGGACAAGTGATACCGAGTGACAACCAGACGAGCGTTGGACAAACTGGGTAAATCATCTGTTGTATGTTTAGATTAGAGGCCACTCTGGTCAGAACAGAGACTTTAACTAATACATTGAGAGATGTATCAGATTTGTTAACGGCCGTAATAAAGCGGTATTAGTTCTGGAACTCTCCTATTTAAGTTATCCTTCCACGTTCACCATAACCTTGTTGACTGTTATCAACACTTCAATTTTAAAGAGCCAGTTCCTTGTCGTGAGTTTAATTGTATGATATTTTCCATGACATGGCACAGAAAGGACGACTTACGACTTGGCACGGTGTCGTTCACGCACTCAATCAGTAGCAGGGCGACGGAACCATGTACTACCAGTCCAACATAAGAAAAATGCGATTGCAAACCGTAGCCACAAGCATAAACACGCCACAGGCCCCAACGGTTCAATGTCTAACCGCCATGCTGGCGACCGGAAGTCCATTTCTTTCTTTCCCTTATGTTGTGGTAATAAAAAGATAAGTTTAATTGCAGTTTCTTGAATTTAAGTTTTCATGTAAATACGAAAGTTATCTAATTTAATCTTGTTTTTCTTGTACACTTCGGTGTTGAGGTGAAGCCTAAATAGCAGGAGAGGGTCCGTTCATGGATTTCTTATACCGAGATTCCGTGGACTCTGTCCACCGTTTACATGGTCGGCCTCTTCTTAATAGTTCCAATTGGCATGTGCATATTTGCTTGTTGTGGCATATTGTCAGTTGGTAGCCTAGTTATGTGGCTGAACCATTTCACTTATTGGTTTCTAATGAAAACTAGCGCTGCCATTATCCCCGCTTTAGGCCTAATTTAATAATTTTTGATTTTCGCTCATCTTGATACATTGAATATTCTTCTCAGGAATCTCATTCCTGTTGTTGTGATTTTTCTTTTCTCTTTTTCTGTCATTGTCCAGGTTTTGCATTGGTAGCACAGAGTTGGTAGGTAGAAAGATTGTGCTGTAGAGTCCTTTTTTAGTATCTGCTGATACGTGTTTATTCATTTGTCCAAATTAGCTTGCTTAATGCATCTATTCTCGATCTCGTCTTCTGATTTGTCATTTGATGATATACTTCCTAAGTAATTGAAGCTCTTTACCTGTTTCAGGTGGTGTTCTTTTAGATTAATCTTTGTTGTTTTTTCTTCTTTGGTTATAGTCGTTACATGTTTTACTGGTGCTAATCTCCATGTCATATTCCTTACACACTTCGTCTAGACTATTTATGTATAGTTGTAGTTCTGCTTCTGATTTTGCAATTAGTGCCTGATAGTCCACAAATAGGCGTTCTTTAATGATGTAATTTGCCCTTTGTCCACACGAAATTCATAATGATAATGGATTAAAAAGCAGATGTACACATTAGGCATGGCATAACCAGAAAAATAGTACGTGGGTAAGGCACGGGCCATAAATCAAGAAGTTCATGAAATAAAGGTGAAGATAGGTAACTCAGAGAATGAACGGTAGCTTCTTGTCAAATTGTAAAGTTAGCTTCTGCACTGAATGGTTCGGATTGGGTTGAGCGGGTTGGTAATCGATATCAGGGGGAGGTAATTTGAATGAACAGGATGGTTATCATCATCAAATGCTTTGTCGACTGCGTAGGCGATCATGTTTTTCTACATCTTGCGATCTACAACAGCGGGCATCAATTCGTTGCTTGACACCCTTTCACGCCATGCCACATATATATTTTTTTTTTTTTTTTTTTTTTTTTTTTTTCGCGTTTCCATCCTGTTTCAGGATATTGCGGTCAACACCAGCATCTTTCAGCTGTATGTTGATTACTAGGCTAGATTACGCTCATCAGCACGCCACGACTTTCTGAGCGACCGGCTCCATACTCTCGTAAGTCACTTTTGCGATTCGAACCACTGCTAATTCTCGTCGCGTCACGTGACGAGAGTATTCGGGGTTAGCGGAGAAAGCTGCTAACCCCTCGGCCATGGAGCCGGCCATGCCACATATATACTGTGGAATATTTATAAAACTAGTTTTACGTGTCTGCTATGAAATATCATATAAAACCTGCCCGTGGTGTCTGTAATGGAGCATCACGTGACGAACGGTCTTAATGTCCAATTTAACACCCCTTCCCCATTATTTTAAACCTTCACCTCTCATTTGTCTATGGTTCCCAACGCTCTAACTGCGTTTCTCCCGTGTGTTGCCGGGGCCCATAAGGGAAGCGAAGAATAGTAACACTGTTGCCTTCCATGCATATCGTAAGAGGCGACTGAGGAGGCTTTGGTCTGAGACAGTCTATTGGGACTTCCGATCCACAACATGGCGGATAGGCATTTAAACCGTTAAGGCCTCTGGAGTGTTTACGCTTGTGGCTACGGTTTGCATTCGCGTTTTCCTCATGTTGGACTGGTAGTGCATGGTTCAGTCGCCCTGCTACTGATTGAGTTCGTGGCGCGACACTGTGAGCTGTGAGTTTCGCGCGGAATGCTTTTACATCTGTCCGTGGTTTTTTTTTTGTAGCGTGAACCGCATGTTCGGAACGATTACGGCCGGCTGTTGCCGAATTGACTGTTTTGCCTTTTCCAGGAGACTCCTGGGAGTTGTCGCTGTAGCTATGGAGTTCGTGCTTTGTGCGGCGCTTTCGGCGGTTCGCCCTGCGGGAAGAGACCGAGCCATGTGGGATAAAACCTGGGTCAATGAAGTCTTTCTAGTGACTGCCGATTCCATCGACGATGAACAGTGTTTTTCGTGGAGGACTTTTCTGTTGGCATTCTGGCAGCGGCATTATGCACAGTGTATTTGTCCGGGCTGTTGACTTGCTGAGACTCCTGTCTATACCATTGTTCACATAGGGCATTGAGGAGCATATTGTGTGATATTCACTGGCACAACGTCGGAGCATAATGAGGACGACCCGTTGCCGTGAAGTTGGAACCTCGACTAACTAACTAAGCTCTAACTGCGTACTCTCTTTTTCTTTACTATGTGACTATCCTACTGGGTCCCTCCCTCTATAGATTGACCTTTCCCTAGCGCTATCACCCGTTTACCAATTACATCGCTACCGGTCTGCCAACCTACAATACGCATGACCTTCTAGTTGGGAGTTTGTGACCAAAGATTTTGTTTCATTTGCAAAAGATTCCGAGACCTTACTATGTGGCTTCTTTGTATTTTTAAAACATAGATTTATTGGTGTCGTTTTATTTATTGTCTTCTGACGAAGACTGTCTAACTACAACGTCCATTTTTCGCTTGTATTATTGTGAAGCTCATCAATTTCACTTTGGCTTTTTTTTTTTTTTTTTGTCTTTCTCATTGCACATTTAAAAAATCGCTTAAAAGTCGACAGGGTCGACTTCATTGAACCGGGTTTTATCCCATATGGCTCGGCTTCTTTCCGCAGCACGGAAAGCGTCGGACAAGGCAAGAACTCCGTAACTTTTAACGACGACCCACAGGTGTCTCCGAAACATTTAACTCGTAAACCGAAGGACGCGGCCCGGAATTGAACCCACAACCTTTGGAGCACGAGACAAACGGCTTGACCACTTCGCCACAGAGACTCCCTCTCACTGCACATTTCAGAATGGCAAACTACTGAACGTAAACTTGCCAAGAGATCACAAACAGCCAAAAATGCTGGGGTTATTGCAAAGTCCAGTAAAGGACGTGCAACTAAGTTGACATTGCACATGAGAAGGAATGTCTAGCAATCGCTAGTTATTCAAACTTACTGGTGAGTATCTGCTTTCCGTAAAAGAACAAACGATATGCATATTTTCAGGAGCAAACTTTAATAACTTTTAAAAGCCACTTAGAAATTTCAGCTTTAAAATGCTTGAAAGGGAGAATATTACATCACGTGTCTACACTCAATCATCCATGACAGCTGCTAAAACTTGCAACTAGAACCGGATGTGCTTCGAAACAAATTTGTTCACTATTAATTGGTTCTCTCGCTCTGTGTATCTCCAGCGTTCTAGGATATACATCAATGTCACAACAGTGACGTCTCACACAATGTATGCAAACGGTTCCCTGATTTTAAATTCAATAATACATTCTATATTCTTCGTACGTCGGCTCCGTGACGAAATAGTTACAGACACAGTTCGTAATCCCACAAACATCGTTCAAAAAGCAGCTGCTGGGAATTTGGCCTTGCGTTGGGTTTTTTATAGAATGGTATGGGTGCCGATCGTTCAGAAATCAATGGCAAACTACTGAACGTAAACTTGCCAAGAGATCACAAACAGCCAAACGATTCTGGGGTTGACTGCGACGTCCTGTAAAGTATATGCAACTAAATAACTAATATTCTTCGTACAGTCCATGCCTAATGACCTTGTAACTCATGTGTGTTCACAACCTTCTGTCTAGCGTGTTGTCAATAAGTTTAATCGCAGATATTTCTCAGTTTCACGGTGTCATGCTATCGAGCATCCTTTCTCTAGACCTTCCCCGATCTAATTTTCTCTCCAAAATTTCCCATTTACTAAAAATTGTACGACTTATTCCAGTTTTGGTTTCCACTTCAGAATTTTCAGTTGTCACAGTTTATTCCAGTTCTTATTTTGCCTCCATAATTATTTTCCGTTGTCAAGGCTTATTTTAGTTTTCAATTTTCTTTTATCGTGAATTCTTCCAGTTTACATTTCCCTCCATAGTTTTCTGTTACACAGCTTGTTCAAGTTTTCATTTCTCCCACAGAATTTCCAGTTGTCACGATTTAATATAGACCTCATTTCTCCTTCAGGATTTCCTATTGTCACGACTTTTTTTCAGTCCTATTTCCCTATTATAAGTTCTCCCTGTCATGACTTATTTAACTTTTCAAATCCGCTTCAGAATATTTCCTATTGTCACTGCTTATACCAGAAGTGTTTTCTCTCCAAAATTTCTTGCTGTAACTATTCACTGTAGTTCTCAGATACCAGTCATGGTGTGCCCTTCGTGACTTGCTTTCTTCCAGGATATCTTAATTACTCTTTTTAAAAAAAAATAAATCTGCCAATGGAGGAATATCAACGGCAGAGTTGATCCAGAAAACCAAAGACCGAAATCTGTGGAGAGTCATGAACGCCTACACCAATCGGCACGGCACTTGATGATGATCTGCCAGTGGTGTTTGTTTTCATCATTCTTCTGCAGAACCACATTTCTGCAGCCCCTAAGTATTTTCGGTATTATTCTTACATAAATTAATCATTTATAATTACACATTTTCATATGTGTGTTTTCGAATCTTCTCGGAGTCGTGGATTATTTATCCTTGACTTGTTCTTCCAGGTCGACCAAGACTTAAATTGATGTGGATTTCCTGTGGAAGGTAAAGCTGCTGGTGTGGTACTGAGTACGGACTCATTTAAAAAAAAGTCAAGCTGGAATCATAAATTCGATACGCGAATGGTATGAAACGGAGTTACTTATTTCAACTTAGATACAGGCATCTTATCGCCTTGACAGACGTTAGATCAGTGTTTCCCAACCTTTTTTTGTGCTATGCCCCACCTAAGCCTTTATATAATTCTTATGCCCCCCACCTCTCCAAAAAAATAAACATATACATAATTTATAATATTCAAACATTGAAATGTTCACTGAAGAAACTTGAATGATAGGTTTTAGGAAGAAATCACTAAGAAATTATTGAGCAAACACAATAAGTAAATTTTCAAAACATATAACTGAGAACTGAAATTCAAGTACAAAATAATTTTAATGAAAATTTGGTACTTCAATTTTAATTCATCGCAAACAACCGCAAACAAAGAAGAAAAGGCTAGACCGAGCGATGGATGATTCTTTAGTTTTGGGCCCGTAGGGCCCTCACTGTCGTCGACAGTGAGGGCCCTACGGGCCCAAAACCTTAAAAACATCCATCGATCGGTCTAGCAGTCCACCGAACACTAAACCGGAAAATGATTGTCGGACCGATGCAAATGAGGCTCGAAGGGATTCTTCTTTGTTGCGGTGAATTATAATTGAAGTACCGAAAATTTTTCTATATTATTCTAATTATTAGTAATTATTTATTATTTAAATTTAGTGAGATCCTTGTGCTTGATGCTTGCTATAAAGAGATTTTATGTCAGGTTCCAATTTAGTTAACTTCAGTCTCAAGTCTCCCCGTTTTGTTATGTCCAGCCGATTTCTTTTTTTTTATTTTTTTTTCAGCAGCAAATCATTTATGGCACTAAATCCGAATTCATCTAAATATGACGATGAAAACGGTAACAATAGTTCTCTTGCACATTTGGTTGCTGTCAGCGACTTGTGCGCTGCAGATTCTCAGGACTCCCCTACTTTCGCACCGCACGAAATAACAACTCGTGACATTTGCGAAAGGAATGCAATTTATTAAGAGCCGACATTTGAATGGCTCTACGAGCGTTATACTTCATCATCATTATACAACATGAATGCATTGAAGTGATGAGAAATGATGCTAGTATTCACAATCTAAATGAACAGCCCTACGTTTGCCTATTGCCTAGAAACTATAGCATTTGTCAAGGATACGTCTGCTCTCTACCGTCTCCAGTCGGGGTCTGTCCTCACGCTACACATTGCGTGGACAAGCACGGACACTCTCCTCCGTGCAGTAGCTATTATTGCGTGCATGGTCTCGCAAGCACGCTGGCTTGTGAGTTAGAGTAACCGGGTCATTTCACGGTTACTCGCACGGACAAGCTTCCCAATGGCTTGGGGAAAGCCCTCGCTCAGTTGTACGCATTGGCCCCTGGTCTGACACAAATGTGTCTCCTTGTGGGGTTATTTATAGTGCTTGGTGTCTCTCCTGTCTGGTGTCTCCCTACTAGACTAGTGTTAACTCCTATCGCCTCTGTAAGGCCTTATTGGAGATCTTGACAGGGTCCCCTCCTCTCTGTGAAGTGTTACTTCCCTTTCACTCATGTTTGTAACACTTCTGGTCACAAAGAAAAATTGGTTGCTCCAATTTTGTCAGATATCCAATAAGTTATAACTTTCTAGTTTGGGGATAGAACAACTGTCTTCTTCCTTCACTCACAGTGCTCTATCTTTTCACCTGGCTAATTAAGTAGCCTATGTATCAGTATAGTTGGCTCTATAGATATCTTTGGGAATGGTAGTGAACCGGAACCGTTGTCTTCTGACTTATGTCCTGGCTTCCGTCGTTTGACCCTATGTCTTTTGACTTTCACCTATTGACTTCTGTCTTGACCTGTCCTCAAATTGCCCGAAATGACAACCACACATACAAGTTGACTCTATTATGAGTACAACACATGAGCACAAAGTGTTCATGTTCCCATTAATATCCCCTCCAACTCTATACACACAGTTCTACTTTTCACCTTCTCGCTTCCGCTTGTGAAAAGCTATATTCACTGTTACATTAAGGTTTCTAAGAAGTTATTGTGTCCCCTGAATTTAAAGTTGTTGTTCTTTGAAATGAATGGTGTGTGCAACTTTTATGTGTTTGTTTTCCTGTTTGTTTGCGTGTTTTCTAATAAACTACAGTGTACTTAACTCTCTAACATGTGTATGCGTTAGTGTACTAAATGTGTGTGTTCCTTCGAGCGCCGCAAATCGGTTTATTGTGGTTACAAACGTTCGTTATTCTTATTTGTGACCACAATTCCGCTTTCTGAAGCTCAAAGTACGTTCCCTATATACTCTATTAAAGTATGGCAGTAACACACATAAAAACTCGACAACACATTGGCTACACAGATGACACAGACAAGTCAAATAAGACGTTTCCAGCGGTGGAAAAATTTTCCGCTGTCTTTCTCTCTCGCTCTCTTTCTTTCCATGTTTACTAAGTTTCGCATTCTCTCCTCGCATTCACTCTTCTTGCATACATCTTTCATTTACTTTCATACTATTCTTTCACTCACACATTCTCTCGTCATTAAAATATGTTTCATAGCATCAAATACATAAACATTATATATATACAATAAACGATTGGCTGAATTATAACAGTAATCACGCCAAATGACTGTGCGTTTTGTTTGCACGCGTCATGTCTATACATAATATACATAGTTATGAGGATGGTTTGTTACCGATCCTGTCATAGTAACTTACATAATTTGGTGTGCTGACCTAAATTACCCTCAAGGGAAATAATCTAATAAATACTTTCATTTAAGTAAAATGGGTTAATTACCTTAAAGTGTTATTTATGAAAAAGATGATATTAATTCCTAAATGGTTGGGTTAGTTTGGAAATGATATTTTAGATAAATGAATTTATAAATGATTATGATTATATGGTAATAAACTAATATAAGATCTAACAATTGTATTTCTATAATTGGTGTTCTAATAAATGGGTTATTAATTAAATGATGGTGATTTCTAACTAACAAATAAGAAAATAAAGTTATATATGCATTTAAACAATTTGCAAATTGAATAATTAATAGAAAAATGAAGTTATAGGTACTGTTAATAAAATAATAATATACATATATCACAGTTACATTTCTATATCTAATTACACTAAATCGACGTCCTCCTTTGCGTTGTGAAGATGGAGCAATACTCTTTGTAGACTATTATAACATAGTTCATTTCGGCAAAGTCTTTTATGCTCTCCTTCAAGGATAGTGTATAAATATAGTTTCCTACTAAGTTATGTAGGTTCATAGCTAACACTTGAATGTTCTTCTAGCTTATGTGTGTGTCAGCGCATGTTACTTCTGCGTCTGTTCGTTACACTTCTCATAGCACTGTTATTTTCACACAGGTTATATATTTGGCGATGATAACGCACTTACGATGTGTCTTAATCACCACATACGGCACTGAGTTATCTAACATTACAGTGTCACTGTTTCTGGTGGTGTGTGGTCGATCCCTTCCTGCAAATCAGGTATTTCAATGGATGATGGACGACTCAAAATGTCTGCAACCGTATTTAATCTTCCTTTTAAGTGCTGGATGGTAAACGTGTAATTTTGGAGAATCAAAGCCCACCTGTAAATTCTGTTATTGCTAGGAAGTCCAGACTGCATCACAGACAACGGAGAGTTATCGGATTCGATCACAAACTGTGCTCCTGCCAAAAATCTATGAAATTTCCTCACGCAATAGATCAAACTGAGGCCCTCCAATTCTGATGCTGAGTATTTTGATTCAGCAGGGGTAATCTTGCGACTTACGTACATTACGGGGTGGAACGTCCCGTCGTAGAACTGTCCTAGTATCCCAGATATGGATATGGCACTCGCATCTGTGCGTAAGAAATAAGTGAGTTTTGGATTAGGCATACGAAGGATAGGTGGAACGCTGAAAAGATGTTTCAATTTTGATAACGCACTAATTAATCTTGCATCTTTTACAGATAACTTAGCCGAAGCTTTTAAGATGTTAGAAAAAACACTGGTGATTTCCGCCAGATTTGGAATGAATTTACTATAGTAGTTTACCAGACCCAGTAAACTTCGGACCTGTTTCTTGGTCGTTGGCATTGTCAAATTCAGAATCTTAGGTGACGATTCTGTCATCAGTTTTTAATTGGCCCCTGCAGATGGTATGACCCAGGAAGTCAATTTGTTCCATGCCCAACTCTACTTTGGACGGCTTCGCTGTGAGCCCAAATAATCGCAACCTGTCGAAGACTTGTCGAAGTTTCAGTAGGTGTGTTGTCCAGTCGTCCGTATGAATGTATATGTCATCTATATAAGTTGAAATACTGGTCGCAGTTGCGTCTACAGTAGGAACGGGTAATTCCATCTCGTCTTCGTCTGTCTCGTCAATACTGTTGTGGTGCTAGCTGTGTGTGCTGTTACATGGCTAAGTGTGTTTGCGTTGTCGCTGTCGTGTGTCGCCCTATCTAGTGAAGTTGTGTTGTGTACGTCTGTCGTCTCATTGCTTGGTGTTGGTGCAATCTGTTCGTCTGTCTGCTGTTCTTGTCGTGAAAAGTATGGTTTCAGCCTGTTGATATGAAATATCTCTAAGTGTCCTTTTATCGATATTTCATAATCTCCATCTGATATTTTACGTTCAACGTTGAGAGGCCCTTGCCAAGATGTTAGTAACATATTATGTTTATCAGGTAGTCGAATCACAACCTTCTGGTTTGGTTCAAGGTGAATCGTTTTAGCACCATTATTTGAATAGTTGTGGTTTCCATTAATCGACACCTGTATTAGGGGTCCAGCAATATCGACCGCTATACTCTCATGTGGTCTAGATGCTAATACTGACCGTTGAACTTCGGCCTTCACATGCTTTCTCTTTCGTACACGATGTTGACAAACAGTACAAGAACGACAGAACATTTTTATGTCCGAACAGAATTTCGGCCAGTAAAATTGTGATAGAATTCTGGCTCGCGTTTTATGATAGGCCAAATGTCCAGCAAACGGTGATTCATGTGCGCTTTTTAGCACATTTTGTCGGTATGTTACAGGTAACACCGTCTGCTGAATTTCATGGTTATTATATGTGTAATAACGCATGAGAATTCCGTTAACTTTTCTAAAGTACCAGGAAGCATTTTTAGACACTTTCTTTCGCTCACACAACAAGTTAGAATAAGGTGTGATTGTTTGGTCGGTGCTTTGTGCCTCGATCAACTTTTGTCGAGTAGTGTTGGTATCTGCACCACTTGGTGTTAATAGCTGTAGCATTTCATTTTGTAAGTCAGTATAGTTTGTTTCTGTATCTGACTTAGTTACAGCGTTGGCCATGTGTGTATCTTTCCAGGCTCTATGTTGTCGTCTGTACATTCTTTCAATGCATCTAGGCATCCTAAAATAAGATCCGTGCATGGATCTTGCAGGATAGCGCACGTAAATGTGCCGGTAAGGAATGGGGTATTGATATGCGCTTTTGCCAGTGGATATTTCTCAATGGTCCCAGAGAAAGTACGGCATTTGACAAATTCACCCGTATAATCTTCTGGTCTAGCAAGTTCTCTCCTTAAACCCAGTAGAGTGCTTCCGCTATCAACTAAACATTGGCATGGTTGACCATTGACCAGTGCATCGTAGAACTTAAGTTTACCTCTGGAGGCACACGCTGCGTTAGCGTCTTCATTTGAACATGATATTACGTGTCCACATTTCAATCTACCATCCGCATGAAACTGATGGCATACTTTACATTTCTTAAAGTCTAAAATATCTGTTACTAATGATACACTCTGACATTCACTCGTTGGCAACACATTCACAAGTTCTGGATCAATGTCACTCTCATCGTCTGATGATGTATCGATGAGTGCTGCATTGTTTGCCTTCATTCTCTGTCTCCCAATACATTTATTGCTATAATGGCCATAACTTGAACAAAAATAACATTTGACAGCACGTTTAAAGGATGATCTTCTGCTTTCTTGCTTCTTTAACACTGCTTCTAAGTGTGACGGATATGTGGGGTTCTTATCACACATCGAGTAAGTCGGATGAAAAAGATTGCAATAGTTACATCGAGGTGGTTTCTGATATGGTTTGTCCTTCTTACGGTAATCTTTCTTGTTGTAAGATCTATCAGGAACTTTATTTGCAAAAGCTGTAATTTCTGTGTCATGTGATGTAGTTTTAAATATGTCCCGATTAGATGAAAAATAAGCTGACCCCCGTTTCTCTAATTGCTGAATGGACTCAATATCTGACTGTTGTAAGAACTTTGCAAAAGGGGTAGGAACGGTAGAAATCACCTTGTCCATTACCATCAGCTCTTCTAGTTTTTCATAGTTGTTACCTACTTTAGCCGCTCTCGTCCACTTTTTAAATGTGCTCTGCACGTTAGAGATGTAGTCTAAGAAGGTTTCAGTTGCTTTTGGCTTAATCTGTGAGAATTGAATTTGGTACCCAGTAGCGTCTAAAAGAAAATGTTGCATTATCCTATCGTGTATGTACTGATAATTGTTTCTAAGCTCTGTAGGTATGGATTCTATTACTTTTAAAGGCTCCCCACTCAGGTTCCTCATGTAAATCATTGCCCAATCATCTAAAGGTATTTTCTGTGTTTTTAGTTGGAATTCTATATTTTCAGTCCATGCGCTAATTGAATCACCTACACTTTATGGTTTGATAAGGCCCTTGTACTTACTAAATTTGTTCTGTTCTTCTTGGCTCTTTTGTTTGCTAGAGGCTATTTGTATGTTAAAATCTACCTCCATTTCCTTCATCTTTAGTCTAGTCTCTGAATCTACTTGTATCTGCTTTTGTTTTGTGGCTTCTTCTGCTTGTTTGTTAGCATTATCTAAGTCTAACTGTTTCTGTTTGATAGCTTGGTCTAACTCTAATTGTTTCTGTTTGGTAATTTGGTCTAACTCTAATTGTTTCTGTTTGGTAACTTCCTCAATCTCTTTCATTTCTTTTTGATGCTGCCTTTCTAATGCTCTTTCATCCCTGTCAAGAGCAGCTTTTCTTTCTGTTTCTTCTCTATGTCGAGCTATTTCTTCTTTATACTTTTGATCCGCCCACTTTTCTAATTTTTCACCAGTATGGCCCATTGCGATGCCCGCCTGGATACATTCATTTAGTGACGCCATTTTGTGGCGTAATGTTAGTTCAAGATAATACAATAATATTCACACAATAGTTTGTAATAAAGTGTTAGTAAGTATACATCTTTTACTGAAAAAGAAGATGCATGATTAATTTAGAGCATACCAAAATATTCGGAAAATATACTCATCTAATTCTTTGGAAAGTACGGTACTTGGGATGTTCCACCGCTGTCTTTCACACTTACACAATGATTTGACTTGATAACACAAGGGCTGCTTCTGGTTAGTAGAGCAGCAAAAATTAGACACACGCTTAAGTTGTCAATACAAGCTCATATTTCATGCGAATGATGAATGAAAAATGTGATAGATAGTGATAAATGGTATTAATGGATGAATGATATGATCGTCTGAATGATTGTTAGATGATATGTGAGATGATTCGTCGTATGACAGTCGATGTCGTCTTGTCTTCACTTTCTGACTATGGTGTACCTTCGTTCTAGGCTGCAGTTCGTCGCTAATCTATTTACTGACTTCGTAGAATGGTGACATTGATGGCTGTATCACACGCAATGAAATGTACACGGTGGTTACGATGGTAATGTTCACTGATGATTGTATACATTTCAATTGCTTTTAGTATAATAACACACTTTCAAATTAATATTTGTAGAATTTCACACTTTACCGATTTAATTTGGCTCAATTGTGGTTCACACTCCACAAATTGGTGATCGTATAATTTACCAAAGAAAATTATTTATGGCATGTATAGAAACAAATTTGCATTACTTTGAAATATATCACACAGCAATGATGTTGAATCGTGCAATGAACTGATGCTGGTTCAGAATTTTCTAATACCAATCGATAGCTAGCGTTCGTTCAGTGGTTTATAATACCACTTGCCTGCTGGCGTTAATTGTTGGTTGAATATTACAACAAATGCCTGCTATGACTGCTCAGAAGCGTTGGTTCACTGTAATCTGACACCAATTGGGGTCCTGCCTGTCAGCAACTTGTGCGCTGCAGATTCTCAGGACTCCCCTACTTTCGCACCGCACGAAATAACAACTCGTGACATTTGCGAAAGGAATGCAATTTATTCAGAGCCGACATTTGAATGGCTCTACGAGCGTTATACTTCATCATCATTATACAACATGAATGCAATGAAGTGATGAGAAATGATGCTAGTATTCACAATCTAAATGAACAGCCCTATGTTTGCCTATTGCCTAGAAACTATAGCATTTGTCAAGGATACGTCTGCTCTCTACCGTCTCCAGTCGTGGTCTGTCCTCACGCTACACATTGCGTGGACAAGCACGGACACTCTCCTCCGTGCAGTAGCTATTATTGCGTGCATGGTCTCGCAAGCACGCTGGCTTGTGAGTTAGAGTAACCGGGTATTTCACGGTTAATCGCACGGACAAGCGTCCCAATGGTTTGGGGAAAGCCCTCGCTCAGTTGTACGCATTGGCCCCTGGTCTGACACAAATGTGTCTCCTTGTGGGGTTATTTATAGTGCTTGGTGTGTCTCCTGTCTGGTGTCTCCCTACTAGACTAGTGTTAACTCCTATCGCCTCTGTAAGGCCTTTATTGGAGATCTTGACAATAATAGAACAATAGTTCTCTTGCACATTTGGTTGCATTTGGTTATTTGATTTCGGTTTCCTCACAAAGCCATGCCATCGCTCCTTTTATATTAAATAAAGTTTTAATTGACTCATGATTTTGCATTTCTTCGAGTTCTTCTTGATACTGCATATTTGAAATATCAGACAATTCCACTAACATTGGCTGCAGCATCCAAGTTGGGAAATCAATTTGTTTGAAATCAGAAAACCTTTCTTTTAAATCAGCCGATACAATTTTCAGATGATCGACAATAACATATATAGCGGTATCAGTCACTTCACATTTTTGGAGCCAATGAAACTTTACAAAATTTTTGTTGTAAATATATGTCTGACATAATTCAATAAAGGTAATGAAACCAAATATCTTCGCTTTTGCATCGACAAGAATTTTATTTGTTCCTTGAAGTTGTTTATTCAATATATTTAGTTTTTCAAAGATAAGGGCTAAATAACTCACAAATGCCTTACCATCGACTGTTAGCAGATTTTTCATTTCAGGTTTGTCGCTTAAAAAATCACTAAGAGTATCAAATAGTTCCATAGATCTTTTCAAGCAGTTCCCTTTCGAGAACCATCTTACTTCAGTGTGAAGTATGTCTCACGTGGTCTTCATTTCGTTCTTCACAAAATAACTTGAAGAGTCGTTCACATTTGGCACTAGCTTTAATGGCATTGATATACTTTATAACTAAATTTAGTACTTCATTTAGAACAGGCGAAATGTTTTTAGCTACCAAGTTTTCCCTGTGAATAACACAATGCACAAGAAGCATTTCTCATCTTTCATAAATTGTAAGCAACCATTTTACGTCCCCGCCATATTAGGAGCACCATCTGCAGCACAAGATGTTATATTTTTCATTGATATATTATTGGACAATGAGCAGTCATTGGGATATTATTGGACAATGAGCAGTCAAGCTGAAAAAACATCTGATGGCTGTAGAAATTTGGTTTCTGAGGAGAATGCAAAGAATACCATGGACAGACAGAAAAAACAATGACCAAGTACTACAAATGAAAATCGTAAATTGATTAGAGAAATTAGAGGTAGACAGTCAAAATTGTTTGGACATGTTATGAGAATAAATGAATTGGAGAACTTAGTGACAACTGGCAAGATCGAAGGGAACAGACCAAGGGGAAGACCGAGAAGTAAATACCTGGATGACTTCGCCATATGGCATGGTCGAGACAGGAACAATGAGCGGATCCACGACCCTGGTGATCGTGTGAAATGGCGAGTCATGACCGCCCACGCTTTCCGGCATGGCACATGATGGATGGATATTATTGACATCTAAGTAATTGTTTAGCTTTCTATATATATATATATCTTTGGAGGTAGTGATGCTTTCTAAAGATTTACAGAACATCATTTCTTCAGCAAAATCACATTTATCAATATATCTTATGTTAGTTATAAGTAACTAGTTATAAGTACTAGGTCAGGTCTTAGTCAGATATGACTGAGCTACCGTATGACAGTAGACGGTACTACCTGCTTTCTGTCAGCGCCGAATGTTGGGCGGCGCTTACCAAACCCGACACCCCACATTGTGCCAACGGCTTCGGGCGGAAGAGCGCAGTTGGGAGGGTACTAGCCTTATCCTGGTGCGAGGAAATGCAACCCAAAGACAAAATAAGTCATGGCAGGGCAGACCAGGCCCTAAGCCTTGGTTGGCAGCTGGTCTAGGATCGAAGCTCCGACAGGCGGACAGTTAGAGCATTGCTTTGCTGATCCGGCAGCTTCTGCAGCTTGTCTTGTTCCAGATTATAGGTGTCAACTTTCCTCTGGAGTGAACTAGGCAGGCCGAGAGAGGGATCATGCTGCATGGGCAACACATGGTTTTTTTATTTTAGCCCAGGCTTTGTGCTATGGAGAGGCAATAACTCCATCCCTGGTCTTAACCGGTCTCGGAATCAAAGCGAGAGGACAACTGTTACGGGTTATAAGTCCTTGTCAGTTGGCGTAGACATGGGGCGCCACGCGTTGCCTCTGACGGTGGGAGACACCTTCAGGTGTCACTGATCAGCTACCGCCCGCCTCAAGCTGGGCAGCCCCCAGCCAATTGGGTGCTGATCCGCCACAGCCTGCCTGCTTCAATGGGTGCTTGGGGCTAGGACAAAATCTGAATCGCAGGCTGTAAAACCAATGCACTAGGTACTAATAAAAAGAATAGAAACCTCAAGCTACGGCTTGCAACCTGGAACGTGAGAACCATGTGTCCAGGATTTTCCACTGACTTGACAAATATTGACGATGTGAGAAAAACGGCTGTGATTGATGCTGAACTCGATCGTCTTAACATTGATATTGCTGGCCTGCAGGAGACTCGCCTCGCTGAGGAAGGGTCACTCAAGGAAAACAATTACACCTTTTTTTGGAAGGGAAGAGGGCAGGCAGAAAAAAGGCAACATGGTGTGGGCTTTGCAGTGAAGAATTCGCTACTGGGAATGATTGATATCCCAGCTGGAGGTAATGAAAGATTATTATCACTGCGCTTGGCAACCTCCTGTGGATTTGCCACCATTCTCACTGCATATGCACCGACACTCGCTTCCTCTGATGATGTGAAGGATATGTTCTATGAGCAGCTAGACTCTGCGATCAAGGCAGTTCCAAAATCCGACTACATTTATATGCTCGGTGATTTCAATGCTCGTGTGGGCAAGGACTCGAGTTCATGGCCAGTGTGCCTTGGAAATTACAACATCGGTCGCATGAATGATAATGGGCAAAGGCTGCTGGAGCATTGCACTAGAAATGACCTATGTATTACAAACTCCTATTTTAAAACAAAAGAGATGCATAAGGTGGAAACATCCAAGATCCGGCCATTGGCATCAGCTGGACTTCATTATCACACGGAGACAACATCTGAACCATACATCATTAACTCGAAGTTACCACAGTGCTGACGGTGATACAGATCATTCTTTGGTTGTTGCAAGGGTTAGACTGAGACCAAAGAGAATCTACACAGCTAAACACAAGTCTAGCCCCAGGATTAATATTACTAACACTCATGATCCTGGAAAGTGCTTTGAATTTCAACAGCAACTTGAAGACGCTTTCAATGATACATCAGAAAATTGTATAGTAAATGATAAATGGAGTAAACTTAAGGAAACTATTTATAAAACAGCGGTAGGGGTTTACGGCACTGTGGATCATAAGAGGCAGGACTGGTTTGCGGCAAACAGCCAGATACTGCAGCCCTTGATTGATAAAAAGAAGATAGCTCTCTTAAGAAACAAGGAAAGACCAACGCGTAACACTCTGAGTGAGCTGAAGCAAGCAAGGAAGGATGTACAAAAGGCTGCCAGGCAGTGTGCGAATGACTATTGGATCAAGTTATGTGAGTCCATTCAAATCGCAAGTGATAAGGGAAACATCAGAAGCATGTATGAAGGGATAAAGAAAGCCTGTGGTCCAATGATCAAAAGAAGTGCACCGCTGAAAACCTTGACTGGAGAAATCATCACTGATAAGAAACAGCAGATGGATAGATGGGTCGAGCACTATTTAGAGCTTTACTCAAGTGAGACCAAGCTAGCGGATGATGCCCTCAACGCCATAGAGGCCCTGCCAACTCTTGACCACCTGGACACACTTCCCACTATAACAGAAGTTAAGTGTGCTATAAATGAGCTTGCATCTGGCAAGGCTCCAGGTAAGGATGGGATTCCAATAGAGGTTATCAGGAGTGGGCAAGACACACTCGCTCTACAGATCCACCAGCTAATAGAGCTATGCTGGCGAGAAGGACAAGTCCCACAGGATTTCAAAGATTCAAACATCATAACGCTGTACAAGAGCAAGGGAGATCGGAGCGACTGTAACAACTATAGGGGTATCTCACTTCTGTGTATTGTTGGGAAAGTATTTGCCAGAATTGTCCTGCACAGACTTCAAGTCCTGGGAGATCAAGTCTACCTCGAATCACAGTGTGGCTTCCGTCAGAACCGGTCTACCATTGATATGATATTCTCATTGCGACAGATGCAAGAAAAATGCCGGGAACAAAATCAGCCACTGTTTATTGCCTTCATCGACCTCACAAAGGCATTCGATTTGGTCAGTCGTGAGGGTCTGTTCAAAGCACTAAAGAAGATTGGCTGCCCACCAACTCTTCTGTCCATTGTGGAATCGTTCCACACAGGCATGAAGGGTATAATCAAGTTTGATGGCTCAACTTCAGAAGAGTTTGAAATCAAGAGTGGAGTTAAGCAAGGCTGTGTGCTAGCCCCCACCCTCTTTGGGATATACTTTTCACTTCTACTGAAATATGCCTTTCGTGAACAGGATGATGGTATATACATTCTCTCACGCTCAGATGGTGGCCTCTATAATGCTCAGAGATTGAAGGCCAAGACCAAAATTAGCAGGGTACTAATCAGAGAGTTGCTTTTTGCGGATGATGCTACGATTACGACTCACTCTGAGGAAGAATTACAACATCTACTATCTGCATTCTCCAATGCTTGTTCTGAATTTGGTTTAACAATTAACAAAAAGAAGACACAGATTATGTCACAAGGTGCACATGGTGTACCATCAATCTTTATTGACGACGCCGAACTGGAGATAGTAGACCATTTTACATATCTAGGATCAGAGGTAAATAGCAAATTATCCCTCGATCAGGAAATCAACATCAGGATTGGCAAGGCAGCAACAACAATGAACATGTTAGCAAAAAGAGTCTGGGAGAACAGGAAGCTTACTGCCAAAACAAAAGTCCTCGTCTACCAAGCCTGTGTCCTTAGTACTCTTCTTTATGGCAGTGACACCTGGACAACTTACTCACGCCAAGAGAAACGTTTAAACAGCTTTCATATGCGGTGTCTGCGAAGAATACTTGGTATTAAGTCTCATCTGATCTCATCATGTTCCTCTTGTACCTTGCGGTGTCGAGGTGAAGTATAAACTTCGTGAGAATGCCCGGTTATGGGCTTCGTATATCGACATTCCCATGGATTCTGTTATTCCCTCCTTCCAACGTTTACGTGGTCGGCCTCTTCCTCTGTTTCCATCTGGTCTGTACATCATTGCTTGTTGTGGCATGCTGTTGACTGGTAGCCTACTTGCATGGCCAAACCATTTGACTTGCTGCTTTCTAATAAAATCTAGAGCAGCTTTAACCCCCACTTTAGTCCTGATTTCTTCATTTCTGATCTTATCTCTTCTTGATACGTTGAGTATTCTTCTCAGGAACCTCATTTCTGTTGTTGTGATTTTTCTTTTCTCTTTTTCTGTCATTGTCCAGGTTTGGCATTGGTAGCACAGAGTTGGTAGGAAGATTGTGTTGTAAAGTGCTTTCTTAGTAGTTATTGATACATGTTTGTTCTTTATTATTGGTGCCATTTGTCCAATGAGTTGATTTGCCTTATTGCACCTATTTTCGATCTCGTCTTCTGATCTGCCATTTGATGATATTATACTTCCTAGGTACTTGAAGCTCTTTACTTGTTTCAAGGTATGTTCGTTTAGGTGAATTGTTGCTGTTTGTTCTTCTTTAGTTATAGTCATTACCTCTGTTTTGCTTGTGCTAATTTTCATGTTATGTTCCCTACACATTTCGTTTAGACTATTCATGTGGTCTTGTAATTCAGCTTCTGATTTTGCTATTAGTGCTTGGTCGTCCGCAAACAGGAGTTCTCTAATGGTTAGATTTGCAGATGGTTCTTCTTCTGTGTTCTCGTCATGCGGTATTCTTGTTGTCTCTGCTTGGCTGATTTCTTTACATATGTTGTCTGTATATGTTATGAACAAGAGAGGGGACAGGACACAACCTTGTCGTACTCCAGATCTTATGGTGAAGGGTTCTGAGTGTCCTCCAGTTGCTCTCACTATGCATTCACTGTTGTTGTATAAACTTCTACATAGGTTTGTTAAATGTGTACTCACTCCATATTGTCTAAGAATTTCCCACAGCTTGTTTCTATCTACCCTATCAAATGCCTTTTCTTGGTCGACAAAGGCTAAGTAGAGTGTTTCATTGAATTCGATTGATTTTTCTATAAGTTGTCTAAGAGCAAAAATGGCGTCTGTGCATCCTTTGTTTTTCCTAAATCCAAGCTGCGTTTCGCTTAGCTGGGGTTCTAAAGTAGTTCGTAATCTTTTTTCAAGAATTTTGCAAAATATTTTCCCAGTATGACTCAACAGTGAAATGCCTCTGTATTGTGTGCAATCTCTTTTGCTGCCTTTGTTTTACCAAATTGGGATAATTATGGCGTTTCCCCAGTCTCGTGGTGTCTGTTGTTCTACCCAAACATGGTTGAATAGTCTATGTAGCCAAGCTGTTCCTACTTCTCTTGCTGCTTTATTTGCTTTGGTATTAAGTGGCAAGACAAAATCACAAATACTGAAGTATTGGAAAGATCAGGTTGTGTGACGGTGTATTCCATGCTCAGTCTTCGTAGACATAGATGGATAGGACACGTTAGGAGGATGGATGATGGTAGAATACCAAAGGACATCTTTTTTGGTGAATTACAGACGGGTAGGAGATCTCAGGGTCGGCCTCTACTACGATACAAAGATGTGTGTAAGCGGGACATGATTGATACAGGCATTGATAATGCACATTGGGAGCACGTCGCCGCTGAACGTGTTACATGGAGGGCAACTATCAGAAACGGAATAAAGACAAAGGAGAAAATGATTGCAGATAAAGCACACACAGAGCGTGAGAGATGTAAGATGGTGCAAAATGGTGGAAATGACCATGTTTTCACATGCACCTACTGTGGGCAAACATTTGCAGCAAGAATTGGCGTTACCAGCCACACTCGCCACCGCCATGGATCGTAGTTATTAAGCCTTTTTAAAGCACAATGTACCAAACTATCGTCTGTCAAGGCGGAAAGGTGCCAATGAGTGAGTTATAAGTACGCCCTCACTGTCTCTCAAAGTTGATTCATCCATTTGCACCGAGAATTTTCTTGTTTTCAGCTTTTCAACAAGTTGTATTTCAATATCCTCACTCATTTCGTCTATTCTTCTGCTAACACTATTGTTACTTTGTGGCATAGCTTTAAAGTCTTTGTCATCTTTTTCCAGAACCGTTTTAAGAAATGCTGATATTGATGGTTTGATAAACTTCTCCTCTATAGTATGACATTTCCCAGATTTCGCGATGAGTAATGAAATTTGATAACTAGCCTCAAGATTACGATTGATAGTTGCATTATGAGCAGTAAATAGAGATTTTAATGTTACTCTTTTTTTCAAAATTTTTCTTTAAAGTTTGAAAGTAATTCAAATCTGAATTAATATGACCATTATGTTTCGCCTTCAAATGTGCCTCAAGATGACCTAGTTTGATTGATTCGTTGGTCAAGCATTGTTGGCATAAAAGACAAAAAGGTGACCGCTCATCGTGGACAGCGGGTATGAAAAAAAAGTTTAAATATTCCTCGGAATACTGACAATATTTTTTCTTGCTTGCACCACCCATTTCACTATGGGCTGAAATAAATAAATATAAGATCAATTAAAAACTAAACAATATAATATGAACTCGAGTAAACGTGGACTAAAAATGCATATTTAAATATGTATGGCACACCACACACAAAAAAACAAAAAACATACTTTTTTCATTTGACAGATTTTTCTGGAAAATGATGCTTCTAAAATTGAAATTAATAAAAATTACCAATTGAATTTACATACCATTTATATATCACTTATATTTTTACAATATATATATTATTTTAAACAACGAGACTTTTACAACAATTTAACGGACGCTTATTTCAAATTAACATCAGCGGTGAATGCTGAGCGTTACTGCGAAACACTGCAGAAACTGAGATCCCGGCACTAAGCATTTCGCATCATTCAGAACAAATAGCGCAAAATGCTTAGTGCCGGCCCAGTATAACCAGTAGTTCGCCTCTAACGTCTAACAATGAAATCAAGTCTGCTAACATGACGGACAGATCTGACTTATACTGGACGTTTACCCAGCTCGAGTAGCCACTGAGAGTCGCCACACGGTTAACTTAAACTCTGGACGAGTCCATTTTCGAATTGCTCCCCTGAACAATTGAATTGCCCCCCTGAACAATCGAATTGCCCCCCCTGTGGGGAGTGGGCCCCACGTTGGGAAACACTGTGTTAGATTGTTATATTGTGCTTCAAACAAGGCATAATAATTGCGACCCATGGCAAGGACCAGGGATGGAGTTATACTTCTCCATAGCACAAAGCCCGGGCTGAATTGTAGAGGTCATGCAGCCCAAGCAGCATGTTTCCGCTCTCGGCCTGTCTAATTTACTCTAGAGCAGTGTTTCCCAACCTTTTTTGTGCCACGCCCCACTTAAGCCTTTCTAAAATTCATATTGCCCCCCTCCCCCGCCCCACGCCCCCCCCCCCCCTCTCAACATATACATTATTTTTAATATTAAACAATTGAAATGTTCACTAAAGAAACTTGAATGATAGGTTTTAGGAAGAAATCACTAGGTAATTATTGAGCAAACACAGTAAGTAAATTTTCAAAACATATAATGGAGAACTGAAACTCAAGTACAAAATAATTTTAATGAAAGATTTTTCTATATTATTTTAATTATTAGTAATTATTTATTATTTAAATTTAGTGAGATCCTTGCGCTTGATGCTTGCTGCAAAGAGATCTTATGTCAGGTTCCAATTTAGTTAACTTCAGTCTCAAGTCTACCCGTTTTGTTATATTCAGCCGATTTCTTCCATTTTCGAATTGCCCCCTTAACAGTCAAATTGCCCCCCTGTGGGGCGTGGGCCCCACGTTGGGAAACACTGCTATAGAGGCAAGGTAACACGAATCAAGGTTACTTAGATACATATTTGTATTTGCGCGTCGGTAACTTACGGGGTATGTGAGCCGGTCGCTCAGAAAGCAATGGCAAACTACTGAGCGTAATCTTGCCAAGAAATCAACAATCAGCTGAAAGATGCTGATGTTGACAGCGATGTCCTGTAAAGGATATGCGGAAAAAAAGCATCGTTACAACTTTAACCTTGATTGAAGTCTTATTCCTGTTCTGACTGTTATTTTCAGAGAAGCATTGATATACTGTAGACAACTGTTATATTCTAAAGTTAGATATTGGCGCCATCTTTGAAAAATCTAATCCTATCTGCACCTGTGAGTTATAAATCACATCGCTCACGTGTTGTATGAGCGAAAACCTTGACACAGAAGCTGTAATCGTGTGCTTCAGTTCTGCTGCTTTCTTTAGTAATACAAAATCATCATAAACGCATTAGAAGAAAGGAAAGTGCAGTAAGGTGTGAATGAGTGCGAGGACAATTTTTGTGTGTAAAGTTAAGTATGTTAAGTTTTTCCCTCCGGTTATCTATTTATACATTTCGATTATAAATCAGTGTCAATCGGGAGGGAGACAATTAACACACACAAAACTAGTAAAATGCCAATTTTTAACCACGCAAGGTGTATTGGGTTTATGATGCCAGCCCTATATTTTAGACCGACGAGGCTCGGGGAGTGGTGTGGTAAACATCAAGCCAGTCTGGTGGACTTCCTAGGGAATTTCCTGCTACTCAGTCCAGGCTGGATCGACCTACAACCCCCAGGTCACTGGGAAATTCCCTGTTCTTAAAAGGGATTAGGAAATATGACCACTGGGTCGGCAGACACTGGAGGAGCAAGAAATCCTCTACACATGTTGGTGTGCACATCTAGGCTCGCTGTAAGGTCCCTCAATCCAGGTTTCTTTTTACTATTGGTACTTTTATTTTAGTATCCCTGTATTGTATCACATACACACACATACACACACACACACACACACACACACACACACACACACACATACGCACACGCACACACAAATACACACACACACACATATATATGTATATCTTATAAATAAAAAAGAATGTAATATGTATGTCTGTCTGTCTGTCTGTATGTCCTTTATGCGTTCGCGAACGGTCCATCCGATTGAAATGAAATTTTCCACACGTCTTCCTCTCATTCCCGAACTGCCAACTGTCATATTTTTTTAGTGTAATATCGGCTACTTACTTAATATTATTTAATATTTCATGTTTCATTATAATTTCTATATAGCAAGGGGACTTAACTCTAGAAAAGTTATTTCAAGGGGCATAACTTTTAATAACATTGCTATATACCTTATAGTCATATTGTTGCATCGTTTTCAAAGATTTATAAACTCTTTGTCTATAGTTATTTACCGGCATATGAGTTATAATAAATAATGATATAATCTTTAAGGCATTTTCAAAGTTTTCATAAAAATAATGCATAATGCATAACATTGTAACTCATCTTTTTATGCTTAAAGAAGTTATCTACAGTCATGTAGGTGATTAAAAACAGTTTTCATTAAAAATAATGGATGGTGTGTGGAAGGACATTCTTTTAAGTTACTTTTTTTGTTGTTGTATGAATTTAATGAGACGCTCCCCGCCAGGAGCTGGGCGAAGCCACGCCGGGTCAGATAGATAGACAGACCCACCTTTTCGCTGCAGTTATCTACAGGCATATGCGTTATAATCCTCCTCCTCCTCTCCCCTACTCATCCTCCTCCTACCCTCTTCCTCTTCCCCTCTCCCTCCTCTTCCTCCTTCATCCTCCTCATCCCTCTTCCTCCTCCTCCCTCCTCCTCCCTCTTCCTCCTCCTTCCTCCTCCTCCCTCCTTCTCCCTCTTCCTCCTCCTCCTCCCTCCTCCCTCCTCCCTCCTCCTAATCACTCCTCTTCCTTCCTCCTCCCTTCTCCTTCTCTCTCCTCCTCCCCCCTCCTCCTCCTCCCTCCTCCTCCTATTCCCTCCTCCTCATCCTCCTCCTCCCTCCTCCCCCTCCTCCCTCCTCCTCCCTCTTCCTCCTCCTCCTCGCTCCTCCCCCTCCCTTATCCCCTCCTCCTCCCTCTCCTCCTCCCTCCTCTCTTTTCCTCCCTCCTCCTCCTCCCTCCTCCTCCCCCTCTTCCTTCCTCCATATCCCTCCTGCTCCTCCCTCTTCCTCCTCCTCCCTCCTCATCATTCCTTGTCCTCCTTCTCCTCCCTCCTCCTTCTCCCTCTTCCTCCCTCCTCCTTCTCCCTCCACCTCCTCCCTCGTCTCTCCTCCTCCCTCCTCCTTCCTCCCTCTCCCTCCTCCCTCCCCCTCCTCCTCCTACGTTCTCCTTCTCCCTCCTCCTCTTCCTTCTCCCTCCTCCTCCCCCTCCTCCCTCTTCCTCCTCCTTCCTCCTCCTCCCCCTCCTCCCTCCTCCTCGTCCTCCTCCCTTCTCCTCCTCTCTCCTCCCCCTCCCTCATCCTCCTTCCTCCTCCCTCCTCCTCCCTCTTCCTCCTCCTCCCTCCTCCTCCCTCCTACTCCTCTCTCCTCCTCCTAATCCCTCCTTCTCCCTCCTATTCCTCCCTACTCCTCCTCCTCCCTCCTCTTCCCTCCTCCTCTCTCCGCCTATCTCTTCCTCCCTCCTCCTCCTCCCTCCTCCACCTCCCTCTTCCTCCTCCCTCCTCCTACTCCTCCTTTTTCTTTTTCTTCTACTGCTGCTGCCGCCGCTCCATTTACCCAAGTTAATTGTTGGGGGAAGATGTAAAGCTCTTTCAAGTGCTCTTTCTAATGCTTTTTGTAAGTTGGTCTTTGTTTATCTAAGGTTGTTCTAACTGCAAACCAATAAATGATTAGACAGACAGGTAGACAGACAGACAGACAGACAGACAGAGAGGGAGGGACGGACAGACAGACAGACAGACAGACAGACAGACAGACAGATAGTCGGGAACTGGAACTTATATGACTACTTATATGAATTAAATGAGATGCTCCCCATCAGGGGCTGGGCGAAGCCGGGCCGGGTCAGACAGACAGACAGATAGACAGACAGACAGACAGACAGACAGACAGATAGTCGGGAACGGGAACGGGAGCTTATATGACTACTTATTTGAATTAAATTAGATGCTCCCCATCAGGGGCTGGGCGAAGCCGGGCCGGGTCAGATAGACAGACAGACAGATAGACAGACAGACAGACAGATAGAAGATAGTCGGGAACGGGAACGGGAGCTTATATGACTACTTATATGAATTAAATGAGATGCTCCACACCAGGAGCTGGGCGATGCCGGGCCGGGTCAGACAGACAGACAGACAGACGGGAACGGGAACGAAAACTTATATGACTACTTATATGAATTAAATGATATGCTCCCCACCAGGGACTGGGCGAAGCCGGCCGGGTCAGCTAATGTGTGTGTGTGTGTGTGTGTGTATATATATATATATATATATATATATATATATATATATATATATATATATATAATATAATGTGCCATGCCGGTAAACATGGGCGGTCATGTTTTGCCATCTCACTCGATCACCAGAGTCGTGGATCAGCTCAGTGTTTCTGTCTCGACCATGCCACGAGGCCAAGCCATCCAGGTATTTGCTTCTAGGTCTTCCTCTTGGTCTGTTCCCTTCGATCTTGCCAGTTGTCACCAAGTTCTCCAGTTCATTTCTTCTCATAACATGCCCAAAAAATTTTGACTGTCTGCGTCTAATATCTCTAATCAGTTTACGATCTTCATTTGTTTCTTGAAGGACTTGTTCATTGGTCTTTCTGGCTGTCCATGGTATTCTTTGCATTTTCCTCAGAAACCACATTTCTACAGCCATCAGATGTTTTTCAGCTTGACTGCTCATTGTCCAAGCTTCACATCCATACAAAAGTACAGGTTCTATGTAGCACCTCAACACTCTTTTTCTCGTTTCAATTGACATCTTTTTATTGGTCAGTATGTTTTTCATCTTGCTAAAGGCTACTTTTGCCATGGCGATTCTTGTTCTAATCTCTTCAAGGCATCTCCCATCAGATGTTATTACTGTTCCGAGATAATTGTACCTATTCACTTGTTGAAGAATATTCCCATTTACTTGTATATTACATTGTGGTATTTCGTTCTTCCTAGTGACGACCATAATCTGTGTCTTTTTACAATTTAATTCTAACCCTCGTTGTTCACTGTGTGTAACAACCGCATCTACTAAATGTTGCAGATCCTGTTCATTGTCTGCAATCAAGACTGTATCATCTGCATATCTAATGTTATTGATGCATCGTCCCCCAATGTTGATTCCTTCCATATCTTCAATATTTCTGAAAATACTTTCACTGTACAGGGAAAACAGATCTGGAGACATTACACATCCCTGTCTCACACCTCTCTTAATAGGCTGATATTGGCCTACTTCATTATCAACTCTTATGGCAGCTTGTTGTTTCCAATATATGTTTTTTACAAGTCTAAGGTCTTTTCCATCAATTTGTAGATCTTCAAGCATCCTTATCATGTCGACATGTCTCACTTTATCGAAAGCTTTTGTGTAGTCAATAAAGCAAAGGTGTAGATCTTTGTTTATTTCTATAGATCGTTCGATTACGGTTCTCAGTAAATACACAGCATTTTCTGTACCCTTTCCTTCTACAAACCCACATTGTTCTTCTCCTATTTCAGGTTGTATTTTCCTCCTAATTCTTTGCATGATAATTCTTAACAAAATCTTCGTGATGTGACTCATTATACTAATTGTTCGATTTTGATCACATTCCAAGGCTCCTGATTTCTTTAGGATTGCAATAAATACATAATTCATGAGGTATATTTCCAGTATCATATATTGTATTAAGCAGACTGGTATCTTTATCTATTCCATATTCTTCTACAGCATTAATCATTTCTGTTGTGACGCAGTCTGAACCGGGGGTCTTGCCTGATTTCATATGGTTATATATATAAAAGGGAGACAGAGAGATGAGGGAGAACGGAAAAGAGAACGGGGAGAGGAAGAGAAAGAGGGAGAGAGAGAAAGAGATGAGAGAGAGAGGAGAGAAAGAGATGGGAGAGAGAGAGAGAGGAGAGAAAGAGATGGGAGAGAGAACGAACGAACGAACGAACGAACGAACAGACTTTATTTTCAAAGGGTAACAAATTGGGCACGCAGGCCCGTCTTACATTCGGCCCTTCCACTCACTCAGCTTTCTTTCATCAACAGTGCATAGGAAAAAAACATTGTCACATGAATTTTGTAAACATAAACAATGCATATTACTATGTTATGAGACACATCCACCACCCACCCACATATCCCCCATTCACTCCAACTCCCCCACCCAACCACACACATAACCCACACACACATACATTCCCCCACCCATCCACCACATCCCTACACCTACACATCTCCCCACCCACACACACCTCTCACCCACCACACATCCCATCCACCCACACCCCAAGCACACATACATTCAATAACCCACACATCCCCCACCTACACACATCTCCCCACCCACTCACATATCCTCTACCCGTCCCATTACCACCAACAATCCTCACCCACATATCCTCCTCCACCCACACACTTCCACCCACCCAGCCAAACACACATTTCTCAGCCACACACACATCTCCCCGTCAAATCACATATTCCGCACCTACCCACACACAAATTCCGCACCCACTCTCATAATCTCCCATCTCCCCCAGCCCACTCACAGATCCCGAGCACACACCTACAAACATCCCCTACTATCTCCTAACCTGCACACACTCACCCACCCACATATCCTCTACCCACCCACACATCCTCTACCCACCCATCCCCCAACCAAACATCCCTTAACCACACACCCTTACTCATATACAATCACCCACCCACTGAGAGAGAGAGAGAGAGAGAGAGAGAGAGAGAGAGAGAGAGAGAGAGAGAGAGAGAGGAGAGAGAAAGAGATGGGAGAGAGATAGATCTTACAGTAGTGATTCACCACCGGTAACTTGATTATTTTTCGCCATGCTTATTACTTTCAGTGTCTCTGCATTTTCCCTCTCTGGATGAGACAGTCCTTTAAGAAACAAATGAAAATCGTAAGCTGATTAGAGAAAGTTGACATAAACAGTCTCCGTACACCAAACTGTATTTATCAATTCCTGTGGAATGCCAAGCAACGTATATGGGCAGAACGTAAAGAAAGCAAACCGAGTAGTTGAACATATACCAGTGTTGGCGGAAAGGAGATTTAATTGATAGGGAATTTATAACAGATAATTTATATTTTACTTATAACAGAAAATGTATAACAATGAAGCTACTATCAGAATGTATTGACGTGTTGTGCACAGAATCTGGATTGCGGTATTAATTAACATATAAACAAACCATTGATTCTGGGGTTACCGAGTATTGACTTACTCCGCGTGAAGTTATGAATGCATCGTGCCTAGAATCTCCACTCGCGTATTTACAACACAAACACGGGACGCAGTGGTTTCGCTGCTACAGTGTCTGCCTCTCGCGTGGACATTTCTGGTTCGATTCTCATTGTAAACTATTTGAATTATCTTTACAAAATAAGAGAAGTTTGGTAAAAAGCCTCCCTATCATCAATAGAGGATCGGGCGTCTAGGTTTCTCAAACAAGGGTGAACAACTCGGAGGTCTCATCCACACGTTGTGAACGTTGAAAATCCCTTGGTAGTTGGGCATTGAAATGAACGGGCCGATGTGCTGAACTTTGGGTGAAAGTGTGCATTATTTACTTACTACAGATGGATATATGCACTATAAACTCCCTCCAGGTGAATGTGTGCATTATTTACTTACTCCAGATGGATATATGCACTATATACTCCCTCCAGGTGAATGTATGCACTATTTACTTACTCCAGGTGAATGTATGCACTATTTACTTACTCCAGGTGAATGTATGCACTATTTACTTACTTCAGGCGAATGTGTGCACTATTTACTTACTCCAGATGGATATATGCACTATATACTCCCTCCAGGTGAATGTATGCACTATTTACTTACTCCAGGTGAATGTATGCACTATTTACTTACTCCAGGTGAATTTATGCACTATTTACTTACTTCAGGCGAATGTGTGCACTATTTACTTACTCCAGATGGATATATGCACTATATACTTACTCTAGGTGAATGTATGCACTATTTACTTAATTCAGGTGAATGTGTGCACTATTTACTTACTCCAAGTGGATGTATGCACTATTTACTTACTCCAGGTGAATGTGTGCACTATTTACTTACTCCAGGTGAATGTGTGCACTATTTACTTACTCTTGGTGAATGTATGACAATTTACTTACTCCTGGTGAATGTATGCACTATTTACTTACTTCAGGTGAATATATGCACTATTTACTACTCAAGATGGATATATGCACTATATACTTACTCCAGGTGAATTTATGCACTATTTACTTACTTCAGGTGAATGTGTGCACCATTTACTTACTCCAGGTGGATGTATGCACTATTTACTTACTCCAGCTGAGTTTCTCCAGACTCAGGTTTGAGTTAGGAGGAAAACGGAGCACTTATGGGTTAAACCGTGTGCCGTGATGTTGATCCAATGACTAAACTAAACTAAACTAAACTATTTACTTACTCCAGGTGAATGTGTGCACTATTTACTTACTCTAGGTGAATGTATGCACTATTTATTTACTCCAGGTGAATGTATGACTATTTACTTACTCCTGGTGAATGTATGAACTGTTTACCAACCTCAGGTGAATATATGCACTATTTACTTACTCCAGGTGTGCGGTCTTCAACTGCTCCATCATCGTGGGGGAAGAGGTGCAGACTGGAGTCAATCCTGGAGGTGAGATATACTGTGCACTGCAGCATCTGCTGAAATCGGATGCGCTATCTTGTGGCACCAAAATCACAGTATACAAAACACTGATCGGGCCAGTTGTGCTGTGTGGCTCTGAGGCCTGGAGTGCAGCGAAGGGAGACGAGGTCTTGTTGCAAACCTTTGAGAACAAAGTTTTGGGACGCATCTTTGGACCCATTAGGTATTCGCAAAGTGGAGAGTGGAAAGGAAGAAGTAACAAAGACATTTATGATCTGTTTAAGTCCCCGCTAATCACTGGTATCATGAAGGCTAATGGACTACAATGGCTGGGGCATATGGAGGGAATGGAAGATAATAGGAAAACGGGACTCGCTTGCACTCAGGAAGTGGATGACCGTGGACCTCGGGGTGGACCAGGAAAGCGGTGGAGAGATGATATATATACAGACCAACAAGCACTTGGAATCAACGACTGGCAAGAGAAGGTCAACCAGAGAGACGAATGGAGACGGATTGTATCTGCAGCAAAGAACCTCAATGGCTCGGAACGCTGAAGAAGAAGAAGGTGACACACTGCGCCTAGACTTCTAGCTCTTGTCTTTACGACTGATTTATTGATTCAGCTTGTCTCAACATTACAGTGTCTACATGCGTGCTGTCATAAACCTATGGCTTGTAACAGAAAGTAATATTATTAAACGAGAAGTAGATTGTGAGCTTTACTAAAACACGACTACAAGAGACAAATTGGACGTTGCGGTCAAAGCCTTCGTCAGCACAGGACAAACAAATACAAACCGACACAAACCTACATGAAACACTATGACAATATTAAACTAATTAAAGGTACTTATCTGAATCCCTTGCTTAGAAAGACTGACACGCGTAGGGCTGTCAGTGGATTAATGGATTAATGTCTACAGTCGTGTGCTATATGAAGTTATGTACTGTCTAGAACTGTGGACTGTATGAAGTTAGTCTCTGAACAGAAATGTGTACTACATGAAGGTAGCATTTGTCTAGAAATGTGTACTGTTAGAAGTTGGCTATAATCTAGAGACTTTGGTTGTATCTGTGGATGAATCTAGTTATTTCAGTGAAATAATTAAGTTATCTATTGTCTAGAGTCCTATATTACATTCAGTTCCAATTTTGCCTACAATAAAATGTGCATAAAATAAAGGCGTATACTAAACGAAATAAGTTTTCTATATTTTTAATGGCACGTGCTATGCAAACCCAGTTGTCGTTTCTAGATGCAAACAACGCTGGTTCTCTGTGCTGCACAGACAACACGAAGAGCTAGTTGTTCTTACTGTGAAACAAGCATTTTACTGTGTTAATCATGTCTTGTATTTGTATCCATTAACGTTGTTAATATGTGCCAAGTCATATGCTAGACGCATGCAGGATTTTTATCACCAGTGTTTTGATAACAGCATGTGCAAATTGTATTACAGCATAATGAAAATAGCTCAGTGCTTACACTTTTCCCCAGGCGCAATGCTTGGTTACCTCCATTAAAATCAAATTAGCCGCGGATTATTGCTGAACGTCATGATCTGAAATGGCATCTACCCAAAGAATATCACCTGGAGAAACATCACACGGAGCAATTTTCCTAACAGTAATATCGATTACCGACATGTTATGTTAAAAAGCCCAACAGATGGGGCTGGTTATCAACCAAGATAAGACAGAATATATGGTAATTTCAAGAGACGGAATGGCTAAAAACTCTGGCCACATACAAATAGATAATATGACCATTAAAAGAACGGAAACATACAAATACCTGGGTACAATCTTCAACTGCTCCAACATCATAAGGGAAGAAATACAAACTAGAATCAACTCTGGAAATAAGATATACTATGCACTACAACATCTACTAAAATCAAAGGCGCTATCTCGTAACACCAAAATCACAATATACAAAACACTGATCAGACCAGTTGTGCTGTATGGCTCTGAAACCTGGAGTACAACGAAAGGAGACGAAGCCTTGTTACAAACCTTTGAGAACAAAATTTTAAGACGCATCTTTGGACCCATTAGGGATACACAAAGTGGAGAGTGGAAAAGAAGAAGTAACAAAGACATTTATGATTTGTTTAAGTCCCCGCTAATCACTGGTATCATGAAGGCTAATAGACTACAATGGCTGGGGCATATAGAAAGAATGGAAGATAATAGGGAAACAAAACTCGCTTACACTCAGGAAATAAATGACCGTAGACCCCGAGGTAGACCAAGAAGGCGGTGGAGAGATAATATACATACAGACCTACAAGCACTTGGAATCAACGACTGGCAAGAGAAGGTCCACCAGAGAGACGAATGGAGACAGATTGTATTTGCAGCAAAGAACCTCAATGGCTCGGAATGCTGAAGAAGAAGAAGAAGACATGTTATGTTCTTGTAAGTCTAATGGCATTCCCGTTAACAGGCAGCCATATTGGAAGGAAGCATGAAAGACGCATCATAGTGGGTCACTTGTTTGTAGTAAGTGGTAACGAGCTCTCTTGCTCAATGAGTAAAGTAGAGGATCGCTTTACACGCCTTAAAGCGCATTGAAAAATGGTGCTAGACCCACTTTTTAATGTCCAATCGGCACTTGGTGGTTGATGTGGTCAGTATGACGCCGTCGCTTTTACTTCCCAAGACATTTCCTGGCACACATTATAGGATGGACTGACTTGGGGAATCAAGACAAATGCGGTCCACTCCGACGCTGAACGAACCCCGACCAGTGGACGGTCAGGCGAGGGTGTATGCGCTAAGCTTCCGTGGCTTAGTCTCTTGCTCAACAGCCAGAGAATATTACCAGGAGAAATATCATAAGAAACACGTTTACTAACAGAAGAAACACGTGTTCTAACAGAAGACACAGTTAGTGTTGTGTAATGGTTGATAACTGTGTCCGTTAGGGGAGTCTTCGTGGCGAAGTGGTCAAGCCGTTTAACTCGGGCTCTAAAGGTTGTGGGTTCGATTCCGGGCCGCGTCCTTCGGTTCACGTGTTAACTTTTTCGGAGACTCCTGTGGGTCGTCGCTAGAGCTACGGAATTTGTGCTTTGTGCGACGCTTTTCGCGCTGCGGAAAGAGACCGCGCCATATGGGATAAAACCCGGTGCAATGAAGTCGACTTTTAAGCGACTTTTTGTGTCCGCTATAATACTGGAGAGTATGAGAAATCTCACCATGGTCTCAACTTCATTAGCAGCTGCGCCTCCTAGCGGTCATGGATGGGGAACACACAAGAGAGTGACAAACTCAGCTCATGGGATATTCACTGAGATAAGTGGACAACTCTGCAACAGAGCCTGCCGGTCCGGTGGTCATAGCTTCGAAGTTTCATAGAGGCGGAAATTAAAAATTGATATGGGCTCCCAGAATGAACCCATCCTAAAATGGGTACCAAGAAATATCTTCCCATCTTGGCATGTTCTTGAGCACATCAGCCCTCGAGTGTCTATTGGTCTATACAAGTCTGGACTCAGCGCCATATACCCAATACACCTCAGGGTTTATTGAAAAGGATCCTTTAATTACGAATTCTGCACCCTAGCAGAGCATGATACACTCTTGTCCTGTCAGCTTGGGTTTGCTGTCAACTACTGCAGTTCTAAACCACCCATGTTGATGTGGATATTCATCATTATCATCCAGTGATTTTGCCTGTGGAAAGCCCCCCCCCCCCCCCCCCCCCCCCGTAAAAGCCTTAGAAATGTCCCTCGATCCTAAGCCAATTGACACATCTTGAATCAATCTGGTTTTTTTTAATGGGGTGGGGGGGGGGGGGGGGGGGGGGGGGGGGGTCTTCCTCCTTTCCGCGTACTTTCCTCCATAATTACCTGTTCAAGACTTTCATGTCGTTTCATGTTCAATATATATATATATATATATATATATATATATATATATATATATATATATATATATATATATATATATATATATATATTACATAAACAAACCTGGAAATCATGTGACAAGGGAACCTATAATCAAATAGATCACATTTTAATTAACAACAAAAATGCATCAAACATACAACAAGTTAGAAGTTATAGAGGAGCTGAGTGCCACAGCGACCACTTCCTCGTTGGGGCAAAATTTAAAATAAAACTTAAGAGAGCTTTCTATACTAAACTACAAAAGTCACACCCAACATATAACAGAGAAAAACTACAAGAAATTACAGTCAAAGAGAAATTTGCAGATGAAATAAAATGTAAACTTGAAAATCTACAAAACCCGTTGGAGGAAAGCGTTGACCAAACTTGGTTGAACATCAAGAATACAATTCAAGCTACCGCAGAAGAATGTCTCGGTGTGTTAACCACGCATAGAAAGAACAGATGGTTCAATGAAAAATGTGAAGAAGCAGTCATTAGGAAAAAGAATGCCAGACAATTATGGTAAAATGACTTCAACAACATCCAAAATGAATAGCAATATAGAACTGAATGTAAAGAGGCTACAAATATAGTTCGGCAGCAGAAGCGAGAATATATGAGCAATATAATCAAAGATATGGAAACTAATCACCAGAAAAACGAATCCAGAAAGTTTTTTAAAGAACTGAAGTCAATGAAACGAGAGCACCAACACCATACATATGGTTTAAACGACAAAAATGGGAATATGATACATACCAATGAGGAAATGTGTAACACATGGAAAGAATACTTTGTTGAATTACTAAATTGTGAAGCTCCAAGTAATACTTTTCCACGGGAAGAGGTTCTAACGTGTGAACCACAAATCGAAGAACCTGCATTTAAAGAAATCCTATCTGTAATAACACGACTTAAAAACAATAAGGCAACAGGGGCTGATGGAATTGCTGCTGAATTTATAAAGGCAGGCGGCCATGCATTACATCTAAAACTATACGAACTAATAATAAAAATCTGGAGGACAGAAGAATTACCCCATGACTGGAAAGAGTCATTATTGATACCTATCTGTAAGAAAGGAGACAAGTTCCAATGTGAAAATTATAGAGGAATATCACGATTGTCCACAAACTATAAGATACTATCCACGGTATTACTAAATAGACTACAACCATATTCAGAAGACATATTAGGTGACTACCAAGCGGGTTTTAGACAAAATAGGTCAACAATAGATCAGATATTTATCTTACGACATTCAGCCGAGAAAAATTGGGAATATAAAAGAGATCTCCATAACATTTTTGTGGATTTTAAAAAGGCTTATGATAGTGTCCATAGGAATAGTCTATGGAATGCTATGCAGGAATTTAGAATACCAAGGAAGTTAATCAACATGACCAGACTATGCATGGAAGATACTTATACTATAGTAACATATAAAGGCAGGAAATCAGACCCTTTCCAAATAACATCTGGCTTGAAAATGGGTGATGCACTATCGCCGCTCCTTTTCAATCTGGCTCTAGAGAAAGTTGTAAGGAAGGTAAAGGAGGAATGTGCTATTAGAGGAACATCCAGTCTGCTTGGCTATGCAGATGATATAGATATTATAGGGGGAAATGAACAAAAGACATTGGAAATATTGACTCGCCTAAAGGAAAAAGCTCAACAGATGGGGCTGGTTATCAACCAAGATAAGACAGAATATATGGTACCTTCAGTTTAGTTTATTTTTAGTTTAGTTTAGTTTCTTCTTCTTCTTCTCTTCTTCTTCAGCTTTCCGAGCCATTGAGGTTCTTTGCTGCAAATACAATCCGTCTCCATTCGTCTCTCTGGTGGACCTTCTCTTGCCAGTCGTTGATTCCAAGTGCTTGTAGGTCTGTACATGTATTATCTCTCCACCGTCTTCTTGGTCTACCTCGGGGTCTACGGTCATTTACTTCCTGAGTGTAAGCGAGTTTTGTTTCCCTATTATCTTCCATTCTTTCTATATGCCCCAGCCATTATAGTCTATTAGCCTTCATGATACCAGTGATTAGCAGGGACTTAAACAGATCATAAATGTCTTTGTTACTTCTTCTTTTCCACTCTCCACTTTGTGTATCCCTAATGGGTCCAAAGATGCGTCTTAAAATATTGTTCTCAAAGGTTTGTAGCAAGGCTTCGTCTCCTTTCGTTGTACTCCAGGTTTCAGAGCCTTACAGCACAACTGGTCTGATCAGTGTTTTGTATATTGTGATTATGGTGTTACGAGATAGCGCCTTTGATTTTAGTAGATGTTGTAGTGCATAGTATATCTTATTTCCAGAGTTGATTCTAGTTTGTATTTCTTCCCTTATGATGTTGGAGCAGTTGAAGATTGTACCCAGGTATTTGTATGTTTCCGTTCTTTTAATGGTCATATTATCTATTTGTATGTGGCCAGAGTTTTTAGCCATTCCGTCTCTTGAAATTACCATATATTCTGTCTTATCTTGGTTGATAACCAGCCCCATCTGTTGGGCTTTTTCCTTTAAGTGAGTCAATATTTCCAATGTCTTTTGTTCACTTTGCCCTATAATATCTATATCATCTGCATAACCAAGCAGCTTGGATGTTCCTCCAATATCACATTCCTCCTTTATCTTCCTTACAACTTTCTCTAGAGCCAGATTGAAGAGTAGCGGCGATAGTGCATCACCCTGTTTCAAGCCAGATGTTATTTGGAAGGGGTCTGATTTCCTGCCTTTATATGTTACTATATTATAAGTATCTTCCATGCATAGTCTGGTCATGTTGATTAACTTCCTTGGTATTCCAAATTCCTGCATAGCATTCCATAGACTATTCCTATGGACACTATCATAAGCCTTTTTAAAATCCACAAAAATGTTATGGAGATCTCTTTTATATTCCCAATGTTTCTCGGCTATTTGTCGTAAGATAAATATCTGATCTATTGTTGATCTGTTTTGTCTAAAACCCGCCTGGTAGTCACCTAATATGTCTTCTGAATATGGTTTTAGTCTATTTAGTAATACTGCGGATAGTATCTTATAGCTTGTGGACAGTAGTGATATTCCTCTATAATTTCCACATTGGAACTTGTCTCCTTTCTTAAAGATAGGTATCAATAATGACTCTTTCCAGTCATGGGGTAATTCTTCTGTCCTCCAGATTTTTATTATTAGTTCGTATAGCTTTAGATGTAATGCATGGCCACCTGCCTTTATAAATTCAGCAGCAATTCCATCAGTCCCAGTTGCCTTATTGTTTTTAAGTCGTGTGATTACATATAGGATTTCTTCAAATGTAGGTTCTTCAATTTGTGGTTCGCATGTTAGAACCTCTTCCTGTGGGAAAATGTTACTTGGAGCTTCACAATTTAGTAATTCAATAAAATATTCTTTCCATGTGTTGCACATTTCCTCATTGGTATTTATCATATTCCCATTTTTGTCTTTTAAACCATATGTGTTTTGTTGGTGCCCTCGTTTCATTGACTTCAGTTCTTTAAAAAATTTGCTGGATTCATTTTTCTGGTGATTAGTTTCCATATCTTTGATTATATTACTCATATATTCTCGCTTCTGCTGTCTGACTATTTTTGTAGCCTCTTTACATTCATTTCTATAATGCTCTTCCTTTTGGATGTTATTGATGTCATTTAACCATACATGTCTGGCATTCTTCTTCCTAATGACTGCTTCTTCACATTTTTGATTGAACCATCTGTTCTTTCTATGCATGGTTAACACACCGAGACATTCTTCTGCGGTAGATTGAAGTGTATTCTTGATGTTCAACCAAGTTTGGTGAACGCTTTCCTCCGAAGGGTTTTGCAGAGTTTCAAGTTTACATTTTATTTCATCTGTAAATTTCTCTTTGACTGTAATGTCTTGTAGTTTTTCTCTGTTATATGTTGGGTGTAATCTTTGTAATTTAGTATAGAAAGCTCTCTTAAGTTTTATTTTAAATTTTGCTCCAACGAGGAAGTGGTCACTGTGGCACTCAGCTCCTCTTTAACTTCTGACTTGCTGGATGTTTGATGCATTTCTGTTGTTAATTAAAATGTGATCTATTTGATTATAGGTTCTCTTGTCACATGATTTCCAAGTTTGTTTGTGTATATCCTTTCTTTGTAGTCTGGTACTGCTAATCTGCAGTCCTTTGGCTTCTGCCAGGTTGATGACTCTCCATCCATTATCATTTGAAGTTGTATGTAGGCTTTCCATACCGGCCACTTTTTTATTAGTTTGCTCTCTACCTATTTTTGCATTGAAGTCTCCCAGCACAATCAGGATGTCCTGTTTGGGGGTTTCTTCTATGACATCTTCCAGATCATTATAAAAGTCTTCTTTAATATCATCTTCTTTCTCTTCAGTAGGTGCATGTACATTAATCATCGTTATATTTTTCCATTTACCTTTTATTCGTAATTTACTAATCCTGTCATTAAAAGCTTTAAAGTTTAAAACGTTCCCCCATAACTCTTTTTTGATGACAAATCCTGTTCCTAATTCATGTTTATTTTGGGTGTTTCCTCCATATATTATAATCATTCCATTTTGCTCTAAAGTACCCTCTCCTGGCCACCTTATTTCTTGAATTGCTGTTATATCCATTTGATATTCAACCAGCTCCCGGGTTAGTTCTTCGGCCGCTCCAGCTCGATATAGTGTCCGTACATTCCATGTTCCAAATCTCAAAAGTCCTTTAACGTTCCAAGGTCGTTGTCCAGATAAGTCAGTCCGATATCGAGGCTCATGTATTTGTTTCGTAACAAAGAAAGGTTTTTACAAAGGTGGGGATGTTAACCCCACACTTCAACCCCCAACCTGGAGGACCAGGGTGTTTCTCTTTGTCTGTTCTCTACCCTTTGACCTGTCCGGCTTGGGAGGCCCTGCTGGTAGCTACGCTACCGCCGGCATAGCTCTCAGGGTCATTGAGAAACTCAAGCTCCCCCACCACGACAAGGTGGAAACACCATCGGGGGAGTTTAGTTTAGTTTAGTTTAGTTTAATTGATGGATCAACTTCACGGCACACGGGTGTAACCCATAAGTGCTCCGTTCTCCTTCTAACTCAAACCTGAGTCTGGAGAAGCTCAGCTCAGTGCACGAGCTCCGTAGCACCGGTGAGGATCATGAGATACTTTGGGTAGATTTTTAACTCGAATTTTTGCCCAGACAGCGCCGTTAGGCTACTCTTTTTCGATTTCCAACTGCCAAGGGATTTTTTACGTGCGCAACAATACACACGGGCGTCCGATCTCACTATCCAGAGACCGGGGGAAATTTTATTGCTAGAAGTCCACGTGAAAAAAAAAATCCCGGTTCTCACCGGGGCCTGAACCCGGGACCTCCAGCACTCAAGGCGGACACCTTACCTCGAGACCACGCAGCTTTAGTACAACTAAATGAGACGAAGCCTTGCTACAAACCTTTGAGAACAAAGTCTTAAGACGCATCTTTGGGCCCATTAGGGATACACAAAGTGGAGAGTGGAAAGGAAGAAGCAACAAAGATATTTATGATCTGTTTATGTCCCCGCTAATCACTGGTATCATGAAGGCTAATAGACTGCAAACGGGGCACATAGAAAGAATGGAAGATAATAGGGAAACAAAACTCGCTTACACTCAGGAAATAAATGACCGTAGACCCCGAGGTAGACCAAGAAGACGGTGGAGAGATAATATATATACAGACCTACAAGCACTTGGAATCAACGACTGGCAAGAGAAGGTCAACCAGAGAGAGGAATGGAGACGGCTTGTATCTGCAGTAAAGAACTTCAATGGCTTTGAACGCTGAAGAAGAAGAGGAAGAAGAAGAAGATATATATATATATATATATATATATATATATATATATATATATATATATATATATATATATATATATATATATATGAAGGTTTCTCAACCAGACGTTGCACAGGAAATATGCATGCTCTGAATAATCTGCCATTTGTTTACACTACGAATCCATAACAGTTGTAATTGCTCTAGTTTTTGTATGGCAATGTTATTCTTTTTTGTCGTCACATTTCCATCGGCCGTCAGCTGAAAACCTTGAAATTAAAAAATGCCAACTTCCTGTAATTTCTCTCAGCTGAAAAATATATATGTTTACATATATTTTTACATCAGCTATCATTATTTTTGTTTGCGTTGCTTTGAGATATAAATTGTGTTGTTCTGATTTTTTTTTTTTAAATTGTTCCTTGATGTGGATGGCAAAGCGGAAATTATCACATTTTGTGTGCCAATGATTAGTTTATTATCATGCCAGAATACAGGAGTCCATGTACATAACCTTCTTGTCGATCTGCTGACTGAATAACATGACATGGCAGGAGCCATGTTGAAGTCCGAAGAGTTAATAACGTCACAGATACTGGATCTCGCAGTGTGGAGGGTGGGGACCAATGCTCTTCATGACCAACTTGCTGCACTCAACCTAAATCCTAGCCTAAAGACTTACTGTAGGATCGAGTTGGCCGATTGGAGAATGGTTTTGATTTAAACCGATCAGTTTGTTAAAAGAAATAAAAGTCTTAAAATACTATACCATACATATGGTATTACATACGGCAAATGAACTGCAACACAGACAGGTTGCCATCTTCACATCCGAGGTCAGCTATAAAGGATCTCCAGCACCTTGTGTCTCTCGACAACATGCAGCTTATCATCGTATTTCCTGTACATCTCTTAATGTAGTCTTCCCAGTTAAATCGTCGTCACTGTGGCATAAAGTTCAACAGAGGATTCTGTATTTCAATGTGCTTAAATGAGCCGATGTGGCATAGTGATTAATGCTCTTGCTTTCCAAGACAGTTGTCCGAGTTCAGTCCTCAGTATTGGCATAATAAGATTCTTTTGGGGTCCCCCCCCCCCCCCCCCCCGACCATTAGGGTTGGGGTCCACCCATAACATGGATGGATGCTGGATACTTTTCAAAATATTCTTGGAATCTTTAGCCATTCTACATCAGCACATCACTATACATTAATTGACTGTTCATTATATATTATATGTTTTGTTTTAAAAGAAAATTGAGCTTCGGTCTTGTAGAATTTAACAACATTTGACTGTTTGGGTGGAATATAATTTTTGACACCATTTTTACTATGGCAGTGTGTCCCGCTCTTACGGTACTTTGGGGATCGGAGAAGCCAAAGAAACAAACAAAAAAAGCGATGCACACTTTATTTGCAAACTAAATCTGCCAAAACTTATAATATATTTACACTATTAAGTGTAAAATAACGCTACGTGTCTAGATAAAATGAATATAAAATACAGAACCATACACATTTATAATACGGCAAGCAAAGACTAATTTAAAACATGAAAAAGATGTTATCATCGAAACCTTTGTTAGTGAACATCAGAAAAAGAAATACTACTTTGTTTTTTGTTTTGTTTTGTTTTTGTTACATATAGCTAATTTTAAAACACTGATATGAAACATGGACAGTTTCTAAACAGATAAGAATATCACTTAATGCCAAGGAATATGGATGTAAAGAAGCATGATGAAAATGCCATGGGCCGCCAACATGTATAAACTAAATATTTTTTTAAAGGCTCAGAAATACGAGGCGCTTTACTATTAATAAAAATACATATAAAAGAAGCAGACACTAAACGAAGAGGTTAAAAATGGAACATATTATAACAGTTAGAAAGATTTACGCAAACAGAGAAGTAGGACGACAGTAAGAGAAGATTCTTAACAACCTGTCGTCATTACTTGGCAGAACATCATCAAATGAATTGATAAATGCTGTCGGAGAACAGGAGCTGTAAAATTAAAAAAACATGAGCGTTCAGGTCAGTTGGCAAGGTGATGATGATGATGATGATGATGTTGATGATGATGATGATGATGATGATGATGATGATGATGATGATGATGATGATGCAAATTTATTGAAGGAAGCCTGAGTGACGTCTAAGCGAAACATCGTAAAGAGAAGCGTTGAATAATGGGTTTTCATTGCAGTGTGTGACTTAGTGGCAATAACTCCGTCACAGAGCACTCTCGACTGGAGGCTTCTGACAGGTGTATGTTATGGCACTCGCACAGATTGCACCATAACGATTGTGGTGATAACACAATCAATTGAAGGTAAACATATCAAGGATGCCTTTATCCGTGAGAACTTGGCATATTGGGAATAAGTTGTCAGTATGATACTTTCTTGACAACAATCCTTTTTCTTCTTCCTCCTAATGGCAGGAAGTATGTGCTCCATTCTTAAAACTTTAAAAGCAGTGGTTCTTCTTCTTCCTCCATCTCCTCTTCCTTACATATCTCGCCGTCATCTTCCTCGTCCCCTTCCTCTCCTTCATCTTCTTCTTCTTCTTCTTCTTCTTCTTCTTCTTCTTCTTCTTCTTCTTCTTCTTCTTCTTCTTCTTCTTCTTCTTCTTCTTCTTCTTCTTCTTCTTCTATTTCATCTTCTACTGGAGATCTTGACCCTCCAGTCTTCTCCGTTTTATGGTATTTTAATCAAGATAATGTAATTTATTCGCTTCATATGATATATAATTCTGCAGTATGCACCGGACGAGATGCAGCGGAAACATACCAGGCAATAAATCTGTATGTAAATCAAGAAAATGTTTATAGTATTATGTTGTACAGCTGGTTTAAGCTTTCCACATACACATTTCTCTTCATTCCTCTGCTTATTTCCTGGCATTATTTCACATAAGACTAATATCTCTATGGCACCACTTCTGTTGATACGGTTCATAATTTCACTTTTCTTCTCATTATGTATTGATTTGTGATATAATAACGGTTGCAACTGTCAATCCCCTAACGTGTGTTTGCTTGTCTGTCCACGGAAAACTCAACATTATTCTCTCGATGTTGATCACATTCCAAGACTCCTGATTTCTTTTGGGATTGCAATAAACATAGATCGGCATAAGTCACGAGATACATATCTAAGTATCATATATTGTGTTCAGCAGTCTGGAGACTTGGGCTATTCTATATTCTTCCAAGGCTGGTGTCAGTAACCTTCGGCACGCGTGCCAAGTGTGACACGCGGAACGATTTTCAATGGCACGCTGATTGAATTTAAATACAATACATCATGTAATTAAACATTGATTGTTTAATAACATAGAGGCACTTATTTCATTAAAATAATATTCCCTTTCAATCTCTATACACGACATTATGTTTTGCACGTCTCTCTCTCTCTCTCTCTCTCTCTCTCTCTCTCTCTCTCTCTCTCTCTCTCTCTCTCTCTCTCTCTCTCTCTCTCTCTCTCTCTCTCTGAGGGATGTGTGGGTGGTTGCGGGTGTGAGGGTGGATGGGGGATGTGTCTCACAACATTGCAATATGCACTGTTTATGTTGACAATGTTTTTTTCCCCATGTGAATGTACCATGCGTACTATGCATTGTTTATGCTTACAAAATCAATTTGACAATGTTTTTTCCCCCTATGTAAATGTAGCATGCACATTTGATGAATGAAAGATGAGTAATCGAAAGGGCCGAATGTAAGACGGGCCTGCGTGCCCAATTTGTTACCCTTTTAAAATAAAGTTCGTTCGTTCGTTCTCTCTCTTTCTCTCTCTCTCTCTCTCTCTCTCTCTCTCTCTCTCTCTCTCTCTCTCTCTCTCTCTCTCTCTCTCTCTCTCTCTCTCTCGCTCTCTCTGTGTGTGTGTGTGTGTGTGGCTGGGGTATATGTTTAGATGGGTGGGGATGTGTGGGTGTTGGTGGGTAGTGGGATGTGTGGGGGTGGGTGTAGATGGTGTGGGGGATGAGTGTATGGGTGGGGTATGGGGTGTGGATGTATGTGGGGGTGGTGGTGTGTGTGGGTTGGTGGGAGATGTGTGTGGGTGGATGGAGGATGTGTGGATGGGTGGAGAGATGTATGTTGGGGTTGTGGGGTATGTGTGGGTGGGGGATGTGTGCGGATGGATGGGGGATGTGTGGGTGGGTGGGGAGATGTGTGTTTGGGTGCGGCATTATTGTGTTGGTAGTTGCGGAATGTGTGTGTTGGCGGAGAGTGGATGTGTTAGTGTGTGTGTGTGTGTGCGCACATGCGTGTGAGTGTGTGTGTGTGTGTTTGTGTGTGTGTGTGTGTGTGAAAGAAAGGAGAGAGGGTTTAGTGCACGCATGTCATGTAACATGCTATTTCATAATTTTTGTGTATTCTCATCTTTCATAGTTTCATTTTGAATGCCACTTGATTTTATCATGCATAACATGATCACATGTACTTTACTGTAGAGTGAGTGAGAGAATGAGTGAGTGTGAATGAGAGACAGTCAGTGAATGTAAGAGTGAATGTGTGTGTGTGTGTGTGTGTGTGTGTGTGTGTGTGTGTGTGTGTGTGTGTGTGTGTGCGCGCGCGCGCGCACCTGTCTCTATGTGTTGGAGCGTCACTATTTTGTTACGTTACACAATGCATATGTATAATTTTTTCTCCATTTTATACATTTTTGTGAGAACGCTCACACTAATCGTCAGTGTATATATGTGTGTCTGTAAATTGTGAGAGTGTGTTCATATTAGTTTCAGTTATTATGTGAGGCAACATGTATGTGTCTAGATGTGAGGATGTGTGTGTTTGGGTGTGTGGGGGATGTGTGTGTGGGGTATGTGTGTGGGGACGTGGATGTGGGGGATGTGTGTAGGGGTGGTGGATGGGTGTGTGATTGAGGGTGTGTGGGTGAGGGATGTGTGGTGACGATGTGTGGGTGGGTGGGGAGACGAGTGTGTGAGTGAGGGATGTGTGTGTGCGTGGGTGGGGACATTGGGTGAGTGAGGAAAGTGTGTGTGGGTGAGGGATGTTTTTGTGGGTGAAGGATGTTTGGGTGGATGGGTGTGGGTTGTAGGTGTCGGTGGATGGGGGATACATAAGTGGATTGGTGGGTGGGGGATGTGTGTGTGGATGGTGGATATGTGAGTTTGGGTGTGTAGGGTTGTGTTTGATGTGTGTGTGTGTGTTAGTTGGGGATGGATGTGTTGTTGGACATGAGTGAGTGGGGTGTATGGGTGGGGGATGTGAGTGTGGATACGTGTGGGTGGGGATGTCGGGGTGGGTGGGTGGCTGTTGTATGTGTGGATTGTGGGGGTCGTGGGTCGGAGATGTTAAGTTTGGATGGGGATGTGTGGGTGGGTGGGGAGATGTATGTGTGGGTGGGGGGGGGGGGGTAGCGGATATGAGTGCGTGTGGGGATGTGTGTGCAGGTATGTGTGTGTGGGTGGGGAGATGTGTGTGGGTGAGGGATATGTGTGTGCTTGGAGGATGGGTGTGTGGGTTGGGATGGGAGTGTGGGTTGGGATGGGAGTATGGGTGAGGAATGTGTGTATGTTGGTGGGTGGAGGATGTGTAAGTGAGTGTGTGTGTTCTGTTTGGGGATGTATGTGTGGGTGGGGGGAAGCGTGTATGTGTGTGGGGGTATGTGTATATGGGGGTGGGTGGGTGATTGCAGATGTGCCTGAGGCTGTGTGTGTGGGTGGGATTGTCGGTTGGTGGTTGGATGTGTGGGTGGGTGGTGGATGTGTTTTGGGTGCGGGACTTGTCTCATAACGTGGTAATATGCTTTGTTTATGTTTACAATATTCATTTGACAATGCTTTTTTCCTATGGATCATGCACTATTGATGAATGAAAGATGAGTGATTGGAAGGACCGATTGTAAGACGTGCCCAGTTGGTGGCCCTTTTAAAATAAAGTTAAATCAGATCAAATCAAATTAAATCTCTCTCTCTCTCTCTCTCTCTCTCTCTCTCTCTCTCTCTCTCTCTCTCTCTCTCTCTCTCTCTCTCTCTCTCTCTCTCTCTCTCTCTCTGTGTGTTTATTTTGCAAATGTTTACTGAGTAGTTTGAAGGTGTTGCATTCTGTATTGTGCGTAAGTTTACATGAGTCCTGTATGTTTCGTGATTTGTTCTTTTATTAACTGGTGTTGCATGTCTATAGTGATATATGCAAGTACTTGTTACATTATCACTAATTAGTGTATGTATGTATGTGTGTGTGTGTGTGTGTGTGTGTGTGTGTGTGTGTGTGTGTGTGTGTGTGTGTGTGTGTGTGTGAATGTGCTCATCTTCTTTTCGTGCGTGCTTAAAAAAAAACAACATTTGATCGAACTTCTTTCATACTCCATGTACACTCATTTACACCTAGAACTTAAATATGGACTCAATGTTTAATTGGATCCCACGCTTATCGACATGGCACAAGATGATGATGATGATGATGATGATGATGATGATGATGATGATGATGATGATGATGATGATTCATAGAGAGAGGGGCGGGAGAATGTCATAATCTCCCCACCAGTTCTGCCACGTCTTCATCATTGACGCCTGGCAATTACGGCCAGGTACGCCTGTGAGCGACACTAACTACGTGGTGACAGGAAATTGAACGTTCTTTAGAAGTAAATAAAGAACTACACCTTTGGTTTATTGACTATACAAAGGCTTTCGATAAAGTAAGACTTGTCAACATGATAAAGATGTTTGAAGATCTACATATTGATGAGAAAGACCTTAGACTTGTAAAGAACATTTATTGGAAACAACCCGCTGCCATAACATTTGATAATGAAGTAGGTCAATGTCAGCCTATGAAGAGAGGTGTGCGACAGGGATGTGTAATGTCTCCAGATCTTTTATTCTTGTACAGTGAAAGTATTTTCAGAAATATAGAATATATGAAAGGAATCAACATTGGGGGACGAAACATCAGTAACATTAGATATGCAGATGATACAATCTTGACTGCAGACAATGAACAGGACCTGCAACATTTATGTATACAGTTGTTGCATACAGTGAACAACTAAGGTTAGAATTGAAAACACAGATTATGGTCGTCACTGGGACGAAGGAAATACCACCATGTAATATGCAAGTAAATGGGAATATTCTTAAACAAGTGAATCGGTACAGTTATCCCGGAACAGTCATAATATCTGATGGGAGATGCCTGGAAGAGATTAGAACCAGTATCGCCATGGCGAAGGCAGCCTTTAGCAAGATGAAAAACATACTGACCAATAAAAATATGTCATTTGCAACGAGAAAAAGAGTTTTGAGGTGCTATATAGAGCCTGTACTTTTGTATGGATGTGAAGCGTGGACAATGAGCAGGCAAGCTGAAAAACATCTGATGGCTGTGGAAATGTGGTTTCTGAAAAAAAATTGAAACGAACACTATGGACAGACAGAAAAACCAATGAATAAGGCCTTCAAGAAACAATGAAAATCGTAAACTGATTAGCGAAATTAGATGTAGAAAGTCAAAAGTATTAGGGCATGTTATGAGAAGAAATGGATTGCCGAACTTGGTAACAACTGGCAAGATCGAGGGGAATAGACCAATTGGAAGGCAGAGAAGTAAATACCTGGATGGCTTGGCCATGTGGCATGGTCGAGACAGAAACGCAGAGCTGATCCACGACTCTGGTGAAAGAGTGAGTTGGCGAGTTATGGCCGCCCACGCTTGTCGGTATGGCACATGACGGATGGATGGTGAAACATTTTCTCTAAAACTATAATTTTTCCAAGTTAAGTAAAGTTAACAGTTTCAAACAATGACTATACATAACTATCGCAACAGGAGTCCCATTTTACCAATTTTTGAATAGGCATACGTGTCTTCTGCGAGAGAGAGAGAGAGAGAGAGAGAGAGAGAGAGAGAGAGAGAGAGAGAGAGAGAGAGAGAGAGAGAGAGAACACGCTAAAACACGCGTCTAGTGGTTTCGGTGACAACCGTTTTATCTCCAGTAGGTTGGGTAATTTGACCAACCAGAAGAGACGAGTCCATCTCTTTATACAAGTATTATGTTATTACCCATTTTGACCACTTTGCACCGTTTCACAATAGTGGATCAGCAGTTTGACTGCTAAACATCTTTTGATGAACGTTAGCTATCAGTATAATAATGACACAAGCAACGATTGACTTGGAACAAGTTCATAGCGAGATGGTGAATATGGCGCTGATTATTATTAGTTCCTACAAGTCCAAAAAGGCAAATAACTCGACGTTGTCTGGTTTAGTCGGTCAAATAGCCAAACAACAATCTGTGCTGCTCACGAGACTAGAAGACAGTATCAAGCCCGAACATGTTTTCCAAGTCTTTGTTTTAGTCAGTGATGAATTCTTTGGTGATAACGTCATCAACTATGGGAGAATAATTATGCTGTTTACCTTTGGCATGCGTCTGGGTAAGCATCTGGTTGATAATTCTTACAACGCCGATGTGAATGTCCAAGACCTGGAAGAGGACTTCGCTAAATCTGTAGGCGAATATATGGCTGATAAACTAAGTCCTTGGATACTTCAACAACAAGGTGGTTGGCGGAATTTCTATGCTTTGACTGCAAACAAAGAAATTGATTAAAAACAGGCTTAAATCCCAGTATTTCGTTATTCTTGTGAGTGTGAGAGCGCTTGATTGTGGATATATAATACCTATAGTAAACCCCTTTGGGTAAATTGTGAGAGGGAGTCGACACGTTGTAATGGCAAGTGGTAAAATTGTGAGAGTCAGTGGGAATTTGTGAGGTTAATTGGTCAATTTGATAAGTTGTGAAAGCAAATGGGGTAGTTGGTAGGGCAATTCGACAAGTTGTGAAAGCAAATTTCTTAGTTTGCTATAATTTTTTTCTCCTTTTGGTTAATATTTCTTCCTTTGGCTAGCGTATTTATTACTTTGGCCAACTTTTTTCTTACTTTACCATACATATTTCTTAGTTTGGTTGGTATTTTTCTCACTTTGATTAGTATCTTTTCCAGTTTTGGTAATATATTTTCTTACTTGGTCGACAAATTTTCCTTTTTTTTTTTTTTTGTAAATTTGGATGACATATTTATAAGTTTGGGTGGAATATGTGTTTACTTGGCCAATATTTTTCCCATTTGGTTAACAAATTTTCCTATTTAGGTCGATATTTTCTATCTTTGGTTAATAATTTTCTTCGTGTGGGTTAACAAAGTTTCCTACTTTTCATAAGTTTGGCAGAGCTTTTTATAAGTTTGGTCGATAATTTTTTCACATTTAGTTAACAAAATGTCATATTTTTCATAAATTTACCGGAGATTTGTAAAAGTTTGGTCGACATATTTCTATATTTACCCAATATTTTTATTACTTTGGTCAGTTTGGATGATATATTTATAAGTTTGGTCAGCCTTTTAGTTGATTTGGCTAATATTGTTTTCCTACTTTTTATAAGTTTGGATGAGCCATTTATAAGTTTGGCCGATCTTTTTCACATTTGGGTAAGAAATTTTCCTACCTTTTATGGGGTTGGACGAGCAATTTATTTACTTGGTCAATAGTTTTCACCTTTGGCTAATAAAGTTTCCTATATTTTGTCCGTTTGGATGCGCTATTTCTTTACATGGCCAATATTTTTTTCCCATTTGGTTAACAAATGTTCCTACTTTTCATAAGTTTGGTGGAGATATTTCTGTATTTGGCCGACATTTTCCCCTTTTGGTTAACAAATGTTACTACATTTCATAAGTTTGGCGGAGATTTTTATCAGTTTGGTCGACATCTTTCTGTATTTACCCAACGTTTTTATACATTGAAGCACGTATTTTCCTACTTCGGTCGACATGTTTCTTAATTTGAGCAATATTTTCACCCTTCGGCTAACACATTTTCCTACTTTTTATAAGTTTGGACGCGCTATTTATAAGTTTGAGCGACATTTTTCCTATTTGGTTAATATGATTTCCTATTTGCCCCATATTTTTTACATTTGACTTATAATTTTCCTACTTTTTATAAGTTTGGTTGAGATATTTATGTATTTGGCCACCATTTTTATTAGTTTGACTAGCCTTTTCTTCTACTTTTTATAAGTTTGATTGAGATATTTGTGTGTATCTGACCAATATTTTGCCTATTTGGCTAACAAATTTTCCTACTATTTATAAGGTTGGATGAGCTAATTATAAGTTTGGTCAGCCTGTTATTTGATTTGGATAACATTTTATCATAGTCTTTATAAGTTTGAATGAAATATTTATAAGTTTGTCCATCGTTCTGCCTATTGTATTACTTCGGTCGACATATTTCTTGATTTTACTATTATATTGTCTTGCTTGTTATAAGTTCGGATGAGATATTTACTGTATTTGACCACCATTTTTTATTAGTTTGACTAGCATTATTTCCTACTTTTTTATAAGCTTCTTTGAAATTTTTTTCTTTATTTGACCCATAGTTTTCATCTTTAGTTAACACATTTTCCTATTTGGTCGATATATTTATAAGTTTGTTTGAGATATTTCTTGAATTGCCCATCAACATGTAACACCCACTCATCCCATGACACCCATATGCACCGTCAACAATAAAATCCAACAAGTGAACGCAAATATAATAATATAATTGTTTATTTTACAGTATTTTCAGTAAATTTTACAAAAATAAAATGAAGCATAATATCAGTACACAAAATGGCTGATCAACAGGTGGTGTTATACCTAATATGATCATATACACACCATGCACAACGGTGTCGAACGTTGGTCATAAACCTGTGGTTATTTATTAAACGAGACAGAATTCTGGGATATGATAGAGATAAAAACTTATAGCTGGAATCGTCTCTGTAGTGTATTTGGTATTTGGACGTTGTTGCATAGCGTATGTAAGAATGTCGTGTCCGTGTACTGTTTTGATAAACTCGTCAAAGTTTTGTCTGTTTCGGATTAGTTGTGGAATTTCTAAGACAGAAGCGTTATTGAAAGATGCGTGGTAGAACCGAAGAGCTTGTGTTTCGATGTGCCTAAGGACTACGTGATAACTACAGTTGATTTTGAATATGCTCTTTTGAGTGTTAAAGATCTTGTACAAGGTCTCTGTCCAGTCTTTAGGGTGTTGTGTCTGTGGACTAATAAAAAATGTATAGACAGACATATATGTGTTGATCTTGTTATGTGTTTTGATACTACTCCAGTTGTCGTTGTATACTTGTCTAACATAATCTGGTAGCGTGTGTAGAGAACCCGCTTCATCCTTGTGTTGTGTGTCGCTGACTGGTTCGGCGTTTTCGTTTTGTTTAGTGTTCTTCTTCTTCTTCCTGCTTGTCACATCACTATTGGTAACCGCTGATCTCTTACGCACTGTTGGTGAAAAAGGTGTTGACGTTTCTGTTGGTATTACACTGGATGATGATCCTGGTGTTGCGTGTTCTTTTGTAATGTGACGTTGTAGATTGTCTTTCCTGTTAAAATGATGATCACAAGTTTGACACGAATACACTTGCGGCTTGGTACTGTGCCTGGTCCGAATATGGCGAAGAAGATTACGCGCTTCAGTGAAACCTTTCCCACAAGTTGCACATAAGTGGTTCTCAGATGGTTGCCAAGTAGACATCTTTTTAGGCACTTTCACTAGCGAGTTGATAGTTAGATAATCAACACTCGACTTGAAATCTGTTCACGCTGAGCCTCTGTATATGGTGTTGAATATAATTAGTTTATAACTTGCACTAATGGTAGATAACTTGACGTTGACTAGTTTAGGATACCAAATATCCAAACAACAAGATGTAATGTTCACTAGTTTAGTATGCGGTATCAAACCTGAACAAGTTGTACCAGTCTCTGTTTCAATCGGTGATGAAATCTTTGCAGATGCCGTTGTAAACTAAGGCAGAATAATGCTGACGCTTACACTAGGAGTGGGTCTGGGTAAGAAACCAGTTGATAATTCTTACAAGTCAGTTGTGAATAGCCAAAAACTGGGAGACAGCTCCACTAAATCGGTATGTCCGTATATGGTTGATAGTCCGTGGATACTAAGACAAACAGGTGCCTGGCGAACTTTCTACACTTGAAGACAAATAGCAGTTGAATAACCACAAAATTGAAGACTCGGTCGTTCGTCGTTCTTGTGTAAAGCGCAAGGTGAGTGAGAGCTGGTGAGTTGGTTATATATTACATAAAGTAAGCCCCGCCCACAGTATAGTGGCCAGCCAATCAATGATTGTCTAACATTAAATGTGGATCAATTCTAAGACCAACACCCTGATTGGTTGTAAGCCACACATCAGTTTGTTTGTTTCACAAGTCAAGCTGCCGCCGGAAGCCTCAATTAGACTCATCTCAAAGGATGGAGGTCTGCAAATAGTTTTGCAGTATTATAGAACAGCTAGCAGTCATGTTGTTTAATTGTTATGGCCTTACGCCACCATCAGGTTCGATCTGATTCAAATCCGACACCCACGACGACATAGAGGGCCCTCTTTACTTTTTTCTTTTCTTTCTTTCTTTCTTTCTTCAAGGATTTCCTTTAACGAGCTGAAACTGTATGCTGCTAGTGTTCGGAAGCCTTTATCTACCCCTTTCACAACTCACCCACCCCTTAACAACGAATATCACTAAGCCATACCCACCACTACTAGTACTAGCCGCCATCTTGACTTTTTTAAGGTTTTCCTTTATACTGTGTAATGATAGGGCATAAACCATTACAGGTCTCTACAGCTCACTAATAACCGCTATAGGAAAACTGGTGATATGGGCATTACAGAGGAAATCACGGGTCAGGTAACCTCTCCCGCATTGGTCGACACACGATTCACTTGAGTTCTCCTTTGTTAACATACAATGGTGATATAATTAATAGTACCAACTGTCGCCAGCACACCTAATTCCCAATACACATTAATTATTTTACTATACACATGCAGATAATACTGACTTTTTGGTCACAGATGTTGTAAACCAACCTTTAACAAAGATACGAAACATGTGACACCAATGTTACTTTAACAGATTCCCCACATAGCGGGATTCGCTTCTCTGGCGCCTATGTTGGGTATAGTTATCACCCATCCGCGTTATTCGAACCGTCAATGACACCACCTAGCTCCGTTACATACTCGACCACTGCCACACTACGCCACCACACAGTAGGTTTCGAACCTGTCAAGCGCTATGGCAGCAACTAGACACCCCTGTTATACGTTTACGGCTTAGTATACACTTTTTAAAAAAAAGCCGCCTAGGGTGGACATCTTTATCGAACCGCGGCGTGAATCGACTCTCAAACGATGCCTACGGCACCACCTAGCCCCGTTACACACTCGACCACCACCCAGCACACACCAACCACACAGTAGGATCGACCCTGTCGCATGGTAGGGGACCCACTAGACACCCCAGTTACACATTGGTGATATCCCACTATGACCAACTACACACCCCCTATGAAAACTAGGTGTGGCCATGTGGTAACCTTACCAGCGAAAAAGAATCGAGCTTCGAACCTATCACCTCCATATGAGGCAGCCTATGGTACCAACTAGCTTGTGTACGTCTATACAAAAGGGAAGATAATTATTTTTTTTTCTTCTTTACCATGGCTGACAGCTTTATCACGCGCATCTCCAATGCGACGGTGTTACCATACAAATACGAAGACAAGGAAGGCTTCTACAGCTGGTCACATCTTCTGAATCAATTAGCAAACCTGCCGCCGCCGTTATCGAACTCATCTTTACTGAGCCTACCCACCTAGTTCAATTGATCTTTTCCTTTGTTACACATACTCCGATTAATATCACCAACTACCTTGCATAATTTACCGGCCATTTAAATTCTTTTTTAACCCACAGACAATTTTTTAAAAAAAATCGATCTAGGAAAAACACGAAGAATATTCGACCGGGTGGTATGAATCGTCATACCACGCGCCATCGTCATACCACTCGCCATACCACACAGTGAGATTCGAACCTGTCAAGTGCAATGGCAGTAACTAGAACCCCTGTTACACATTGGTGATATCCCACTATGACCAACTACGCACCCCCCGTCTTTCACCACTTACCAACCCACCCTACACATCGTTCTTTTGCGCCTATTATTTTATTCCGACACCGCCCTTGATTAACAACAGATGGCACCAGCGACCTCCCTCGACCCCGACACTAATATACACCTGCCGGCAATATCGACTTTTTGCTCACAGATATTCGCCGATCTTACCAAAGATACGAATACATCAACCCGTAACAACCTGCCCACACCTATCGATTATGCATAAATTATGTTCCCCCATTCCCCTTTGAGCTTACTAAATAAATGCGGGTCCTCATGGCTCCTCATGGCTCCTCTCTATATATTCTTTGTATATGAGGTAATTTATGTCTCAAATCACCTCGTATCCATCCTATATACTACTTCCTTTCCTTGCACTCTCTGTTACTACAATGTCCAACAATTGCTGCAGGTCTGTTGAATTATCCGCCAATAATATTGTGCCATCTGCATATCGTATACTATTTATATTATAACCTCCAACTAGTATTCCTGTCATCTCTTTGACCTCTCTCATTATTACTTCGCTACATAGGGAAAAGAGCTCTGGTGACAAGATACATCCCTGTCGTACTCCTAACTTTATCTGTTCCTAACTACCCTTTTCATTTCCCATTTTAATTGCGGCTACTTGGTTCCAGTAAATATTCTTTATTATTCTTACATCTTTCCCATCAATGTTGATATTTTCCAACATTTTAATCAGTTCCTCATGTTTTACTTTATCAAATGCCTTAGTAACTATTAGTGTTGGAACTCTTCGCTGGCTGCTGAGGATGGGGACGGAGCGCTTATGGGAATGCCCCGAAGCTGTGATGTCGGTTGCTAAGTCAATCAATCAATCAATCAAATACCTTAGTATAATCTATGAAGCACAAATATATGACTTTCTGTTTCTCTATTGAACTTTCTATTAGTGTCCGTAATGTATATATTGCATATATTGCAATATATTACTTATTTGTGCCCTTTCCCTCCACACATCCATACTGTTCTTCACTAATTTCCATTTTTATTTTCATTCTGGTTCTTCGCATTATGATTCTGAGTAGAAGCTTAGTGATATGTTTTATGAGATTAATTGTACGAAAATCTTCACATTCAATTGCTCCTGGTCTTTTTGGCAATGCGATAAATACAGATTTCAGCATATCGCTCGGTAGGTAAATATCCACTGCTGCAAATATCATTCAACATTTTGGTTAATATATCTACTCCAAATGCTCTCAATATTGCTCCTGGTCTTTTTGGCAATGCTATAAATACAGATTTCAGCATATCGCTCGGTAGGTAAATATCCACTGCTGCAAATATCATTCAACATTTTGGTTAATATATCTACTCCAAATGCTCTCAATACTTCTAATTCTTCTATTGTGATTTCATCTGGCCCAGCTGTTTTTCCTTTCTTCATATGTATTATAGCGTCAGCGACGTCTTCTTTTAGAATAGGTGGGCCTTCTAAGTTACTTTCTTCTGTTAATTCTGCCCTTTCTCCATCATATAATTCTCTTATCTACTCATTCCACCTCTTCATTATAGCACCTTCCTCCAATAATATCTTTCCTATTTTTGATTTCAAACACCACTTATTTATTCTTATTTTCCTTCCCGTGAGCTCACTTATTTGTCTGTGCATATCTTTTGTATCTTTAGTTAATTTAATTAAATTTTTTTGCACTGTTCGTTTAACCAATTTTCTTTTTCCTTCACACATTTATCTTTTATTTCTTTATTTATCTTAGAGTATTGTTGTTTGTCATTTTTACTCTGTTTTTTTTTTTTTTTTGTCCATCAACATTAAGATTTCTTTATTCATCCACTTTTTCTAAGCTATTTGGCTTCTCCCCGGTAATATTTCTTTGCTAGTTTGATGAATGGAGTCTGTCGGATGTATAGTTGTTTGGACAACCCCAAAGAGAGAAAGGATACCAAGTTCCTCTTTCTCAATGTGATCCTGCCCGTTATAATTAATTTAGCTGTTACTGGCTCAGTGGTTTGAGACCAGAAATAGAGTTTCAGAGAACCATGGAATACCTCCAGGAAATAACTGAAAAGGTTTTCTCTGAATACCCAAAATATCCGTTTGGTGGTTACTTGCCTCTCATCCCTCAACTAAATAATTATTAATCTAAGGTTGTTAATTAAAACAATTTTACTACGACAAGAGAACTCTCAAAAAAGACAATGACCCTTATTTTTTTTCAATTTTATTACACTTAAATATTGCTATTGAATAACAAGGTCATAAACATACAACAATATACAATCAATGCTTTCACAAAACAAGATCATGTACATGTTCGTCTCTACTAAATATATATTCATATTCTGGATGTGCTCACTATACAATCCATCGCCATCAGTGCGGTATCAGTCAGTACAACTCTCTCTCTCTCTCTTTCTCTCTCTCTCTCTCTCTCTCTCTCTCTCTCTCTCTATATATATATATATATATATATATATATATATATATATATATATATATATATATATATATATATATATGTGTGTGTGTGTGTGTGTGTGTGTGTGTGTGTGTGTGTGTGTGTGTGATTTCTTGAGTGCGCTTTGTTGTTCCAGGTTAATGTTTTTCGGCTCACTTGTGTTCCACTTATATAAATAGACTAAATTATTTAGGATGACTGTCCTTTATTGTTTAGGGGAACCTCTTGCAGGTAGTATTAGGCCTCACTATATCAGCTGCCTCACTCAGTCAAGCTGCTACATTCAGCCAAGCTGTTGCTTTCACAAAGTCAGGTCTGGATCTAGCTGTGTCTAGCCACTAACTGAAATTTCAGCATTAATCATAAATCTAATGATATCATCACTGTGACATTAGAAACGAAATGCTGTAACTCCTAAGAACACAACAAGTTAAATCAATAAAAGGAATCTTGTTCCTAGAGAAAAATAAACATAGGAGACAGATGGTCTTGGTGTTCTCAATGAGTTAACACCAACAGAATTGGTTGCTCTCCATCCAATCTTCCATTACAAGGTGTTCAATGTTTAGACTAGCAGATGTGCAGATTCATCTTCACCTATGCCTGTCATCATGGTCTCCAAGTTGAGTAATACCGTGATTGATTGGGCATTTGACAACTATGTTTACCATCCTCTTCTGTACCTAGTTATTTTCTCGACACCTTCTTCCATTAAAGGAAAAGGGCCTCACGCTTTAATAAGGGTTTAAAAAATCGTTCCCCATTGCAATGCGTATTTGCTTATAAACAATGTAAGTACATCATGGTATCAATTCTTTTTATAGGATTTAGGTGAATTCTTTACTAATCAAAAGTTTCAAGGTAAGTATATTCTCTCCTGTTCACCGTGTCTGTAATATGTTTTTACCTCATTTATCATCATCATCATCATCATCATCATCATCATCATCATCATCATCATCATCATCATCATCATCATCATCATCATCATCATCATCATCATCATCATCATCATCATCATCATCATCATCATCATTGTTATTACAATCATCATCATCAGTCTCATCATTATCATTATATCATTATCATCATCATTGTTATTTCAATCATCATCATTATCATTATATCATTATCATCATTACAACCATCATTATTACAATCATCATCTTCATTACAATCATCATCATCATCATTCAGCACACACAAAACAATATGTTTGTAACCTGAGTTATATGTAATACAGAGTGGTGTCATCCAGGACACAGAAAGCTTTGATTGTTACATGAGTGATATGTGATACAGAGTGGTGTCATGCTTAAGACAAAAACCAGATAATGATAACATGAGTTATACACAATACAAAGTGGTGTCATGCGTCGGAGTGCACTAAATTATTAATTAATGTATGGGTTGTGCCGAACATGTTCTTTTCTGATAGACAGGACATTACACATCAAAGTTGCCTTCAATCATGAGATTGATTTCTAGCTTATACCCATCTTAGCATGTCAATTCAACTCACTCATTCTCATTCATCAGAAATCATTCTCATACATGCATGTAAGATAAGTAATTATACTTATGTGATTTCCCAATGAAACTAAATGTTTAACACCATTGACATCACAATTAAATCTCAATCATTCCACAATCAGTCATCAGACACAATCATATCTGTATGGATGACAATTAAGCATTATTATGTGCCTCACACATGATAAATCCACATGTTTAACAACAATGAAAATACATTTGATTCACCACATGGGTGCTTTCAACCAATACACACAATTATGATCCCTATAGACATCTATTTACATCTTAATTGCTCATGTACTTTTGTTACACATTACACTGATTTCTGTTACCAGTGTTGGCACATGTAAAATAGTTTCTTCTTATTGAACTAAGTATTCTTAGCTTTCTAAATCTTAAGTTAATCACACTTCTAATCACTGCTGATTTAGTTTAACTTCTTAAGAAATAAATTTTACAACCTAGGTCTAATGCTTACACATTAAATAAGTTGTTTACCTGGGAGAAAAGAAAACTCACTGTGGTTTATCCTAATGTACAGTTTATCCATGACTATGATAACTGAATATAATATTTGGTTTCTACTAAATTAGTTTCTTAAGGACTAATCACGTGGTTTACAACACACTGATTCACCGACTTCTTGAAAAAGGGATCAATGACTAGCGTAATATAAAATATACTATTTTGTTCACCTTCATTCTTTTTTTGAACACCACATATCAACACCAAGATGTCAGGTCCTAGATAAGGTTGGGTTTCCAAATACACTGGCTGCTGGTTGCTTCTTCTTTTCTCTTTCGACTAAATAATTATTAATCTTGTGTGAGTAGAGATTTTCGAGGCTACCTTTTCCAGTATTCACAGTAGGCCTTAATCAAGCGACGACGAGTTTGTGGTATCACAAATAGGCCATGCACCGGTCGTTGCAGTTTTTATACTCGCTTTTCCCGGTTCAAGTTTTTAGTTATCACGTCGAAAATGAGTCCGTTATGGTAAATTTAGAATTTTAGAAGTGCGGAACAAACCAGCAATGTTGCTTTGGTAATCTTTGAATAATAATGCGGGGAATATTCACAACGACGATGACGGCTTGTGAAAAAAATATACCACAGAGTCCCTTAACATTTCCCATTGTTCATTTATACTCTGTATTTTAGCTATTGCATTGTACCTATTTTTCACAGTCACTCTGTATTGTTCTTAAATTTCTTTATCTACTTTTAGAATCTCTTTATTAAGTCTTACTTTCTAAACCATTTCTACCCTCTCTTTAATCTTACTTTTATTAGTCCGCATAGTGATACATGATTACTATTGCAGTCAACATCAGGCATGGTCTGTACATTAATTAAAGCATTTCTCAATCAATTAATAAATTATTAATATATATGCAGTCGATTTGGTTGCGTATTTTCTTATCCGGGCTATTCCATGTGTATAGTCCTCTTTTATGGTTTTTAAACCATGTGTTTCCAATTATCATGTCATTGATATTTGCCCATTCTATTAGTTTTTCTCCACTTTCATTTTTTGTACCTAAACACTAATTCCCCACTACGTTCTCAATTTTACCCTTTCCTATGTTTGTATTAAAATCTCCAAGTATTATTTTTATTTCTTGTGATCCAATTTGAGCCATCGCCATGTCTATTTCATCGTAAAAGTGTTGTATTTCTTCATCACTACTGCTTGTTGTTAGTGCATATACTTGTATAATATTTATATCTATCGGTTTGCCTTTGATTTTGACCATTACAACTCTATCTGAAATAAACCAGTATCCATTAATTGATTTGGCTGTTTTTCATCTAATATTATTCCTACACCTTTTTCATGTGTATCCCCTCCAGAATAAATTATTGTGTGGTTGTCAGCTATAATTTTGCTCGAACCCTTCCATCTCATCTCACTTACGCCTAGTATATTCATTTTCATGCTATCCATCTCTCTTAGTTGGCTTCCTGGCCTACAGGTTAGCGACTTTTCTCCGTAATCTCGTATACTCTCGTAAGTAACGTGACGACGGTGAGAATCAGCAGTGGTTCGAATCGCGTCGGTAACTTACGGGGTATGTGAGCCGGCCGCTCAGAAAGCAATGGAAAACTACTGAGCGTAATCTTGCCAAGAAATCGACAATCAGCTGAAAGATGCTGATGTTGACAGCGAAGTCCTGTAAAGGATATGCATCTCTGTTAGAACATTGTTCAACTTTCCTAGCTCATTTAATGTCCTAAAATTCCATGTTCCTACTCTAAATTTGTTTATTTTAGTTATTATTTTGCCATCAGTAGCTGGATGACGGTCTGGTGTCACCTGTGGCACATGACTGTCCCTACCGGACGAGGATGTCCTTAGAGATCCATTAATGTCGTTCACTAACTCTGACATTTGTTTTGCAACGAAGTCTTGGGAAGATAATGTGGTGGTTTCCCCTTGCATTCCACATCCGCATGGGGGTCTTTTACCTCTGCCTTTGACAGCCAATTTCGACTTTCAGGACAAGTGAGTGCCCTGCTCTGCTCAGCTGCAGAGTTGTCCACCTATTCCGGTGGATACTCGGTCCCCAGAGTTGCGTTGGCCACACCGTGGTGTGTTTCCATCCTCTACCACGGGGAGGTGCAGTTGGGATTTTCTTTTCCTAAAATTATGGTCTATGACCAAAACTCTCCAGTACTTTTATAATGTGATATAGTTTTCGTACATTAATGTTATTTAGTATTGCTTGCTTCAATGTAAATTTCACAATTACCACTACCCCTTTCTACCTCAAAGAGAAGTTATATTAGGGTCCATAACTGGTTCAGATTAACAATCCCGTAACTGAGTCAGCACGAATAGCGGCTGACCACTGTTATGCCTTTGTTTGTTGTTGAGACCACGTCTCTCTCTCTCTGTCTCTCTCTCTCTCTCTCTCTCTCTCTCTCTCTCTCTCTCTCTCTCTCTCTCTCTCTCTCTCTCTCTCTCTCTCTCTCTCTCTCTCTCTCTCTCTCTCTCTCTCTCTGTGTGTGTGTATTTATTTCGCAAATGTTTATTGAGTTTGAAGACGTTACATTCTGTATTGCACATAAGTGTACATGCGTCCTGTATGTTTAGTGATTTGTTCTTGTATTACCGGGTGCTGCATATCTATAGTGATATATGCGAGTAGTTGTTGCGTTCTTACCAATTAGTTTGTGTGTGTGTGTGTGTATATATATATGTGTGTGTGTGTGTGTGAGGGAGCATGATGATTGTGCTCATCTTTTTTTCGTGCATCATTAAATAAAACACACACACATTTGATCGAAATTCTGTCATACTCCATGTAGTCTCATTTACACCTAGACCTTAAATATAGACTTAATGTTCCATTGAATCCCACGCTTATCGGCGTGGCACATGGTGATGATGATGTTACAGTGCAGTTAAACTAAAGCATGGTGAAGAGAAAAATTGCATAGAAATTGAAAAACAAAGCAATAGTCAAAATATCAAATTAATGCACATAAGAATTCAGGAGCTTACTAATCAAAGAACACACACATCATGAGGCTGTCTAAATACAAAAGATGGACAAATCCTAATAGAAAATATCAGATTTTACATGTATGGTCATTATCTGAAAAACCTTTATGATGATAACAGAGAGGAACAGAACGATATTCAAAATAATAATAAAGGACTATCAATTTTAAAGATGGAGGTTCAGAATGTTCTTAACCATATGAAAAATGACAAGACCCCAGGATCAGACAGCATCACAACAGAAATTATTAATACTTCATAAGAATATGGAATAGATCAAGTCACCAAACTGCTGAAAACAATATATGATGCTGGAGATATATCTCATGAATATGTAATTATGTATTGATTGCAATCCCAAAGAAATCAGGAGCCTTGAAATGTGAACAGTATCGAACAATTAGTATAATGAGTCACATCACGAAGATTTTCCTAAGAATTATCATGCAAAGAGTTAGGAAGAAAATACAACATGAAATAGAAGACCAATGTGGGTTTGTAGAAGACAATGGTGCATTAAATGCTGTGTATTTGCTGAGAACAGTAGTTGAACGTTCTATAGAATTAAATAAAGAACTACATCTTTGCTTTATTAACTATACAAAAGCTTTTGATAAAGTGAGACACGTCAACATGGTAAAGATGCTTGGAGATCTACAAATTGATGGGAAAGACCTTAGACTCGTAAAAAACATATATTGAAAACAACAAGCTGCCATAAGAATCGATAATGGATCAGGTCAATAACAGCCTATTAACAGAGGTCATGAGAAATAGGTCATCGTGGATGCACCCTCGCTCGAAACACTGGCACCTCATTGACTAAGTCATCGTTAAGAGGAGTGACAGACAAGACGTTCGGGAGACAAAATCCATATGTGGTGCCGAATGTTGGACAGACCATCGTCTCATTATCTCGAAAATAAACATACACATCAAACCAACACCGTGTCCTCAAGAGGTATAAATGAAAATAAAAAGAGAGAGAGGAGAGAGAGGGGGGGGGAGAGGGAGGGAGAGAGAGAGAGAGAGAGAGAGAGAGAGAGAGAGAGAGAGAGAGAGAGAGAGAGAGAGAGAGAGAGAGAGAGAGAGAGAGAGAGAGAGAACTAAATGTTACCCACCTAAACAGCAAAAATAATGCAGCCGTCTATTGAAAATATGCCGGAAGACCGCATCAAGCCCAATGTTGCAGCTAAACAGGATGCGGAAACAGAGTGGACAGCCTTAAATGACATAATTTACCACACTGCTATGGAAATCCTGGGCCCAGCCTCCCGAAAGCATAAAGACTGGTTTGATGAAAATTCTGAAGACATCTAAAAATTGCTGGCCGAGAAACATCTTCTCCTCAGGACATATTTGAATGACCCGAAGTCAACATAAAAAAATGATGCCTTCAAAAACATTCGGAGAGTAGTGCAGCAGAAATTTCGGCACATGCGGGACTCCTGGCAGAGCAACAAAGCTGATGAAATTCAAGGCTTTGCTGACAGATATGATACGAACAAACTTCTACTACTCCCTGAAAGCTGTCTATGTTCCTAAATCATCAGGAATAGTCCCTCTCCTCAGTGCTGATGGGGAACATTGGTCACCGATAAGAAAGAAATCCTTTAACGCTGGGCAGAGCATTTCAGCAACATCTTAAAATGCTACTTTCTTCTTCGATGATGAAACCATCAACTGCCTTCCTCAAGTTCCCACTAATGATACACTTGATGACGTAACAACCATAGTTGAAGTAAACAAAACCATTGTGATATATTGTATTTTCACAAATGTAACATCGCGTTAAATATTTCCAGGACGTCAAAATCGGAGTTCACTGCAACCGAATTGTTTGTTCCACAATTGTACGATCCAAGATTTAATATACCCATTGGCAATGAAAAACGTGAACCGGAAAAGGCACCGTATAAATAGCAGCACGCAAAGCGACATGGCTTGTTCTTTCATTCGCCAACATGAGACATAAGACCTGAAACAGCGGAAGGAGTGAGAGAGTTTGAAAATCACACGAGAAAAGAAAATCCCCAGCTTACGACATCGCTTGTGAGAAATTACATCTCATTCAGATCATGAAACGTGTCGACATGTTGAAGTCATTCTGATAAATAAGGTAAACATCATATTTACTTTAATTTATTTTAAATCTTAGATTAAGTGTGAGACTTTTTCCTAGAAGAAGAATTGGTAAGTCGACTTGTTGAACACGTGGTGAGTTCTTAAGAAGTTAATTATAATATAGTTAATTGTTATAGTTTATATATAAACTGTACATTAAGAATAACCATAGTGAATTTTATTTTCTCCCAAAGTAAACAACTTAGTGAATGTATATACATTACAGCCATGTTGTAAACTTTATTTCTTAAGCATGAAACTCAATCTACAATGAATTAGAGTGGTAACTTAAGACTTAAGAAAGCTCAGAATTCTTAGTGCAGTGGTAAGGACATATGGTACATGTGCCTACTGGTAAGATTTAAAACTAGTTTGCCTGTGCCAACACTGATAGAAAAATTAGTGTAATGTGTAATTAGTCAGTAGATTTAATTTTGACATAAGCACATGGACAAACAAATGGTTGTCTTGTAATTCATGAACCCATGAGAACCAAATAGATTCTATAGGGATCATAATTTTGTGTGTTGAGTAAAGCACCCAGGCGGTGTGTCAAATGTATTTTCAATGTTGTAAACATATGAAATTAATGTTTGTGCCACACAATAATAATACTTAGTCAACCGGCATGGTAGAATGGTTAAGATTCATAATGTCTGAATATGGATTGATTATATCACATAAATTGCATGTATTTGATGAGGGCATGAGGTGACTCCTGGATTTCATGTTGCTAAATCCTGTGTGAATTTCATAAGTGTGCCTAATGATCACATGTCTATGTCATTTAAGAGCATGCTTGTGTCATGTGTGGTTCATCATTGTTAAACAGATCTGAATGTATCATTTGATAAAACCTATCAGCATGCATGACTAAATATCCAGGAAATAGTATAAGTTAGGTTGAAGGATGAGATTCCCTTGTAATGTCATTCTTGTTGAATCTGTGAATGTATTCTGTGTACAGCACCTACATAGGCCTGATGTCATTCCTACAGATATGATGTGTATGTTGAGTTATTGTGAAAGGAGATATTTATTGTGATATCAATGATGGTAAACATTTTAAGTTATCATTGGGAAATCACCCACCTTACATGCCAGTATGAAGGATGTGTGATGCATGATTCCTATATGATCACCCATACCAATATGAATGTGTCTATAGACTGAGTGAAATGATGATCCATACATATGAATGTGTCTGAGATGAGTGAATTGACCTCACATGCACAGATGGATATGTTGACTGATGCATGAAGAGTTTGAGTGAGTGAGTGAAGTTACAGGCTGAGAGAGAGGGAGTATAAGCCAACAGTCAATCTCAGGATAGCCGACAACTTGATGTGAAATGCCATGACTATCACCAGAGAACTGCTTCGGCGTAACCCATAAACTAAATAATAATTTAGTACACTCCGGCGCATAACGACACTGTGTATAAAATATCATTCATGTTACTATCAACTAGTTTTGTGCGCTAAGCACGACACAACCAATATCATACATTACGCATATTACAACATCTGTGTGTGTGATTTAAGCAAAATTCCACTTTGTAGTTCATGTCACTGCTGTTAACACATATGGTCTAGTGTCAAAGACTCGACCGCATCCCCTCCGCCAGGAAGAGCAGTCAAGCTTGAAGAGGCCAGGAGGTGATACGGTGCCCGAGGTAAGGGCAGGGGAGATGAGGTAATGGGAGATGGTTATCCATTCCCTCATGAGACACGCAGGCGTTGTTCAGAGAGTTAGCACTCTAATCACGATAGCATCACGCCTCGTGGTAGCCACGGAGAAGTTGAGTATCCACTCAACATACCACGTCTGCGAGCAGCGTGCCATGTGAGGCAACACGCACCAAGGTCAAGGTCGATCCGCGTGGTGTGTGACGAGGGGATGAAAGAACGTCAGACGGGAGGACAGGACTTGTAGTGTGCACCTCGTTAGAGTAGCGATAGGGGTTTTGTGTTTAACTAAATAGATAGAGAGTTAGCATAGGCATTAGCAACTAGTGATAGATAATTTCTGTGGCTTTATGTTGTGTGTTTACTAGCGACTGTTACCTGCTTGTAGCGAGCCAACGGCAATAAAATGTACCAGTTATTTTCCTCGCACACGACTTGCAAGTTTACTTGTTTGGTGTGGGAGAAGTATCCGATAGTGCCTGTCAGTTGAGTTGTTGACAGGCAAGGATAATTGTGGTGTCAGAAGTGGTGCTTGAACGAAAGTTCAAGCTAATCCACTCAGCCACGGCTCTGGACTAGGAGCTAATTTTTGTCAGTGACGGTAATCTGTGCAGACGAGAGCAATTTGCGAGCTAGAAATGTGCCTATCGTGACGAAATAGAATGTTGAATTGTGCTTATGAAATGGTTATTTAGTGAAATCATGTATTCTTCAAAGCTGTAAGTAGTAATATTCTTATTTTCTCATATTTATTTATGTATTTACCAATTTATTGATGAATAAGCACCAAACATGATTCATGGCGGAGCGATACACAGCCAGCCGACAATATCGATTTTTGAAAACTAAAATTAGCGCTGCGCCTCTGACGTAGAATGATTGACAAACAGTCGTCCTAGGTCATTTGCATACAGCAATCGAGTGTTTACAAAATCGCCAAGCGGCTGATCGCCTGAATCTGTGCTTTATATTATTTATTATATGTTTATTTGAGTTATTAAATGAATATATTTATTTATTTAAACATTATGATGTCATTTTTATTTAGTTAAAAACAGTTATTCATATTTTTGGTCCTACTTTCTCTTTGTTTACCGTCACGATGGAACTATTTTTGGCCAAGCAGATGAGACTTGGCTGCACAACACTTACAGAAATTAACTAGGTTAGTAACAAAAGGCAAATACTGTTAGAACGAAGACAGGACATTGACATTAAATTTAATTATTACATATTCTAGTTGTTCGTGAGTCTGTCATTGTCAAAGTCATTGTCCTTAGTTGTCGGGTAAATCATATCGTGCAGTAGTAGTAAATACTGCTGCCATGCATATCAGAGGGCGATCAACAGCTGAGTACGTATACCGGTGTGCCAAATAAAGTGTCCTGATTACGAAACGTGCCGCTATCCCAAAGTACCAAACAAGGTGACCTGTGTCAACGGAGTTCCGTTCCCTGATTCTCGGGAACATTAAGTTGAGTATACCTATATTTTTGGCATGCATTGTGATTAATATTGCATCTCTTTTTCAGCTTGTGATACACTAGCATATTTTTGTGATCTGATTTTCCAACATAGAAATTTTGTTTAGCATATAAACTGAAAATACAAGTCATAGTTCTCAGCGAGTGACAATCATAGCACATCAAAGATAAATAATTGATTAAACAAGCCAGTGTAAGTCAACGCAAGCTAATTACCTAAGAACATGGCAACTTTAGAGGACTGTATAAAAGCTGGTAAGCAATTACAATACACAGGTAAAGAGCTAGAAGAATATGCGGATAAGAAATTTAAAGAAGCAAAAGATGAACAAATACGAAAAGAAAATGCGGAGAGAGATGAACGTGCACGAGATAGACAACATCAAAAGGAGATTGCAGAACTAGCTGAGATAACAAAACAAAAACAGCTAGAAGATGACAAACAGATTAAACAACAACAGTTAGAACATGATAAGCAGGTTAAACAACAACAGTTAGAACAGGATAAAGAGATTAAACAGAAAGAACTAGAATTAAAGCAAAAACAATTAGATCAGGACAAAGAACTAAAACAAAAGACATTAGATCAAGAGAGGGAACTAAAACAAAAAGAGATAGTTGAAATGGCAAGAGTGAAGGAGAAACAAATTCAAGTAGAATCAGAGACACAGTTGAAGATGAAAGGTATGGATGTAGACTCACACGCAGAGATCTCTGCCACTAAACTAAAAAGTCAACAAGAGGAAAATAAGTTCAATAAATACAAAAATATTATCAAACCATATTGTAAAGAAGACTCCATATCAGCCTGGACTGAGAATGTAGAGTATCAATTTAAATATCACCAAGTCCCATTAGAGATGTGGGCTACAATTTATATGAAGAATCTGAGTGGTGAGCCCCTTAAAGTGATAGAATCTATACCAACTGAGCTCAGATCTAACTATCAATACATCCATGATAGGATTATGCAGCACTTTTTACTTGATGCCCCTGGGTATCAGGTTCAGTTCTCAAATTTAAAACCTAAACCTAGTGAAACGTTTATTGATTATGTTTCAAATGTGCAGAGTGTACTAAACAGGTGGCTTAAAGCAGCTAACATAGGAAAAGACTTTGATAGATTAAAAAACTTAATAGCTATGGATAAGGTTATATCCACTATACCTTCTCCTTTTGCTAAATTTTTGCAGCAGTCAGACATTGAGAACATCGAGCAGTTTGAGAAAAAAGGCTCAGCATATTTTTCTTCTAACAGAGATATTTTTAAGATTTCAAATGACTCTGAAATAGTTTCCTTTGTGAAAGACCAACCAAAAAACTATCAGAGTAACAGAAAACCTTTTCAGAAATATGACAAGAAAGACAGAAAAGTGTCAAAATGTATTTATTGTCAACTTATGCACGACACTTATTCTATGTGCGACAAATCGCCGAATTATCCGGCGCATCTTGAAAATGTTATCAAGAAGCAGCAAAATAAAAGATCGGCATACAGGCGTGCAATCAAATGTTTTTTTTTTTGTTCCAGCTATGGCCATTATTCTAATAAGTGCCTTGGCCGCCAACGTATGAAAGCTAATAATGCTTATTTGATTGATACATCTTCAGATAGTGGTAGTGGGACTGAGTGTGAAGTTGAAAATGTATTACCTTTCAAGGAGTCTGAAGATGTCTGTTGTGTGAACGATGTGTTAAGCTTTGACAATTGTGACCAATGCTACCAATTTCATGCAGACGGAAAATTAGAATGTGGACATACCATACCATGCTCAACTGAGAGTGTAAATGCAGCAATAGCCTCCAGAGGCAAGTTAGTGTTCCACAGTGCAATGGTCAACGACAAACCATGCCAATGTTTGCTGGACAGCGGCAGTACCCTTATTGGTCTTAGAAAGGACCTAGTGAGTCCAGGGGATTATACAGGCGACTCTGTCAAATGCCGAACCTTTTCGGGTAACATTGAGATTTACCCTTTGGCAAAAGCCCGTATTAATACTCCTTTTCTTTCGGGTACCTTTACTTGTGCAATACTTGACAACCCTTGTACTGATTTAATTTTGGGGTGCTTACCCCAACTGAAACAATGTACTAGTGATGAAATAGTTGCATGGGAGAAGTTGAATGCAGCTAATGCAATAACAAGGGCAGACAGTGTGAAACATCAAGACGCACTACAGGATGAGAGACTACTGTTGCTTTCTCCAACTGGCACAGATGACGCCAGCAGACAGAAATTTATAGAACAGCAGAAAGCTGACCCTAGTGTGTCTCCATACTTAAAATTATTAAAAGACAAAGCCAAAGTGACCAAAAATGCCTCATGGTTCCTTAAACCTAATAATGGCTTTCTTACGAGATATTTTACATCTGAGAACCATGAGAATCAGCAAACGGTGCAATCTGTACAACATCGCTTAACTGTGCAAAAACCTGCACATGAGTCACCGCCTGCTGGTCACCTGGCAAAAGACAAAACCAGACCTAGATTCCAGACTCATGTTCATTGGCCAGAAGTATGGAATGAGATTAAATTATTTTGTCGTAAGGTATTTTCTTGTAATGTCTGTAAACAATTAGTACGTAAGTTTAAGGGTAGACATCCTACAGCTGAAGTACTACCTTCTACTCTGGCTTCTAGACCTGTGAGAGGGAGGGTCAAATTTACCAATACACAAACAGGGGTGCTTGAACAATCAATGATCCATTGGCACCTTGCCGTCTTGACAGACGATAGTTTGTGCTTTAAAAAGGCATAATAACTTTTAACTATGGCACTCCATAGCACAAAGCCTGGGCTAAAATATAGAGATCATGTGTTGCCCATGCAGCATGATCCCTCTCTCGGCCCGCCTAGTTCACTCCAGAGGAAAGGTAACACCCCTACATCTGGAACAAGACAAGCTGCAGAAGCTGCCGGATCAGCAAAGCAATGCTCTAACTGTCCGCCTGTCGGAGCTTCGATCCTAGACCAGTCGCCAACCAAGGCTTAGGGCCTGGTCTGCCCTGCCATGACAATTTTGTCTTTAGCTTGCATTTCCTCGCACCAGGGTAAGGCTTGTACCCTCCCAATTGCGCTCTTCCGCCCGAAGCCGTTGGCACAATGTGGGGTGTCGGGTTTGGTAAGCGCCGCCCAACGTTCGGCGCTAACAGAGACCAGGTAGTACCGTCTACTGTTATACGGTAGCTCAGTCATATCTGACTAAGACCTGACTGACTCAATCAATCAATGATAAACCAGATCAAAACATGCGTCGGTTACTGCCAGACAAGCAAAATGGCAAGGACCATTCAAGGTGTTACGTGACATTTCCAATGTTGACTATGAAATATCGATAAACAGACACTTAAAGATATTCCATGTCAACATGTTGAAACTTTACTTTTCACAACAAGACACATAAGTAGAGACAGACGAACATAGTGCATCCACACCTAGTAATCAGACGACAGACATACACAACGCAACTACACTAGTTAGCGAGACTGGCAAATCCGACAGGATGCATACATTTAGTGAGCTTACAGGATACGCATGATATATGTTTCCATACGGATGACTGGACAACACACTGACTGAAACTGAGACATGTCTGTGACAGAGTGCGACTCTTCGGTCTCACTGTCAAACCGAGCAAAGTCAAATTAGGCCTAAAAGAAATTCATTTTTGTGTCATGTCATTTCTCAATGTCAACTAAAGACTGACCAGAAAAGTAGTACCAAAATTATGAATCTGACCATGTCTAACAGAAAGAAGCAGGTCAGAAGCCTTTTTGGGATTAGTAAATTACTCAGAAAATATAATTCTATATTCCAATGTTTTAAAAGCATTTGTAAAATGAAATGTCAAAGACGCATTATTAATTTCTGCATTTCAAAAATGAAAATCCTTTTTTGTAATATTCCAATCCTGCTTGCCTAATCCTAGGCTCGTTTATTATTCTAGGACAGATGCCAGCAGTACTAGGCCAATTTTTTGAGGGCATCTTCCACCCGAGTTGCTACGTGAGCCGTAAGATCACACCTGCTGAGTCCAGAGATTCCATATCACAGTTGCAACCCTAAGCGTCATCTATGCGGTGAGAAAGCCCCATCTAATTCTGACGGATGTTCACTGCATTGTCCAGACCGACAACTCCCCGATCACGGCCATACAGAGTGGTGCGCATCGAAATGACCGGATATACAGGTGGTCACTAATTTTACCATCTGGGGTAGAAATACCTGAAATCCCACATATAAATGTAGAGTGATAGTTAGTACATGAATATATTATATTATTCTATGTGAAATAGGTTACATATACATCGACATTATGTGCTTAATCATGTACCAAGAACAGTGAACTATCATGTGTCCGTAGACATCAAGTGAAGAACTGTGCTGCAAAACGTAGATATCACCGTGTGAAATAGGACAGCTCATTACCAACTAAGCTCCATTCCGGTGTATCATTTGTGTGAAACGCAGAAAACAGTGTCAGAACAATGCTTAATTACAGACACGAAAAGACTGAGCTACGACACCAGCGAACTCTACACGTGCACTACCAATAGAACACTAGTATGACTGTGCAATGTATTTCAGATACCCAGGCAAAGTGTGTATATAGATTATGCCTATAAAACCAATGTACAATCATGAAGGCAACAACTAACCTGAGGTAGCTGAATACCATGTATATAAAATTATTGTGATATGTAATATAATATTTTAAGATAGTGATAAATTAGATGTAGGTTAGGAAATATAATAGTTCTCATTTATTTTAATAGTGTAGGTAGTACAGTAATTAACCCATTAGAATTAAATTAGAATATTAATTTAGACGTAAAAATAGTTAATTACAAGCTAAATTAGAAGTTTGATAGGAATAGTACCATTTAGGTTGTTATATTTCACTTAGCTTCATTTCAGTTCAGTTCATTCCATCTTAATGAAACCATACCACCTATCAAATATTACCATTTAGTAATATCATCATTTTACATCAGAATATGATAAAAAGATTAGATAAGTGAACATACATCATTTACACCGTTTAGATTATAGAACATTTAGAACATACATCATTTACACCATTTAGATTAAGAATATCACTCATATAATTCCTTTGTGCATTTAAAAACATTAGTTAGTAGAGTGTTAGAAAATTACATAATTTGTGTTCACATCATCCATGTAATTAAGGTACATAACTCACATCACATTAATTACATTTAAATAGTTAGATTACATCCCTTAAATTAGACAAACATAACGATTAATATAAACATATCATATAATTAACATGACAAAATTTAGTTAACACATTAAATACATATTTATATAATTAATATTATTATGTTAGGATTTAGAGTTGTAGTTAGTATAATATAATGGATGATGAGACCAAAGGGATACGCCAACAACCATTTCTCGTCCCTGTAAATATAGTGTAAATACATGACTCGTGCATCGATTTTCGCACAGTCATTGGGCTCAACTATCTCAAACTGAGCCAAACCTGTACAGTGTCACTCCAAGGTTTTTAAATAATCGGAAGGATAAGTGTGGAAGGATAAAAGATGTGTGACAGAATTAAGGATGAAATAAGTGTCACAGAAGTGTGAAAGTGAGAGCGAATAGAAAATAGACGGGAGAGAGTGAGATCAGTCAGCAAATTCTTCTGCTGCCTGGCGCGACTTTTAATGTTTGTCTGTGTTAGTGTTGGTTTTCGTTATTGAGAATGTGTTAGTGTGAATATGTGTCTGTAAGATAGTTTAGAACTCAGATTACAGTATTTCGGAGTTTCATAACAAGGGAATGTAGTCACGAATTAGTGTTATACACCTGTTTGTGGCCACATCTAACCAAATTATGACACTTAAAAACTAACAGACATACACATAAACGTTAGAAACATAGGTTAGAAGCTAGATTATAATATTAATTACATCCAAACACGCAAACAACCAGAAAAACAAACATATAAATTACATACACATTGTGTAGATCAAAGGGAGATAACTTCGGGTCAGGGACATAATAGACAACGAAACACTAACTTAACAGTGACATAGGACTTTACACGCGGAAGCGAAGTAGGTAAAGCCTGTCGCACACACCTTGTGTAATGGTTGTTAAATATTATATGGGGGACATGAAGCAATTCATGTGTTGACCCTAAGAAAGTCAACTTTGTATGGGTAGTAAGTTAATTTACTATGTGAGGGCAGGTCTTATAAGACAACGGTCCGGTTCAGACATACCTCTAATAAATATAATATAGCATGTGAGAAGAGGGCTCACGCCAACCAGTCAAGTTTGTGGCGATTGCCAGTAGCCAAGTAAAGTTATGCTACATTGTGACAATAGTCAGTAGAAGTCTATTAGAGTGCCCAAAGCCAGGTTATCTAGAGTCTTTGACAAAAAAAAATTTGACACATTAAATTTTTTTTAGAAACCTCTTGCGTCACAACCAATGAGTGAAAGTTGATGACGCAACACAAGAGGGGTGGGTGTGTGTCAAAGACTCGACCGCATCCCCTCCGCCAGGAAGAGCAGTCAAGCTTGAAGAGGCCAGGAGGTGATACGGTGCCCGAGGTAAGGGCAGGGGAGATGAGGTAATGGGAGATGGTTATCCATTCCCTCATGAGACACGCAGGCGTTGTTCAGAGAGTTAGCACTCTAATCACGATAGCATCACGCCTCGTGGTAGCCACGGAGAAGTTGAGTATCCACTCAACATACCACGTCTGCGAGCAGCGTGCCATGTGAGGCAACACGCACCAAGGTCAAGGTCGATCCGCGTGGTGTGTGACGAGGGGATGAAAGAACGTCAGACGGGAGGACAGGACTTGTAGTGTGCACCTCGTTAGAGTAGCGATAGGGGTTTTGTGTTTAACTAAATAGATAGAGAGTTAGCATAGGCATTAGCAACTAGTGATAGATAATTTCTGTGGCTTTATGTTGTGTGTTTACTAGCGACTGTTACCTGCTTGTAGCGAGCCAACGGCAATAAAATGTACCAGTTATTTTCCTCGCACACGACTTGCAAGTTTACTTGTTTGGTGTGGGAGAAGTATCCGATAGTGCCTGTCAGTTGAGTTGTTGACATCTAGTGTAATGATAATAATGTACTACAAAGATGATGATGATGACTGTAATGTAATGAAAATGATGTAATGATGATTATGATGATAATGTTAGAATGATGTAATGATTTCTAAGATCATAAGCATGATAATAGTGATAATGATTGTAATTACAATGATTAAGGAAACCATGATGATATTGATGATGATAATAAATATTACATCCATGAGAATGGAAGAAATCTTCTCACTTGAAGCATTTAATGAAGAAGAATACACCTGAATGCTATACAAGAATGATACCATAATGTGCTTATATTGTTTATAAGCAAATACTCATTGAACGGGGAACTGATTTTTAAAAGCCCTTAATGTATGAGACCCTTTTTCTTGAATAGGAAAAGATGAATTAGAGAACAAAACTAGGTACAGAAGAGAATAGTCAACGTAATTGTAAAATCCCAAATCACTCAAGGTATTACTTAAACTATAGACCTGAGGAAAGGCCTAGGTGAAGATGAAACTGCACATCTGCTAGTTAAACCTTGAACACCTGATAGTGGAAGATTGGAGTGAGAGCAAACAACTATATTGGTGATAACTAATTGAGAACGCCAAGACTATCTTTCTTCTATGTTTATTTTCTCTAAGAACAAGATTCATTTTATTGTTTTCACTTGTTGTGTTCTTAGGCTTTTACATTTCATTTCTAATGTCCTATTTATGATATCATTAGAATTATGTGATGCTAAAATTGCAGGTAGTGGTAATTATCCAGACCTGACTTTGTGAATGCAGCACTTAGTGAAAGTAGTTGTAGCAGCTTGACTGAATGCAGTAGCCACTTAACTGAGTGAGGCAGCTGAGATAGTGAGGCCAAATACTATTTCACAGCAACTTCCTGCCAATTTTCACCACCTTTCCAGGATAGGTATCACATATCCTTTTATCCAGGTATAGGTGAAGAACACCAGTGAGCCAATACTAAAACAATAAATCACCGGGTAAAACAATAAAGAACACTCAAGAATATTCTACACTGACTGGTACTGAGATCCAATAACTGGATGGTAAACCAACCAGGGTGTACCCAGTTCTTTCCACAGATTAGGCCAGCAGAAGAGGCCTAATCTTTATAAGTAAGAACGGATATAACACCGAGGACAATGTATGCTACAGTGGCACAGCCAGAAGATAGATACTTAGTTAAGAGACTAATATGTCCATACTATTGTAATTGTACTGTATGGCTTGTTGTATGCTATTATATGTATAAGCTATAAATCCATGTATATGTGTATTAAATGATGAAAATTACGGGTTATTTTCTCTTTTGAGAGTTCTCTTGTCATAGTAAAATTGTTGTAAGTAATTACCCTAGATTAATTATTTAGTTGGTAGAGGAGAGGCAAGGAACCATTCCTCAGGACATTTGGGATTCTCAGTAAAAAATTTCATTTTTTCCTTGAGGTATTCCTTGGTTCTCCAAAAATCTATTTAATGGTCTCAAATCATTGAGCCAGTAACAGCTAAATTAATTTTAATGGGAAGGATCACATTGAGAAAGAAGAAATCTGGATCCTTGATCTCTTTGGGGTTGAGCCATCAACTATTTATCCGACAACCATCCAGCAACTTCCCAGCTGTAAGGCGCATTGTCTTGACTCCATCCCAGCAAAGATATACAAGGCAGGTGGGCCAGTCCTAATAGAGCAGCATCACCAAGTCTTTACAAACATATGGGTGAACGAGACCATGCCACAAGATTTCAAGGACGCGTCAATAGTCCACATTTACATACGTAAAGGAACCCGGCACTCCTGCAACGACCACCGAGGCATCACTTTGCTCTCAATTATACTAGCCATAATTCTTCTCAATCACCTCAAGGCCCATCTCGATCAATGTCTTCTTCCTGAGAGTCAATGTGGCTTCAGAAAAGAACGAGGAACTGTTGACATAATTTTCGCTGCAAGGCAGCTGCAAGAAAAATGTCAGCAACAGAACTCCGAAATTTTTTCCACTTTCATGGACCTTACCAAGGCTTTTGATACAGTCAGCAAAGAGGGACTGTGGAAGATTATGGCGAAATATGGCTGTCCAAGAAATTTTGTCCAAATAGTGCGGCTATTTAATGATGGTATGCATGCAAGAGTACAGGAAAATGGTGAACTGTCTGAGCTCTTTTCTGTCACCAATGGAGTGAAGCAAGGGTGTGTCCTGGCACCAACACTGTTCAGCCTCATGTTTTCAGCCATGTTGATGAATGCCTTCGAGAACAACGACATTCGAATAGACATCAACTACCGCATGGATGGAAAGTTGTTCAATATCAGAAGGCTGAAAGCTGAAACCAAAACGAACAGCGACACAGTCAGAGAGCTCCTGTTTGCTGATGATTTCGCTCTATATGCCAACTCAGAGGCAGACATGCAACACAATGTTTTAGCTTTCTCATATGACTGTGCCATCATTGGGCTCAATATGAACCTGGAGAAGACCGTGGTTATGTACCAGACAGCTCCAGGGAATAATCACACCGTACCGAATATGAAAGTGAATGGTCATAGACTAAATGTTGTGGACAAATTCACCTATCTTGGCAGCACTGTGTCACATGCTGCTACAATTGATGACGAAGTGAATGCAAGAATCTCTAAGGCCAGTACGGCCTTTGGCAGACTGTACAAGAATGTATGGGACAGAAATGGAATAAGCCTGCAAACAAAGCTGAAAGTCTACAAAGCAGTTGCATCATCCACACTGCTATATGCTTGTGAAACCTGGACTGTTTATCAGCGACACGCAAGGAAATTCAACCCTTTAAACATAGTCTGCCATAGGAAGCTATTGAAGATTAAATCGCAAGACAACATCCAAGACACTGAAGTCCTAGAAAGAGCGTCCATGCCCAGTGTCCACACTCTACTAATGAAGAATCAGATTCGCTGGGCTGGTTACTTAGATCGCATGCCAGATCACAGGCGCCCTAAACGAATTTCTTTACGGCGAGCTTCGTTGTGGTAAACGCTCCCAAAGCGGCCAGAGGAAACGCTTTAAAGACACTCTGAAAATCTAACTGAAAGCTTTTGGAATTCATCATGGTACCTGGGAGACTGCTGCCAAAGACCGAAAATCGTGGCGTACATTATTACGCAAGGGTGCAGTCACTTGTGAAGCAACCAGGACTGCAAGAGCTGTGAAAAAAAGGCTGGACAGAAAAACCACTGCAGGAGATCCTCCTCCTGGAAAGTCAAGCATTCTTTACCCACATTGTCAAAGAACATCTCGAGCCAAAATAGGCCTTATCGGCCATCTTAGAACTCACGGCTCCATACTTTCGAACCCACTGGATGAAATGAATGTTCATCATCATTCTTGATGGACAAACAACATTAAGAGAGGTATGAGACAGGGATGCGTATTGTCTCCAGATCTTGTTTTCCATCTACAGTGAAAATATTTTCAGAAATGTAGACTATTTTTCTTCGTCTTTCCTTCGCTTGAAATATGTCTATAACTGCAATGTTGTCTCTTGTTTGAATCTAACAGTCGTTGTTAGTTCACTCAGCGGTCAATAGAATTTATCTTCCACTGTTGTCTCTCTAGGCTAGAAGGTATGCCTGGGTATGTTGTAGTGTGGGCAGTCTTGGAGTGTGTGCTCTGCTGTCTTCGACGCCAATCCACATATGCACATGGCTGAGTCACCAATCTTGAATGTTGTATACATGTGGTTGCGTAATATATTGTGTCCTGTTCTGAGGCGAAGAATAATGACTTGTTCTGGTCTGTCCATAACGAGGTAGTCGTCTTGAGCAGGTGTTGGTGGACTTCTGACTGATTTGATCATTCTTTTCTTTTGGTGGTATGTAATGGGCACATCAGGCTGTTCTTCGTTTGCTCCTTCCTTAGCCAATTGATCAGCTCTGTCGTTTCCGGGTACTCCACATTGGGATGGTATCCACTGCATGGTGACCTTATGTTGACTGCTAAGTTCAGAAAGTGGTGTCTGTGGTATTGGCAATTTCCCAGACAGGAGCGCCTCGAGTACTGATTTTGCATCTGTCAACAACACCACAGGTTGTGTACCATGGTTCGTATTTAGTAATTTCTCTGTTGCTATCTTGATTGCCTCAATTTCAGCATCATAGTTACGGCAGTACTTTCCTGTTGGAACTCTGGCCGTGTCCCTAGTATTATTTGGGGATTCTATATACACTCCCTCTCCTCCATTTCCAACAGCATTTTGTGCTGACCCATCTGTGCAGACTCGGATCCAGAGGTCCTGTGGGTATTCGTCATCAAGGAAGTTGAGAGTGGCTGTTCTGCGCTGCACACTGTTCTGTTCTTCCTTGTCAAATATTCCTCGCACTTTACTCTGGATTTGTAGTGACAGCCTATGTCCATGTTTCCATTGAGTTCGCTCTGGAATAGTTGTTAGGGGGATACCAACTGTGGGCAGATCGGTGGTTTCTCTGCAGAGTCTTTTCGCCTGGTGGATAAAACTACTTCTTGTCAACCACCCCATAGCTAAGTTTTCAAATCGGTTCTTCATAGGGTGGCCTGTCCAGCTGGGGAACTTTTCTGCTTGTATTAGTGTTTTCGTATCTCTGCGCTCTCTCAGTGCTTGGATCCTCCCCATTTTCTCCATTGCTACTATAGGGGTTGATGTCATCCCCCCTGTGGTGACTCTAAGAGCTTGATTCTGCACCCTGTTCAGCTCTTGTGGTGTGGTATTTGATGCTGAACACCACACAGTTGACCCATATTCCAGGTGTGGTCGTATGCTCTGTTGATAAACCTTGCTATGTATTTTGCCACCGTCTCTCCGTGTTGTTCCACTTAGCTTTTTCAGGATGGCTATTGTGGATATATTATATTTTAACAAACGTAACATCACGTTAAATATTTCCAGGACAGGACACCGCAACAGGATTGGTTTGTTCCACAATTGTACGATCCAAGATTTAATATACCCGTTGGCAATGAAAACGTTAACCGGAAAAGGACCGTATAAATAGCAACACACAGAGCGACATGGCCTGTTTGTTCATCAGTCAGCATGAGACATAAGAACTGAAGCAGCGGAAGGATTGAGAGAGTTTCAAAATTCACGAGAAAAGAAAATCCTCAACCTACGAAATCGCTGTGAGAAATTGCATCTCATTCAGATCATGAAACGTGTCGACATGTTGAGGTCATTCTGATAAATAAGGTAAACACCATATTTAATTATTTTAAATTTTAGTTAGTTGTGAGTCTGTTGTTCCCAGAAGAAGAGTTGGTAAGTCGACTTGTTAAACGCGTGGTGAATTCTTAAGAAGTTAATTAGAATATAGTTAATTTTTATAGTTTATAGATAAACTATTCATTAAGAATAACCATAGTGAATTTTAATTTCTCCCAAAGTAAACAACTGATGTAATGTATAAGCATTAGTCCAAGTTGTACATTTATTTCTTAAGCAACTCAATCTACAATGATTTGGAATGGTGAGTCTTAAGAATATAATCTAGTAGCAACTAAATAATATTATGCTCAGTTATCATAGTCATAAGATAAACTGTACATTAGGAGAAAACTACAGTGTTTTATTTTCTCCCAGCTAAGCAACTTAGTTAATGTATAAACATTAGACACATGTTGTAAACTTTACTTCTTAAGCAAGAAACTAAATCTACAATGAATTAGAGTAACTTAAGACTTAAGAAAACTCAGAATTCTTAGTACAGTGGTAAGGATATATTGTACATGTGGCCACTGGTAAGATTTAAAACTAGTTTACCTGTGCCAACACTATAGAGAAATTAGTGGAATGTGTGTAATCAAGTAGATTGAGCACATTAGTCAGAAGATTTACTTTTTGACATGAGCACATGGACAAATAAATTGTGTTCTTATAATTCATGAACACATGAGAACCAAAAAGAGTTCTACAGGTATGATAATTTGTGTGATGGTACAGCACACATGGGGTAAGGCAAATATATAGACATGGCTGTTAACCTTGGAGAATAATAATATTTGTGCCACATAATAGTGCGTAACCAACCGCAATGCAAGAAGTATTTTAATTCATAATGCCTGAATGTGAATTGAATATATCACCTAAAATGTATGTATTTTATGAGAGCATGTGATAACTCATGGATTTCCTGTTGCTAAATCCTGGGTGAATTGCATAAGTGTGTCTAATGATCACACAAATGTATGTCATGTGTGATTCATTATTGTAAACAGATGTGAATGTATCATTTGTAAACCACCTCAGTATGAATGATTAATTATCAATGAGGAAATATTATAATTTCTGATGAGGGAGGAGATTTGATTGTAATATCATTGTTATTGAACCTGTGAATTTATCAGGGATAAAGCACCTACATATGCATGATAGTCATCCATACAGATATGACTGTCTGATGAATGGGTGAGATCTCATTGTGATGTCAATGGTGTAAACATTTTAAGTTATCATTGGGAAATCACCCACTTTATATGACAGTATGAAGGATGTGTGATGAATTATTCCTATATGACCACCCATACCAATATGAATGTGTCTATGGACTGAGTGAAATTATCACCCATACATATGAATGATGTCAGAGATGAGTGCATTGACCCCACATGCAAAGATGGATATGTTGACTGATGCATGAGGAGATTGAGTGAGTGAGTGAAGTTACATGCTGAAAGAGAGGGAGTATAGGCCAACAGTCAATCTCAGGGTAGCTGGCAACTTGATGTGAGATGTCATGACTATCACCAGAAACTAGTTCAACGTAACCCATAAACTAGATAATAATTTAGTACACTCCGGCGCATAACACGACTTTGTATAAAATATCATTCATGCTATAATCATATAGTTTTGTGCGCTAAGCACGACACAAACCATATCATACATTACGCATAGTACCAGCATCTGTGGTTGTAATTTAAGCAAAATCCCACTTTGTATTTCATGTCACTCCTGTTAACACATATGGTCTAGTGTAATGATAATAATGTACTACAAAGATGATGATGACGACTGTAATGTAATGAAAATGATGTATTAAGGATTATGATGATAATGTTAGAATGATGTAATGATTTCTAATGTCATAAACATGATAATAATGTAATCTTGATGATGATGAGAATGATTATAATAAGCATGATGATGCGGATAGCTGAAGTACAACTTTAGTATAGAGACGGTGAAGAGGGGGAAATATACTCTCCTTAAAACTTTGGACTAAAAAAGAAGTCACCTGAATACTATACAAGAATGGATACCATAATGTACTTATATTGCTTATAAACAAACACTCATTACAATGGGGACTGATTTTTACAACAACAAAAAACTTAATGTGTGAGACCCTAATTGAGAACACCAAGACTATCTTTCTTCTATGTTTGTTTTCTCTAAGAACAAGATTCCTTTTATTGTTTTCACTTGTTATGTTTTTAGGCTTTTACATTTCATTTCTAATGTCATATTTATGATATCATTAGAATTATGTGATTGATGGAATTTCAGGTAGTGATCTTACTCATGTAAATCCAGACCTGACTTGGTGAAGATTGAATGCAGCACCTGTTGAGTGAGCACATTGTTGAGTGATGCCCTTGACAGAGTAGCGCAGAAACTTATCTACCTGCAACCATTCCATTTGTCTCATAGGAAAGGTACTCTTTATTTAAACATTTACCTGCCAAACAATGGAAAGGAAAACCAAGAGCCAACTTATGTTCTACTACGCCCTGGAACACTAAGACTACAGCAATTAATTGATAGCCAGAGGGAATCCCAAAGGTGGAAGTGGAGAATTCTAAGTGTAGACAGTTCTTTTTTTTCCAGATCATCCAGGCCAGTAAAAGATTAGCATTACACGCCACTGAAAAAAAAATATAGCTGTTAATATATACATTATCATTGGCACATCAATTCTGTATATTTACTGTATATGTATATGTCCTTATTTTATGACAGGAAATTGTAATTTTGAATGCAATTTACAAAATCCATATTTGTGTTTATTAAATCATAAAAACTGAGGTCATGTCATGTATTGATTGTATTTTACTTGTCATAGTCAAATTGTTTTAAACTACCCTAGATATAATTAATTAGTTGGTAGAGGAGAGCAAGGAACCACTTAAAGGATAATTTGGGTCTAAAAGGGAATACAACTTTCAAACACTATTTCTGGTCTCAAACAATTGAGTCAGTACAGCTAAATTAATTAAACGGGCAGGATCACATTGGGAAAAAGGATTTTGCATCCTTTATCTCTTTGGGGTTGAGCCATCAATCTCGACGTATCCGACAGCTATTTTCCTTCTAGCTTTTGCTACTGCTTTTTTTTTTTTTTTTTGGATGTGTTTTCTCCATGTCAGCCTGGCATCAAATGTTACACCAAGGTATGTTGTTACTTTATCTTCTCTTAGGGGTGTTCCATTTATCTGGATGATCCCTGCCGTTTGTTTCGGAGTGAGGGTAAATAGAGTGGTGCTGCATTTGTCAATGTTT